>JAGFNQ010005728.1:133661-255077 GCA_024364735.1 Boesenbergia rotunda
CACTGTATCAAACTTAAAGCTAGCAAACGTGCTTTTTGACGATCGACCTCCATTTATCTGTTGCTTTCATGCATTTTGATGAGGATATGTATTGAAGGTTTTTGATATGATGTACGTTGTCAATCACATTGTTTGAACTAAAATGCAATCTAATATAGTCATTTGCTTCCGCGATTCGATCCCCAGTTACGGCGCATTTTACAGGAATTTTTCCTCCAAATGGGGCACGAACCCTGGGCCGCTGGGCTTCTAGACTTGCCACCGCGAGCGCTTCTCGATTTACCCTGGTGACCGGTGGGAAATTTCCGTGGGGCCGGGCCGGTCACCCCAGGTTCAATTTGTCTGCTGCCTGGTTCATCATTTTTTTAATATAGTCATTTGCTGATTGATTCTATCGCAATTAAAATGCAATCTAATATAGTCATTTGCCGATTGATTCTGTCGCAGAGTGAGGTATACTCCCAAAAACGAAGCAAACCCGAGTACTGCTGATGCTGACTCCGACTTGTAAGAAAATGACCGTTAGCAACCTGCCAGGAAAAGTCCCCGGCAAAGTCCTCCAACGGTCAAGTTAGTCTCCGGTGGAAGAGCAAGAAAGTAATAGAATACTGAATGAAAAACTCGTGCGAGCGTACCTGCAAAGGGGAATGCGAAGGGGTTTATAATTTGTCTGACTTAACAATTGCCCACACGATTATGGTTTTGTTCAAACTATATATATCTCCATTAAAAAATTAGAAGAAATTTCTATTATATTTGGGTTACGATGTAGAGGATAACAAGGGTTTACATGTGGCGGGTTCATCCTCGCTGCCTGATCCAAAGTCAAAAAAAGGTAAAAGTCAAAGTGAACCTGACGCTCGACTCCTTGGACTTAGATCCCCTAACTCCCTTGACTCAATTTCGTCTACCTGACTTTTTAGATTCAGCTCTCCCGACTGTTTCAGTTTGGTCTACCTAATTCCTTGGGCTCAACTCCCCTGACGTCCCTGACTTACTCCACTTGGCCCTATCAGTTGGACGCCCAACCTCTATCTGCTCAGCTTCGCCGATCCATTGATCTTTTCGATCCTCTCAATCCGACACTCCTTTGCTTAACATGTCCTATGCCCTTTGGCTTAACTATCTAATATTATGTGGGCTAGCTAATGCGTGAGTTAGCGCAACACGTGGGATAGCGCATGGATTGTTAGAACACGTGGGACAGTATAATTATCGTAGCGTGACCCCATAAGATCTATCAATATAAAACAAAATACGTGAATTACATAATTGTAAGATGTAGCAATGATGCGGTGGCGATACAAAGTGATATTTTTTTCCCATTATGATATGGCATTGAATTAATATGGAAAGAGTCATTGTTCCTTCTCTAACAGTATCATAAAAAGAGTTCGCTTCTTGACCATGCGTCTTCTATATGTGTATTTATTTTATCTTTCTATATCCATGAAGTTGATTCTGTTGAGATAACGGACTTGTTTTTTATAAAAAGAGTTCACTTCTACCGATCAAGTATGTGTGCATATAAATTTCCAAAATTTATTATATTTTCTGATTTATTTATTTTTTTCTTCTTACCCATCTCCGTTTAAAAAGAATTTGAACATCGAAGTGAACGAATCAGGGCACCCCTTATAGCGATCTCGATCTCTATGGTCCCCGCAGGCAACCCTCTAGGTCCGAAACCTTACGGGTCTTCCCACTCTTGGTCAGTGGATTTTTATCTTTCCCAAGATTCGAATTCTAGACCTCCAGACTAAGTACTAAAGTTTCTGAATCCTGGTACCAAATTGGTACCAGTATTTAGGAATTTTAATACTTAGCCTGGAGGTTTAGAATTCGAATCCTGGGAAAGATAAAAATCCACTGACCAGGGGTGGGAAGACCCGTAGAGTTTTGGGCCTAGAGGGTTGCCTACGGAGACCATAGAGGCCGAGATCGCTACATAAAAAGACGCCTTTTATTGTAACGACCCGGCCCCTTGGCCCCTTGGGCGGCCCAACTGGCGGCCCACTTGGCGGCCCAACTGGCGGTCCCTTGGGCGGCCCAACTGGCGGCCCACTTGGCGACCTCTTATGTCGTCAACCGACGACCATTGGTCGTACTGTTACTCACAAGTACTTTCCACCCCTGGCCAGTGAATTTTTGTCTTTCTCAGAATTCAAATTCTAGACCTCCAGAATAAGTACTAGATCTCTAATGGATTTACACCTTGATTTCCATTCTAATTTTCATTTTTCCTCTCAGGTTTTATAGGCGTTCCAGTTGATTCAGCTCTCTCTTTCCTTATTACTTTGATAGGCTAAATGAGTTGAATGACTAAGCGATTTACACAAGTCGTTCAGCAACCCGGTTTTTTTTAAAAGAATATTTATTAAAAAAATATAAATAAATTATTTTCGACGAATAAACGAGCCGACCCCAGACTCACAATCGCACCCCAATCAATCTGTCTAATTTAGACAGTTTGTGACATAACGTGGGCGAGTAGTTTAATTTATATTTTCCACTAAGCAGCACCGGCAATTATTTTCCGATGGGACAATCGTCCAGGCGAAGTTTTATTTATTTTTTGACGAGATCTGCAGGCAGGCAGGCAGGCAGGCAGGCAGGCAGGAAGGCAAGCATCGATGCACCTTGCTCCATCACTGCTCCTAATTAATTACGATGGAGATCGTCTGACAGCGAAAGAGATAGCAGAGAGAAGGGTCGTGTCTCCTCCCTCTGCTCTCTGCTCTGCTGCCGGTCTTCTGCTGCCGTTGCATGCTGCGGCCGTACTGATGCTGGCGCTTGAGCTCAGGATGAAGGCATGATTGCTCGAAGCATGTGCCATGATTGACGATACGAGCGAGACACATCCCTCTCTCTCCGTGGGAGGAAGAGAAAGGGAGAGATATGAGTGACCTGCAAGCCATCTTTATCTGCATTCGTCGCGGAGGAAGAGGAGGAGGGGACAAGGTGGGAGCGAGTAATCATTGCAACTACGACCTCGATTCTCCGGTCAACATCACGCTGATCTTCCTTCTCGGTTTTGCCATGGATCGTGTTTTTTATTACGAGGAATTTGGGTGCTTGCGAGTAGCCAAGCAGCATTCGGCACGGAGGATAATGGCGACGAAGGTGTCGTCGTCCGGATGGGATCCTACGTCCCGGAGAACTTCTGTTCCGATTGTTGATAGGGTATCATGAATTATTTTTAATTGTCGTTTTGAATTAAATGATATCGTAAGAAATAATGAATCGATTGAGATCGTTATAATTATGATCTTATCGAATTCGACGATAAATTCGACGAGATCTAAATTACAATGATCCCGCCGATAGATTTACTAGCTATAATTTAGTTCGGAACCACGATAAAAAATTACTGATAGTGAGACAGGTGGAACAGAAAGAAAAATGAGACGGAGGATCTGCCTCCGTCGTCGTTTGGAGGACAAGAAATGAAATGCGATTTTCTTTTCGAATAATGATACATAACGAGAATTTTTAGCAAAAAATCCAACAGGAATGACTTACATTTTTTGTGAATATATCCGATTGCTGCTTGGACACCGACGACGCCCGAATGAGAGGACGAGAAATGGAATGCGAATTTCTTTTCGAATAATGATACGCAACGAGAATTTTCAGCGAGAAACCCAACAGGAATGACTTGACACTTTGTGTACACATTCGATTGTCGCTTGGACACCGACAGCGTCTCCCGTCCACCGTCTCGAACCAAATTATATCTTGGGTGGTACGATGAATCCGTCGATTATCATTACAATTTGAATGTTTACGTTATTTCGTTGAATTTTTCGCTGAAAAAGGACGAGAAATGGAATGCGAATTTCTTTCCGAATAATGATGCAGAATGAGAATTTTCAACGAGAAACCCAGCAAGAATGACTTAATACTTTTTATGTACGCATCCGATTATCGTTTGGATATTGACATCGTCTCCCGTCCGTCGTCTCGAACCAAATTATATCTTAGATGGTACGATAAATCCATCGATAATTATTACAATTTGAATGTTACGTAATTTTCATCGAATTTTTAGTTAAAAATTTTAGTTGCGTATTATTTTTTTCCCTTGAACGTACAGTACCTTTGATTCTTCGAAAACAATTTTATTAGTTTTTATAAACCCGACCCCAACCATGCGAAATAGAATGATTTTGATAATTAGTCGACCAAATCGATCCGTATGGGTCCATTTTTTAAAACGGGCTCGCCGGCCGGATCGAACCAATGATTGCGGCTGTCCCCGCGAGTGGGGCAGCAGTCGGCGGTGGCGATTCGCTGCACCGGCCAAAACACCGCGCAGCCCGGCGTGGATTATTATCCTATTTGGAAAAAAAAGAAATAATCGATCGATCGATTTTAATTCGCAATTAGTGATGAAATGATGGGACAGCCGGACGGGGGAGGAGAGAGAGATTTTCGAGTGTGGGGAGACACCGAAAACGATCGGACGAAGGTTGGCAGAGATTTTGTAGCGGAGTTGGATGGAATTTGATGTGTGATGGGATTTGTCACTCAGACTGACATCGATCTGCCCCCTCTCTCTTTTTCACTTTGTTTGATAAAGTAATTGAAAATTTTGAGTAAAGACGTTCAAACTAAATTTTTGAAAGAGAACATGCATGATCCACGATCGATGTCGAAGGTATTGCATTCAGAAAAGAACATGGTCGATGATGTATAGTGAAGAATTTAAATAAGATGGTAAAATATAATTCGCAGGATTAATATGGAGAATGAAGAATTACATTAAGAAAATTACGTAGATGGATCTATGTCATGCAGGCCTCGATTATTGATTCTTCTCTAAGTTGGTCAAACAACAGGGCAATGCAATGGATTAGGGAGGATCTATGGAGATTTATGTGGTGCTAATTAATTTTCAATTTTGATGGGATTAAACATTCCGTGGACGACACGCGAACTGAAAAAGTTATGTGGTAAGATCTATCGAGTTTGAACGATTCTCTTTCGGCTCTCGAGGTCCCCTTAGAAAGGTGGATCCTCGAGACTACCTCGGATAGACCTACGTCTAGGATCGCTCCAGGAGGATACACGTCCGAGATCACCTTGGGAGATTAGGTCTCGATATCACCTCAGGAAGGCGCACGCCCGGGACCTACCGGGCCAAAAGGCCCCGAGACCACCTCAGGGTAGCGGAGCCCAAGGAGCACTCAGCCTCAAGTAACGGTCCCCCCTTTTTTCGGATCTGCAGATAATCATCCCCCCTTCTTGCAGAGTCATTATAACCCATAATTATCGCAACGGTCTGAACTTAATGACGATGTGGACCGTTGCAAAGGTTATTGTGTAACCGACACACAGGGGACGGGGCAATGATCAGGAGACTCATGAAACAGCCGTCGCAGTTATAAAACGTACACCAACCCCTCCGATAAAGTGGTTATGCATTCTCTTCGCTACTCATTCATTTTTACTGCTTACTACTCCCGTTCTCCATCGAGACACTGATTTGAGCGTCGAAGTGGGCTCCGCCGGATAACTTCCGGCCTGTTTTCCTAACGCTCATGTTAATCTCGCAAGCCACAGAGTTCCTCCCCTCCTGTTAGCATTCACGTTGACTGAATCTCGATGATTGACTATCGACGATGATTCCTTCCGAAACATATTCATTTGTAACCGAGGAAATAAATATGAAAATTTAATACATCTTTCTCCCTTTAAAATGAAGGGCATATGAACTCTCTATCTATCTATCTAACTGAATCGCACCACAATAGGTACAAAACTAGGCCACTATGCTACCAACCAAGATTGCCACAATCCTTGTTCCCCAAGTGAAAGAGCGACAGTACATCTTTTTAATTTTTTTAAATATTTAAAAAGAATTTTGATAAATTAATCGATAAATTTTTCTTAATAGATAATTAATTTAAAAACGTTGAACTGATGAATCGTTCATTGAGAATATGAATGAGTAGGAATTTGACCGGATTTCATATCCTTCGTATTTATTTTCATCTATTATATTTGTCCTCGTATTCATCTCCATATTTATCGAGTATTTAATTTTCATTCCTATCCCATATCGTCGGAGGATCGGATATCCACCTCTACCACTAACTGTGAATGTTTTTAGTTATTTTTGTGACAGATGAAAAATTTCTCTAAAATCGAATCGATTATATCCAGGATTAATCTAGGTAAGTTAAATACATGATGTTAGAAAAAACATTGACACAGTACTTTTATAAGATAAAATTTGGCTTGCAATATTTATGCCATTCATTATTTTGAAATACGTAAGCTATAGTGTTGGGATTGGAGTGAATTAAAGAAGGGTTGAATAACTTCAATTGCTTCATCTTAGTTGTGTGCTTGACATTTGAATGTATAATAGAATACTTAATTTAAATTTGATGTCGCATGCATAACATTTTAGTTTTACTTGATATCCATATGTTAAGATGAAAAATCGAATATATCTATATACCACCACTAAATTTTTTCCATTTCAGATATCTTCCGGAGATGGATAAAACTCTTACAAACTTTTTCTTTCAAAATAACATAAGAACAAAGCAAATATACAAATACAAATGAAGGTAACAACATTATATAAACTTTTTTACTTTGAATTTTTTTTTATCGCTTTGAAGTGTCTTTTGATAGTAAAAAATGCAGTAGTACTTTCATATCAAATCCTCAAGAATTTGCGACTTCAAATAACCTCTAAACCCTTTTTATAGAGTTGCATTTAGGATGATTTCATCCAAGTAATTGATTGCTTGCCTTCACTACTCAATTGTCATTCAAATCCGACCATTTAAACCTACAGAACAATTTCTTTTAACTGTAGCAATTGATTGCTAGAAGTCACCAATCGATTGCTAATGAGCAATCGAACTGGCCAATTGATTTCACAGCATTTTATTCGGTACTACAATGTCATCAATTACTTGATGCAACCAACCAATCGATTGGCAGTCTATAGTTGAATCTAGGATTGTAAATGAACAGCCCCTTAGGCTATAATACTGTAGAAGGTCGACTAGTTGTCATCTTAGATATCCGTGGTTCGATTCTCAGCTACTAAAACTTTCATCGTTGGACTTTTGATCATCAAGTGTCCAATCATCCATGACCTACTGAAACTTTCATCTTGTTAACTTCCTGTTGGACTCTTGACCACCAAGTGCTCGATGGATCAGGTGTGACTTATTTGGATCTTCCTCTTACCAACTCCTTGTTAGATTTCCAATCATTAAGTGTCCAGTCAACGATATTGACCCACTTAGACTTTCATTATCTCTAATCTCCAAGTGTTCAATCAACTTTGACTAACTTAGACTTTTATTTTTCTTGTGAAATATCCGATTAACATGGCCTACTTGACTCTTTACTCAAACACACATTATTTGCTCAACCATGCTTATCAAGTCAAGTATCCGGTCAATCTTGACCTATATGACGTCTTACTCGACCACTTAACATATTGATTAAATATCGAAATCTAATTCGAGTCAACTCGAGCTTGATCAACCTTGAATAGAGGTTAATTGCCAAAAGCAGAGTCAAGTCTAAGGTTGATTGAGCTCTAGCTCAAGAGATTGACGACGCTGAAAATGAACTGTAGCTCGGTTTGTAGCCAGAGAAAAGAAAAACGTGAGTGAAAAAGAAAGGCAGTAAGCCCGAGGTGACGATGTCAACGTTGATGATCACGGGCCAGAATCGGGATAAAATAGCCATTCGGGCTCCGCCACTATCAATTACACCAATATATAGTAATTGTGGTCTATTCATTTACAACAAATTTCTTTATATTGATTCCTAATTTTTTAAGCTTAACTAAGTTAGTATATCCATTTGTTAAGTAATGATGAAAAATGATTGAGTTTAATAGTCATTATAGAGAATTATTAACTCGTTTGATAGATACTTTTCTCTATGTCTATCCATTTGTTAAGTAAAAAACATTACAAAATTATAAAATAAACAATTTATTTATATCAACTTCAATGGTTAGAGGTGGAGTGAAAGCTAAGCTAGTTAAAAGGCTGAGAGTGCTCTTTGTGCATTTATTGGTTTTGGTTCCACCATAAATATAATTGTGGGTTCCATTTATTGCTAAAAAAAATGATTAACGAGGTTTTTCTAAATTAGGAAGTCTTGTCTCATGGAAATTTTTCACAGCGTCTTAGGATTCACGCCTCATTGGGAGAAAAAACTCCTGTAAATATACCGTAGCTGAGGATCGAACCGCGAATATCTAAAATTATAACAAATCATCCTACCGCTGTACAATAGTCCACCATTTATTGCTCCAAGCATATAAAACAAAATGTGCTTGTGTTTTCTCGATTAATTATGACTAAAAAGATTAGAGGGCGACGTGCAATATAATTGGAAAGGGAATGAAAGCATAATTATGAGACACCAAGAATTTCAAGATCATTGATCCGATCGAATGTTAGCTGGACGGTCTTGTCAGGAAGTACCTGATGTGGGGTTTAGGAATGGACGGTCAATGATCGATTGGACTTCGAGTAAAAGGTTTTCCGACCGATCGACATCCAACGACCAACAAGATAATTCAGTCTGGGCGGTAGAAACGACTGGGATTTCTCGCCTAGATCGGGAGACGGAACGATCGGCACAGACCAGGTGAGTCAGTCGGTCAGCCGCGTGTGATCGGATTGGCTGATTGGATAACCGGACTTTTCCTCTCTCATAGGATCGTTCGTTGTGCCAAGGCAAACCCTCGGATTGTGTGGTTACGAGCCTAGTCAACCGAGCGACCAACCACGCCTTCGGCATGCCTGAGACTTGGGAGTCGTAGTGCGCGACAAATCTCATAGAGGGTACAGTTCTAGTAGGATGTGATCCATCGAGATACAGCAGACAACTCAAAGTATGAGATAATTACTGTAATGAGGTATATGGGCGGCTCACCAAGATTGACGGCATAATATGATTAATGAGAGATAGTCTATGATCGTCATCACCGTCCTAATCTCGATCTGACACATAAGATCTCCCAGAAAGATCTTATTAATGAGAAACGTTGTCTTGGCAGAGTAGAGGCCGCAAGCGGCACTTATAAAAGGGGTCTCCTTCCTCCACGCGCTGATAAGCTTTTCTTGTCCGAATCTTGCTCCCGTTTCTTTTCTTCTCCACCAAAGATCTACCTTGATCGTCGGAATAGCAGTGCCAGGGATCCCCGGTCAGTCTCTAACGGTTCTTTTTCTTTGGAGTTCGTCGGAGCTCGTCGCAGACCACTCGCTATCTGATTAGCAGCCAAGTCGTCCTCCTGTGATCAACACCAACGCCACATCATTTGGGTGCCACTTTTCCTCTTTGCAATAGGATCAATCATAATATAATCTTACTTCGATTGACGATTGAATCATTTGTGATAGAAGAAATTATATTGAATGATAGGTCTCTCTCGAGATGGTAAAAAAGTGATTTCCTCACCCCAGCATCTCCGCCAAATCGTCCTAGAGCCAATACGAAAAAGGTAAATGACTGGAGCTACTAGTCCGGATACTGTGGTTAGTGTGTGGGAAGAATGAGCACATTGATTTGTCAAGTTTTGATCTTCAAATATCAAGATAGCAATACTTATATACTAATCGTCAGTATATCTCGTGGGGACAAATGATAAATCTCTCAAACAATGTTTTAATTGTTGCTTGTTATCGTGATTAATTGAAAGATTATTTAACTAGCGTGCATAGTCCTAGCTATTATCATGACTTCATGTTTTTGACTAATCGATTACAATTTTTTTTTTTGAGAGAACTAATCGATTACAATTAATATGCCTATAATGGCTCATAACCTAATATGGTTGTATAAGAAGGTTATCCACCTAAGTTTATTAGTATTAGTATTTATTTTTTTTTAATTATATTTGAGCCCATTAAATATTTTATATATGTTCATTATTTTTGTTATGATAAAAAAAATAATATATTTGATTTGAGATAAATATATATATTTTTAATTAGGTCAATTCATCTTTCTACATTATCTAGAATTGATTTTTTCTTTAATTATATTTGACTCCATTAAATTATATATATATATATATATATATATATATATATATATATATATATATATATTACTAATAAAATAGGTAATATGTTTAATATAAACATGTATATTTTTAATTAAAATCATAAAATACCTATTATGATTTATTTTAAATTAATTTTTCAAAAATGATATTAAAAATTATTTTAAAAATCAATTTTACATGGTCTGATCATTTATCGTTCTCCTAAACATAAATGCACTAGATGATGGTAAAACAGTTGATTTGTAAATTCAGAATTTCAAGTTAATCTACTCCATTAAATATTGCACTGCCTCCACAATGTCATTAATGAGTTCTTCTTTACTACAAAAATATTGAACCACATAAATGACTAATTTTAGATGATTGATTCGGTTTCACGAAAATTTTTTATTAGTCACCTGATAAATCGAAAAGGGTTCGCGATGGGTAATTTAGAAGTCTAACATTCCAGGATTCATGCCCTTTTTGAAGAAAAAATTTATATAACATACACCATAGTTAAGAATCGAACTGCGAATACTCGAGATAGCGATTAATCGTCCTATCGCTGTATCATAGCCCTAAGGATATTTTTTTACTACTAGCACATTTAATCCATCGATCTATTGGCGACGTAATGATACGTATAGTGAAAGTGAATATCTTAGTGAAAATTTGGACAATCAATCGACGACATGTCTGAGATCCGATCGTTGATCGGATACTACCGGTGGCCTTCGGCCGCCGTTCCAAATCAAACTATACCGTAGGGGACACGGTGAACCCGTCGAGGATCGCCGCAATTACGATCTCGTATTATTCGATCCTGATCGATTCATTGTCCTCCCAGGTATAGTTTAATTCGGGAAGGCGATCAGAAGTCGTTGATAATGTTCGATCGACGATCGAACATCGTACATACCGCCGAGTGATGATCAATATTTTTACTGAGTCAATTATTTTTACTGTACTTATCATTTCTTTTATTGACGAGGCGATTACAGAGAAACATAAATGAGATAGGAATCCTTTCTCCCCATATCCCATCCATCACAGCGAATTCTTATCTTAGCTCTATCTCTCGCTCTAGCCTTAGTAGCTTATAGTATCCGTGTTAGGCTTAGCAGCATCTCAACAAAAGATTTCGCCAGTAAAACGCCCTCGAAACAAGTGCTCACCACTTTTTTATTTTATAATTAAAGGGCCAGTGCCAAAAATCCGATCGCTGTCCATGACGCAATCTGCTGGACCGGTTAATTGGGCTCAGTTCATACTGCTTCCTTCAATCATGCGATCGCCTCCGATGTGGCGACTCACCTAACTCAAGTCTCTTTCTCGGTCCTACCTCTGCTTCGCCTGTTCCTTCCGTTTGTCCAATTTGACCCATCCATGACATTTTGTTTATCAAATCGGAAGCGCCACGGGATGGCGTGCCAAGTAAATGCGACACGCGGCTTCGCCTGGCGCGCCATAAAACTTCCGCGGCATGGCACGTGAACTTACTCACGCCCTCGGCGCGCCATTATGACACGCGCTATCGCGCCTCTCCTATCTCATGATCATTGCCATGGTCGATCAGAAATTCGATTGTGGATTATTATTTATGATCTCTAATCGTCATCCAAATCAAATTATAATTTAGGAGATCGATAAATTCATTGGAATCATCGTCAATTGTGATCTCGCCTCGTCGGGATCGTCATCAATTATGATCTCACCAAATTTTGGCCGTATTCAAGCGAGATCGTAATTGTGACGATCCCTGACGAATTATTCGTGTTCCCTCGAGTATAATTGATTCAGGACGACTGCCGGAGGCCCAAGGCGGTATCCGGGCAGCGACCGCCGACAAATCTAATTGACACTCGGACACTACCGACAGTCTTCGATCGCCGTCTCGAATCAAACTATATCCGGGGGAGAACAGTAAACTTGTTGGGATCGTCATCAATTGGGATCTCGTCGAATTCAGGCGAGATCGCAATCGCGGCAATTCCGAACTTATTTATCGTATCCTTCGGGTATAGTTTGATTCGGGATTACGATCAAAATTCACTGACGGTGTTCGGGCGGTAATCGAACTTATCACCGACCATTATCGATCATTGTGGGATGACATAGTTTTTTGGGGACAGAATTTGATCTTCTCGCTCTTCCGTTTAATAAACAAATGATATACAAAATAACAGGTGAATCTGAGACGACTTCCATGGAAATTTTCCACTCGCCACCTGAATAAAATATCAATTAATTCAGTTTTAATTAAATTAATTGATTCTTTAATTAATATTTAAAAATTTATTTTTTAAAAAATTGATTTTATCTTAAAAATAAATTTATTTAATTTAATCGAATAAGAAATTTGAATTCTAATCGAATAAACAAATTTAATTAATTATTTTTTTAAAAAAAAAATTAAAATTTTAAATAAATCGAATCAAATTTTAAAATTTCATATCGATTTATTTAATTGAATTGAATTGAATTTTGACGCACCATGGTCCATGGTCCACGGAGTCGGAGAAAGCGTGTCATGATGACGCGCCATGATCCCGTCCGCCCACGGCAAATACAGTAGCCGGCAAGGCAATCATGGCGCGGCGTCGATCACTGTGTGTGTCTTTTGTATGTATGGGGGTTGGGCAGGAGGGGGCTTTCCGGGGGAAGGCCGGGGTGCGTATGATAAGAGGAAATGATGATTAGGGCAATTATTACGGCGTTGAAATGGAATTATGGGAACATGTTTTGATGGCTAAACGGGTGGGTGTTTTGGCTTTTGGGGGTGGGGGTGGGTCTCACGTGTGTCAGTGTTTGTCAACCGAAGGGTTTTGTCGGTCAAAGCCATGCCTGCTCTGCGTCTGTTCGCTTTGCCTTCTACCATCCCTCTGCTCTGCTCTGCTCTGCTGCAGTGCCTGCCTGACTCACGCTCTCTCTATAAATTCCACCCAACCAAAAGCCTGCCTTCCTTCATTCCTCCGTTCGCTGCTTCCTTCCTTTTGCTCCTTCTGCCTTTCTTTCTCTCTCTGTCTCTCTCTTGATGGAACTGGGGTTGAGGCTGGGGGAGGCGACGGCGAGTAGGCCCTTCTGGGCGGCGGAGACGGCCAAGAGAGGGAGTCTGGGGATTGTGTTTGGGATGAGATTAGGGGAAAAAGAGGACGCGCCGGTAATGGAGGAGGAGGAGGAAGAAGATGAGGAGAGCGGTTCCGCCGTGCCGCCGCTGCAGCTTAACCTCCTTCCCCTCTTGCCTCTTTCAGCGCGGCCTTCGTTTTCCCAGCTGCGGTTCCCGTGGGCGTCTGAGTCCGGTAAGGGACCTGTCCAGGTGTCGGAAATTTTTAGGGTTTTAACGATTTGGGGATCGTTTTCCCGGCGAGGGTTTTTGAGATCTGAAATGGCGATGGATTCTTGACTCGTTTGTTTTTTTGGTGCCGCAGGGAACGTGGAGCTGTCGATGCGAGGCTTCGATGTGAACCGGGCGCCGTCTCCCGGGGAAGCTGAGGAGGCGGCGGCGGCGGCGTCGTCGTCGCCCAACAGCACTGTCTCCTCCTTCCAGATGGAGTTTTCCGCCGCGAGAGGCGAGGGCGGCGCCGGAGCGCCGCCGGCGGAAAGGGCGTGTTCGAGGGCGAGCGACGAAGAGGAGAACGGCCTCGGGAGGAAGAAGCTCCGCCTCTCCAAGGAGCAGTCCGCCTTTCTGGAAGAGAGCTTCAAGGAGCACAACACCCTCAACCCCGTAAGATTCCACATACAAAAAGGAGCCGACCTTAACCTTTTCCGGCGAACGCTTAGACTCTTTATTTCTCCGTTTGTTTCAGAAGCAAAAGCTCGCTCTGGCGAAGCAGCTCAACCTCCGGCCTCGCCAAGTGGAGGTCTGGTTTCAGAACAGGAGAGCCAGGTACTCTTTCTTCTGGATGCCCTAATTCGCCTCGCCTATTTCTTTCATCTGGATCCGACTCCCATTGGTGATTGCAGGACGAAGCTGAAGCAGACGGAGGTGGACTGCGAGTACCTGAAGCGCTGCTGCCAGACGCTGACGGAAGAGAACCGGCGGCTCCAAAAGGAGGTGGCGGAGCTGAGAGCCCTCAAGACCTCCCACCCTTTCTACATGCATCTCCCTGCTACCACCCTCTCCATGTGCCCTTCCTGCGAGCGCGTAGCTTCCACCACCACCACGCCCTCCACCTCCGAGCGGCGGCCGAACTCCTTCGCCGCTCTCTTCTCGATGCCCCGACCCTTGCCGCCTAGCTCCGCCGCCCAGGCTTCCTCCGCATCCCCCCGCCAGCCCTCGCCGGTCTCCTAAGGAGTAAAAAAACTCCGGCCACCGAGTGGCGATTCTTGTAAATAGCACCGTTTTGAAGGGTATTCACGTCATCTGCTTTTAGCGTATTTTTGGTGCTCGGAGGGATTTTCTTGTCTTTTCTCGATTGGATTTTAAAAAGAGAAAAATCGCTTTTTAAGTCTACTGCTGCTATTTAATTCAACTTATTGGCACATTTATTGGATTCGGAACAATTCAGATAACAATTAAATACTTAAATCAATTAATAATAAATCTTCGATAAAAGGACAAGAAAATCTCCTCTTCTCTCTCTCCCTCTTCATCACGATGAATTTGATTGGGAGCGGTGTGAGGGGTCAGCCGCCATTATGTCGCTTTTGCCCTCATCGGTGCGGCCAAAATGGCCGCCTGTGTAAGCTTCGACAGGACAAAAGGGAAATCTTTCAGGTGTAATTGGATTCTGATTAAATACGAAATTAATCAGATTTGAGTGCCATGTTGCTAGGTCGATAATTCATAATTTGACTTTAAGGTTTTGGACTCGATCCAACCGGTCAAAAAGCAGAATTTTGTAAGGTCAATTTTCTCCTTTGTGGATTCAAAATTCATAATTCCTTAATCTGTAGGTATTGAGTCAAGGTCATATCACGTAAAAGTCAGTGTTACTGTTTTGAAAAGTTGATTGAACAAAAGTTGAAAGGCTTTTGTTTTTTGTTTTTTGTAATTTATAATGTATTTTGTTTCTTTTTTAGAGATGCTAAAAGAAATATACAATTATGGGAAATGATTATATTCATTATTTATTTCAAAAATCAGTCAGTCATATTTCTTTAGGGAATCATAGCGCATGGACTTTTATTTGGTTGTTGTGGATGGATTCAACAATGATACACGGCCTCTCGGACTACCATCTGCTTACACAGTTAATGAAGTTGTTCCGGAAGAAAATGACGTGGATGACGAATCATTAAAATGTAGTCTATGAGGATAGTGATAGGGAAAAGATGTTCACACCTTACGAGATTAACACGAGCGTTAATGGGAATACACCGAAAGATTTTTCGACGGAATCCACTCCGACGCTCAAGTCGGAAGTCTTATCTCTTTTCGGAGACAACAAGAAATCAATATTTTCTCTCAGTTCGGAAAGCTTACCCTTATTTACTTGTATGCCGAGACATCTTATATACCTGAGATTTCGGTCACACATGTTTTCACGTTCTCCTCCACGTCTCTTAATCATCGGTTACTTGATATCTTTTGATAACGACCGCTACGATCATTAAGGTCTTAATTGTCGCGCATTGCGGACAATAATTATCCGATAACTTTCATGTTTTGAAAAGAGGAACGACTACTTGAAGTCAGACTTTCTAACTCTTATGTTGATATTTGGGCTCCGCTCTCCTGAGCCAGTCTCGGAGTCTTATCTCCCGAGCCGACCTCAGAGCCTTCATTTGTTTTACCGAGATGGTCTTGGGAGCCTGAAACCCGACTCGACCCGACCTCGGGTGTCTGTTCTCCCAAGGTAGTCTCGGGAACTCGATTGCCGGTCTGACCTCGAGGCTCTGATCTATTCTCACGAGATAATCTCAATCTGATCTCGGAGCTATGGTTCGGAAGATCCTACCACGTAGCTTTCCCGTACCAGATGTCTATCCCGGGATACTCATAGCTCCGACAGATCCTACCACGTAGCTTTCCCGTACCAGATGTCTATCCCGGGATACTCATCCCTATCAAAAGTATTTATGGATCAATTGTTAATTATGATAAAATTAATTGATTCAAATTAGATAACGACAAATTGACAAACATAGTTTGATCAGGCTGGGCAAACTGGTCAAATCAAGTGGACTGAGCATATTACTCAGATTAAACAACTTGATAGGGTCAGGGCAAGCCGATGACCTGGTTGGACTGGGAATATCGATGAAGTCGAGTGGAACCGGTGGCTAATTTAGTTAGACAGGCTTGGCAGGTTAATTTGGTCACGTGAACCATTCAAATTGAATAGGTCGCTTTAGTTGGTTGAATTAGCTAGTCTGGTTGAGTAAATTAGTTAGGCTAGGTGGACGATGTGAAATTATTGGACCAGGCTAGTTACTTAAAGGCTATTTGTCGATCTCATGAGACTGACTAGACCCTTTAAAAAACCAATGCAAGTTCATCGAACTTGCATATTGACCACTCTCACGGTTGACAGTAAGGTTTATAGAATCGTGATCCTATACAAAATTAATTTGGGATTAGGATCCGATCGGTCGGGGATCGGATCGTAAAATTGTATGATTATAATAAATATCCCTAAAATGAATATAAAATTTATAATAATAATTATAGTTACATTCAATTTAAAGACTAATCCATTAGACAATAAACACCCAAAAATTTATCATTTTGAAAACAAAATATGATTGAATATTATTGATACTAACTAAAAAAATTAAACAGATGTTTATATAATTTTAAAACCATAACCCTTAATTTGCAAAAGACAAAAAAAGGTTAATAAAAAAAATTAAAAATCTTTAGGTTTCTGAATAGGCTTTAAATAATATTTTTAGAATTTTAATATTGAAATTAATTATGGATCTTTGAATGAGTTTCGATTTAATATATTATAGGTTTCATGGTTCAATCCGAGTCAAAAGTTATAATCTCTGTACTATCCTGTACGATCCTGCTCCGATTACTATGAAAATCGATTCTGTACGATTTAGGATTGATTTGTGCTTCTGGATCATTGTATCGTATATGAATCAGAATTGTGATTTTATAAACCTTGGTTGACAGTTGTCTTTTTGGTCGTGACGATGCAAGAGCTTGCTATGAGCATAATATCTATTCTGGAATTATCAATCAATGAATATTGTAACACATGAGTTTTGGAAGTCGTCGATGATGAAGATGAGATGGACATGAGATTCACTTTAAAAAAGGGTTAGATTGACGACATCGAGGAATCCCAACAGACCACTCCAATGCTCAATTAGAGTTTTTGAAGGAAAAAAGAAGATGGATCACATCTAGTGGAGTTTTTGAATCAGGAAGAAATTAAAGAGAGGTCCTTTATAATTACCTTTATGAGTACTTATATAGGTTCTGTGTTCTCAGCTGTGATCAAGGAAATGAGGGAGCAAATATGATATTGCAAAAACACTAACTAGTTTTAGAAATTAAGAGCGTATATAAAAGCTACCTGATACTACTCATCGCCATATTTTTCAATGAGCTCTCATACGTTCAAAAAGAAAATGATGTGACAATTTATATATGCACGTTCGATTGTTGCTTGGACATTATCGGAGGCTTCTGACCGTTATCCAAAATCAAATTATACCTTGTGATCCTGTCGCGAAGCGAGATGGAATCCCCCAAGAGCGAGATGGTACCCCCGAGCGCCACGGGCTGCTGAGGCCGACTTCGATTTGCGAAAGGAAGATGACCGTTAGCAAATCCGCCGGAGAAGATCTCCGATCAGACCCTCCGACGGTCAAGTCAGTATCCGCGGGAATATAGTGGAGCAAAGGGAATAACAGAGACGAAAGCACGATTGCGCATACCTACGGAATGAGGAAAGAAGAGACTTATATAGCCGGGGGAGCTGACAACCCCTGCCCGCATCAATCACTTATCGGTACCTTCATTGGACAGGGATATGATGCTTGTCAGCTTATGGGAGAGCACCGATCGGCGCCGCGGCATGGCGCGGGGTGCTCGGGCAGTACAGTGGTACAGGGTCAGCGAGATATCCGCGACGTGTGCTATGAGTGGGTAAGATATACGCTGACCCCTGCGTCGTGGTCGTACCTATGATGTCCTGGCATGGAGGTGGGGTAAGGAAGGATTGGTCCGGAGACCGATTGCCGACCGGCTGACCCGAGTGATATCGGACGGGTCGAGTGTAATATCGCTGAGTAACGTAAGGTACGTCATGAGCCGGGGGTCACGGAGCTGTATTCGATTAACCTACTTTTGGGTCTTTCGGTTTAGCAGTCGAGTCAAGGAACGCCTGGTATTGGTCCGCCCGACCGGACCCGGGGTCGGGCGGGTAGTGTGTTAGGTTCTGAGCGCAGCGGAATATTTATAATAAAGCAAAAATCTGCTCTTAAATCATGGATCTTTTCATGGTACATATAGTTCTAAACAAAATGATACGAAAACAAGCATAAACTGAAAACATACCTTGTAATCTTTTGCTTACTTGTGAATAATATCACGAGCAGATGAGAGCCCCACGTGTGACTCCTCTAGCGGTATCCACGCGCACAAGATCACGAACTAGATGATCCGTTAGGTGCTAGCCACTTGGATCGACAGAATTCTTTCGGATGCACTACGGATCTGGAGATGCGTCTCCAACTAGAGAAGAAGTAGGCTGCCGAAGGCTTCCCAAGAGAGATGGAGAGAAATCGCACAAGAGAGACAAAGGAGAAGTGTTCTCCTCTTCTTCCAAGGTGGATATATATAGCCTCCAAGGAAGATGAAGAGACATGACTCTTCATATTCTTCATTAATTTATCATAATTGCGACTTTTGAAATTCTCCATTAATAATCATTAATAGAGACTCTTCATCTTCTCCATTAATAATCATTAATAGAGACTCTTTATCTTCTCCATTATTGCCACAATAATTGTGACCTTTCAAATTCTCCAAAGAGAATAAGAGATAAATTCTACTCTCTCTTCTCTATATCAAATAAATCCATATTTGATCTTGATCCGTTCTCGCTTCCGATATTTCAGAAATAATTAATAATCCAATTAATTCTTATTCAGAAATAATAAATTGATTAATTTTAGTATCCACTAAAATAATCAACTACATATACTATTCGCGTCTATGTGCTATGCGTGCGACCCTCTAGGTTCTATACACGAAGGTAGTGTAAATCCATACACAGACTAAGGTAACCGTCTAGCAACAATTTTTAGCCACCCAACGCGATAGAATATTAGTTATAAACTAAAACCTCCATTAACCGATTATTGTGTAATTCAATCTCTTCATCTTTATCCTACATCCCAATTAATTCGGTGCAGTATGCATAATCACAAATTAATAGTTTTACTTGATTTCCAAGATATAATAGACTCATCTTGAATGATAATCATTCCTCCCATGGCCATGGATTTCGAGTCACTAATATCTCTATCAAGCGACCAGGATGTTAACTCCCAAATCCAAGAGAGCGATGAATCCTCTATTGCCTCAACACTATTCTCTCTACGTTTTGTCATACACCCAATTACCGTATTAATCACAATCCGATTAAAGATTGCTTTTAACGGCATCAAAGTACATAACTTCACGCATAGAATATATGAAGGTCTCAAGTCAAAAGATCAGTTACACTCGTTCATTAAGACGAACTACCAATGATGCTTAATATGTGGTGTTCTCTTAAGCGAGTCGTGTCCAGTGTACCTCTAAACTTAAGGCACCCCCAAGTACAACTTGGATATTCATCCCTCCGGTCTATCTTGACCTAGTCATACTTAGCGTTGATCTAGATATCTATGTCCCCTCTAGATATCTATCCGATCAAGGACGATTTTCAGAATAATATAACCATTAATCTATGAGACTTTATCATTAATCATATACGTACAGAAAAGTAAATGATTAACGCCAAATACTTGCCTTTATTAAAATAATTATCCATAAATACATAAAAGTGTCTTGGCACATAAGTGCACACACTAACATAGTGGCCCGAGGGGTCCCGGGCTCGGGAGCTCCCTGATTCGAGCCTTCATCGACTGCCGTGTGTCATTCAGGTCGGGTTCAGATCCTCCATGTCCTTGAGTAGGTCAGGTCGGGCCGAGTCCTATCAACTTGACTTCTGAACCCCTCGGTCCCCTTGGACTTCGGGGTCCTCAGCCTCGGTCTCCTCCAGATGCGGCGCCAAGCTGACCAGCCAAGTCATCCGTGGAGTAGGCCAAGATTATCTTGGAAGATATGACGAACCTGTAAAAGATCATTTGTCACGTTATTCCTTCAACTCTGCATCGATTGGACTTCTAAGTGGAACATAAATGAGAGAACCAAACGAAGATTCTCTGGAAAACAACAGTGCTGTCTGCTTTCAAGAATATAAAGCACGATATGATCTTTCGCTGACTAGATGTATCACGAATTCAGAGAAGCTTACAATGATACAATCCCACTACGTACGTACGTTTCAGAAACATTGAAAAGTCAAATGTGAGAGAGAGAGAGACATATCCCGGTTGCAGAGTGAAGATTAGACTAGCACATTGACTGAATTGGTCGTCGTGCAGTTTAGTTTGGAGTAACTTGGAACGTAGCACTCAACAAGGAAGATGTCGTGAGTATAGTCCAGAAAATTGAAAGGGCCATGCATTCCACTGTTCCTTTACAAGTCCCTCAGAGCTAGACAGGGAACGAACAAGATCTGGTAAAGATAAATTCTGGAATCCCAGATGAGCCCAAGAACTGATGGCAGATAATCATGCACAAACACAGGCTAGCTGCAATACCAGGACCTACTCGAGTCCTTTGCCAAATATATCTAGTCAAGACACAGGAGAAAGACACAACCAGATGAACAGGGTGTGATGCTGGTTTATGAAATTTGAAGCCGATGTTCCAGGCCTATTCTAATCACAAAATGGGGCTAACTGCCGAGAGTAAGACAGACTCGAAGTATACTAATGGAACTTTGATCAGAGAAGGTTCCTTAAACTCTGAACAAGAAGTTTGACATCTTTACACATGGTTTCTTCATCCCCTTCTAAACCCAATAACAATATACTGAAGTCTTGAACTTAAAAGTCTTTATAAATGCCAGGAAAGGTGTGTGAAAGGGCTGTTGTTCTTTACCTGTGATGAATACTAAAAGGACAAACAAGGACCAAAAGTATGAACATTTCATGTTGCCTTCACACCCTTTCACAGTTAGCTAAGGGCATCTCCAACCTACATACTAAAGAGCAATGATAAAGAAAATGAAAATAAGAGAGTGAAAATAAAATGAATGACGTGGTACTTTACATGTACATGTTCGATTATTGCTTGGACACTATCGACGGATTTCGACCGCCATCCCGAATCAAATTATACCCTGGGGGTACGGTAAACCCGTCGGAGATCGCTGCATGTAAAGTGTCACGTCATTCACTTTACCTTTCACTCTCTCATTTTCACTCTCCCTATCATTTTTCTAAACTAAAATACTATATTTAATATAAATCTATACTATTTCTCTCCAATCCATACACTACGTTCCTACATGATGCACTATTCCCACACCATATTTGGTGTTGGATTTTTTTTATTTTTAAAAAATCTTACTATATTATATAATCAATAAACTCAAATATAATATATATTATTAAATATTATATTATGAAATATCATAAATAAAAATTAATTTGTAATTATTATTTTTCCCTCATTATTTATAATAATATTAATTATTTATTATAAATTTAAATTAAGTGTACTTAATAGCATATTTTAATTTTATTATACATATTTATAAAGTATAATTTATTAAAAAATTTATTTAAAATATATTTTAATTATAATTACATTTATAAATTATATCACTAATTTCATAAAAAATTATAATAAAACATTAATAAATAGATTAATTTTAAAATATAACAATTATCATAAAAAAGATTAATAAATTAAAATGTAGGTTGAAAATTAAATCATGCATGAACAAGAAAAAATAGAATATTTTAAGGAATATATATATATATTTTTGGTGTGATACGATACGAGTGTGTTGGAGCTGTTTGGTATTGAAAATGTATCATTTTGATGTAAAAATAACACTATATTTATTTTATTTTTTTTATTTACAAGAGATATCTAGGTTTGTGCCTGAATAATCTACTTGGTTGACCGGCCCTGCCCCATAGTCTTCAATGAGAGTCTCCACCGGTCAACAAGGGTAAATCACGGGATGGAGACACGTGGCGACTTCACCATTAATGATATCGGTACCCGATGACCCGACCATACAGTAGCATGTGACGATTTCTTTCGTCATCATACTGCACGCTCTATCAGGGAGGAATCGAACCCGAGAAATGATGGATTATCTAAGTGAACTATTACCAATCACGTCATGTCCACGAGGGCAAAATAACACTATGTTTAGTGTCGGAGAAGGTTGCCTATTTCTGTCTTATTTTTCACCAATACATCAATTGAGACTTCAAAGTTGTTTGGATAATTGGATGTGATGAGAAGTGGAATTTGGATATTTATAGGTAATTTTTTTAAAATCAATTTGATAATTTTATAAAAATTGACTAAAATACTCTTAAAATTAATTTATTTGGATCATGAGATTTTTTTTTTGTTACAAAGGTAAATTATAAACGATAATGCGCATGTGTCTGTTTAGGAGATTCAAATGGTCTTTGGTGACTTCGGTTAATTGCGGATCAAGATTCTACACGTCAATTTAAGATTTTAGCAGCATGCAAATAAAATAAATTTAGTATTCGATTTAATAAAAAATTATTTACTTTTTTTTACTATACGTAAGATTAATTAATTAAATATATTTAAATAATTTATTAAATTAAATAGGTATATGTTTAATTTGTTATGTACAATATATATGAATAAATTTTATAAATTATTTTTATCAATAAAATTTTAACCAAACTTAGTTCTAAACAATCTTATAATTAAACTAATTAATTAATTAAAATTTGAAATTTGAAAAATCAAAAAATTTTAAATAAAAAATTTAATAATATCTAAATGAATCACCACGCTTAAAAAGCCCCTAAAGCTTGGTAGAAGATTTTATTAACTCTTTCTCAACGGCATAAGATAATCGTGAGAGGTTCGTCAAAAGGATACTTTATTATTATTTTTTATTTATAATGGATATCCAGGTTTATGTTTGACTAATCCGATTGGTTAACCGATCCTACACCATAGTCTTCAACGAGAGTCCCCATCGGTCAACGAGGGTAAATCACGGGATGGAGACACGTGACGACTTCACCACTGATGATATCGATACTCGATGACCCGATCACGTAACAGTCTGTAGTGATTCCATCAGCATATTGCACGCTCTAATAGAGAGGAATCGAATCCGAGAAATGAGAGATCATCCAAGTAAATTATTATCAATCGCGTCATGTCCGCGGGGCCGTCAAAAAGATACTTTAAAAAAATGATAAACCAGGCAGCAGACAAATTGAACCTGGGGTAACCGGCCCGGCCCCACGGAAGTTTCCCACCGGTCACCAGGGTAAATCGGGAAGCGCGGTGGCCAGTCTAGAAGCCCAGCGGCCCAGGGTTCGTGCCCCATTTGGAGGAAAAATTCCTGCAAAATACGCCGTACTAGGGATCGAACCGCATATACATGAGTTAACAACTAGTGACCTTACCGCTGCACCATAGCCCCGGGGGCGTCAAAAAGATACTTTAGAATTTACAAAAGGTGTTCTAATGTTTCGATATTCCCAAAAAATCGTACTAAATTATTATGAAATCTTTCTTTTCTTTTCTTTACTCCCTCTTTGGTATGCATGTAATTTTTCTTTCATTTATTTCTATCCCTTTTAAATTAAATTAATTTAAATATCATTTAAACTTTAATAAATAATCTTCTAAATTTTTTATTTATAATTTTAATACAAAATTAAAAAAATATAAAAAGAAGGTTAATAAAATATTAAAAATATTTTTTCCTATTTTTTAATATCTTCAAATTTTTAATATGTAATTATAAAAGTGTAAAAAATTAAAAAAAATAAAAATTGATTTTATTAATAAAAAAATAAAAAAATAAAAAATCACTTTGGTGTTGATTTGATCAGCACTACAGTGATACTGGTTTCTGAATACTTATAAAAAGAAGGTTAATAAATAATAAAAGAGAGTTTATTTAGACTCATGTTCACCTAATAAATCCATTGAAGTTGGAATGAACCCAATCAGAATTCTCTAGGTCTATCAATGAATTTTAATCGAAACCCATTGATAAACCTAAACAACTTGATTTTTGAAATTTTACAATAAGATGAAAGTATGAAATGTGTAGAAGGTAAATATAATGAAAAATCTTGATCTTGAGTCTACTATATATACGAAGTTATAGGCCCGTGCCAATTTGCACAAAGTCTGAATCTTTCTAAACTTTTTGAGCAATATTGGAAATCTTTTACGATGATAACAGAGAGCACATTTAAACTCCTGAGCACTGCATAAACCTATATGAGATGGAATAAGCCCAATCAGAGTTTTCTAAATCTATTAATAGGTTTTGATCGAAAATCATTGATGGATTTAATTAGGGTATTTGAATTTTTAAAATTTTACCATGAGATGAGAGAGGTTAATGTGTATAAGATATATATAGTGTTCAATTCTAGTCCTAATACACGTAAGCAAAGTTATGTCGCATGTTAACTAGCATAAAATGTGGTGTTAGATTTTTTAGACTAGTATCACAGTGTAAATTCTGATTACACATTGGGTGTTGATTTTCACAAATCAACACCATAATATTCTGAAAGTTTCAATTCATTTTGAGCACTATTGGAAAGGTCTTATAATAGTAAAATATGACTTATTTAGACTCAGATTCACCTAATAAATCCATGAGAGTTAAAATAGGTCCGATCGAAACTCTTTAGGTCAATCAATGAGTTTTGATTAAAACCATTGATGAAAACTCATTGATTGACCTAGACGGCTTAGATTTCTGAAATTTATAATAAGATGGAAGTATAGAGTGTGTAGAAGATAAATATGATGAGAAATCCTGATCGTGACTCTCCTACATGAAATTATAGACATATGTTAATTGACACAAAGTTGGAAACTTTCTAAACCTTTTAAGCAATGTAGGGAATTTTAATAACGGAGGGTACCCTTCAACTCCCCGACACTACAAAAACCTAAAAGATTTGGAATGGGTCCGATCATAGCTCTCTAGATCCATCAATAGTTTTGATTAGAACCAACACTGTGGTGTTAGTTTCTGAAGATTAGCACTTGGTTCTAGTCTTCATAAACCAACACCAAGTCTTAGGGATGACAATGAGTAGGATTTGGATAGGATTTCATATTCTCCTTACCTATCTCCATTTATTATATCCATCCCCATACTTATGTTCATACCTATCAGGTATTTAACTTTCATACCCATCCCTATAGGAGAATCGGATATCCATATCCTACCTATCATTCTATTACTATCTACAATTCTCTTTTTTTTTAAAAAAAAATAAATTATTTCAATGTACATGTTTGCTCTTCCTCATCTTACGCTCTTTCGATCGGGTGAGTATTTCTTATGGAAAAAAGATGTGATACGTGTTGGTGATCGAATAAAGATGCAAACTAAGTTTCTTTTAAGGCGGGAAGTGAGCAAAAGTTTTTCAATTCCCAATAAAAATGAGGTATATATATATTGGGAATCAGGTAGGATATGGATAGGATTTTATTACATCTGTCTCTATATCCATACTCGAAGATACTCATACCCGAATACTTAATTATTATAATCAGGTCTAAAAATTTCCTTTATATCCTCCTCTATTTGGGTCGGATGTCCGATTCCCCATCGGATTCAAGGGAAATTACCATCCCTGCCAAGTCTGTGCTAGTTGTCACATGACCATTACTTTGCTTAAGTGTATTAGCACTAGGATTGGACACCATATATACTTTCTACACACTAATCTCTCCTAACTCATGGCAAAATTTTCAAAATCCAAATACCCTAAATCCATCAATGAATTTTGGTTAAAATCCATTGATGGATTTAGAGAGTTTTGATCAGGCTTATTCCAACTCATGTAGGTTTCTATAGTGCTCAGGAGTCCAAATGTGCCCTAATGTGCTATCCGTTATCATTGTAAAGGATTTCTAGTATTGTTCAAAAGGTTTATAAAATTTCAAACTTTATGCAAATTGGCACAGACATATATGACTTCATATAGGAGACTCAGGATCAAGATTGGAATGAGTCTGATCATAACTCTCTAGGTCCATTAATAATTTTGATTAGAACCAATATTGTGGTGCTGGTTTCTGAAGACCAACACTAAGTGGTGCTAGTCTTCAGAAACCAGCACCAAGTCTATACTAGTTGACACGCAACCATAACTTCACTTATATGTATTAAGATTAGGATTGGACATCATTACCTTATACACACTAACATCTCTCATATCATGGTAAAATTTTAAAAATTCAAATACTCTGAATCCATCTCATTGATGGACTTAGAGAGCTCTAATCGGGCTCATTTTAACTTATATAGGTTTCTGTAGTGCCTAGCAGTCCAAACGTGTCCTTCGTTATCATTGTATAGAATTTTCACTATTGCTTAAAATATTTAGAAAGTTTCGGACTATGTGTAAATTGGCATAGACATATAACTTCATGTAGGAGACTCAAGATCAAGATTTCTCACAATATCTACCTTCTACACATTCGAAACTTCCATCCCGTTATAAAATTTTAGAAATCAAAGTCATCTAGGCTCATTAATGTGTTTTGATTAAAATCTATTAATGGATCTAAAAAACTCCAATCGAGTTGTGGTGCTAGTCTTCATAAACTAATACCATTGTGGTGTTGCTCAAACCAACAGCAAAATGTTTTTTTTTATTTTTTATTAATAAAATCAAATGTGGTTATTAATTTTTTTTATTGTTTACTCTTTTATAATTACATATTTAAAAAACTAAAGATATTTAAAAACAGGAAAAATTATTTTTAATGTTTTATTAACATTCTTTTTATATTTTTTAATTTTTTATTAAAGTTTTAAAATTAACATTAAAAATAAAAAAAAAATAGAGGATTATTTATTAAAGTTTAAATGGTGTTTAAATTAATTTAATTTAATTTGTGAGTAAAATAAAAAAAGAAAAAGAAAATCTATGAATGCAAGGAGTAAAATTATAATTTGATGTGCCTTTTGATAATATTATCATATTCATACGCCTTTTCAGAATTGTAAAAATTCACAGGCCCCTTTTGAAAATTTACCATTTTAATAACTCAAGTAAGATTAAGTTAATTAGTTACCGTATTTTACCCATTCAATTTTGGTAGTTTACCCGCATAGGCAACGGAATAAACGGAAAGCTGAATTACCAGGTAAATAAAACGAGAATTCCGTGGGCTCCAAGAAAGGGAAGATTCGTTCATCAGGGGATCGGGATCATCAAGAAAGGAATGATTTGTCAATCAAGGATCGCAAAATTGGTTCATGATCGAGACTAAATTGCAGCATTGAACCCTAGCAATCGCTTTATTCCTTGCTCCCTCTCTCAGGCGATGATGATGATGATGCGCAACGGCAGAGTGGAAAGCCGCCAACAACCGCGAATCGTTCCCCAATCGAGGAATAATTAGCCGCCGCAAGGTGCATCCCCCTCAATTGCTACCGCTGCTTCTTCTACTTTCCGTGAGTGCGAACAATGGTCTCGGTGGAGGTTATGAAGAGGAAAAGAACGACCTTGACGGTGAGCCCTAGGAAGGAGGGTTTTTTTTTCCCTAACATATCTATTTAGTTCCTTGTCTATCTGCCATTTTTTCTAACGCCCTTTTTTCGAATATGAATAAAGTTCGGAAGGAGAATGTGCCACCAATGCAGGAAGGCACGCGTTTCCACCATTCTGTGTTCCAGTTGCAGGAGCAGAAGCTACTGCGCCCCTTGCATCCGGCTCTGGTACACATATCTCTGCTGCTACTATTTTGATATGCTTCTTTGCTCTTAGATCATGGCATTACAATGAAGATTTCATTTTGGGGTTTTTAGGTATCCGCATATGCCCGATGATATGGTAGCAAAGGCCTGTCCTTTCTGCCGTGAAAGATGCAATTGTCTTATTTGCTTGAGGGAGAGTAGCACGTCTTTGGTCTGGATTTCTTTTCTCGAGTTGATTTTGTATTTCCTATAGTTTACTTCGGTTCATTATTTATTTCGAGTATTCTGTAAGAAACTTGTGTTTTCTTTTGCAATGATGAACAGGTTTTAACCAATCATGTTGGCAAATCTGACCAGATTAAATATGCTGGTTACATGTTGAACCATCTACTGCCTGGTCTAAAACAATTGAACCGAGAACAGTTTATGGAGATGAAGATAGAGGCCAAGATCAGAGGTGTCAAATCTCAGAACTTCACATCCATAATTTTGAAATATATGCTCATTACTATTTTCAACAGGAATTCAAATGTGTGACCTGCAACCAGATTATGCAATTTGTGGAAGGGATGAACGGATTTTCTGGTACGTGACTCTTCCGCCATTAGTTTGATTTGGCTTTATTTCTTTCTTATTGTCTTTATGAATTCAATTGTTTGTGGAATTGACCTTTGTTGTTTTTTTTCAATTTGATAAGCGACAATTGTAGAACTTCCATCTTCGACCTTCACAGAAGTTGTTCAAGTTGTTCATATGACTTGTGTCTTGGATGTTGTCGCGATATCCGTGATAATAACCTTCAAGCATCGGGGGCGCAAATGTCATTCAATTTTCTTAACAGAGGTCAAGATTACATGCATGGTGGACAGCCACAAAAATTCACTAATAAAAAAGAGGATAGCTTGCTCAAGGATTCTGATCATTTTACTGGCTGGAAAGTGAATTCAAATGGAATCATTCCGTGCCCTCATACATTGGTCGGTGGATGTGGTGCTTCTCATCTTGAATTGAAACACCTGTTTCCTAAGAATTTCTTGGTTGATTTGGAAGTGCAAGCAGAGGAATCAATCAAAATCATTGGTCTAACCCAGACATATAATTCTATCGAAAAAGTCGAGACAGTGTGTGCATGTTCCACAACAAAAAATTCAAGGAGAGCTTCTTTCAGGAGGACTGATATGGATAATTACTTATATTGTCCATTGGCAAGTGATATTAAGAATGGTGATCAAAAGCACTTCCGGAGGCATTGGCTCAATGGAGAACCAGTCATAATTAGGGGAGTGCTTGAGGAATCACGTTTGATCTGGGAGCCATCACATATGTGGAGTACAATGTGTAAGAGTAATATTCCAACTGAATTATCGCATGTATGGGCTACTGATTGTTTAGCTTGCTGTGAGGTTAGCTCTTAAATCATAAGGGACCCATTGATATATTCTACTTCTTATTATGCATTAGCCAAATCATTTCTGTAGTCTATTGGCTTCAATTAACATGATTATTGTTTGCTTTTCAGGTAGAAATAGATCCTCAGCTATTTTTCAAAGGATACACGGAAGGAAGGGTGTATAGTAATATGTGGCCTGAGATGCTCAAATTGAAGGATTGGCCAACTTCCAGCAATTTGGAAGATTTGTTACCAAGCCATGGGATTGAGTATATTAATGCGTTGCCTCTTCAAGAATATACAAATCCACATAACGGTCCATTGAATGTTGCTGCTGCACTTCCCAAAGATGTATTAAAGTTGGATGTGGGACCAAAATCATACATTGCATATGGAATTGAAGAAGAGCTTGAGAGGGGAGATTCAGTAACCAAGATTCACTGTGATGTCTCTGATGCAGTAAGCTAATAATTTTTTGCTTCTATGTTTGTATTCATAGTGCTAAAATGATTTTCTGCATACAAATTATGGATTAACACGAATCTCAGGAGCGTGATTGCTAAGATTGAGATAAAGCAAATCTCTCTCAAATTTGGATTTCATATCCATCCTCTAGATTGGATAAAGGGATAATAATTGGATAAACATTAATGACCTTAATGCATCATTTTCTTTCTTTGATATGTTATATTTCATTTATAAATATCTTTAAAATTACTGAACATGGACACTCTCTTTGGGACCTTTATAAGTGTGGCTAAGATTGAATTCTAGAAGACTATGTCACTTGGACTTGGGTATGAGTGTCCAACATGGATATGGAACTAGATCTTTCACATTTGATCTTTCAAAGTAGGAAGATGGTGACTCAGCATAAACAAGTTCAAATTTGGACACTGGTAGAGGGCGTGACAAAGCTTAAAATGAATAGTTTGAGGTACTTATTGTACATGCAATCATTATTAATTTTTAATCAGGAAAATAATTTAATAGAATTTCAATATATCAATTACAAGATATTTATCTATTAGACTGCAAACTTTGAGGGTAGAGGGAGATATAAAAACATTAGTCAATGCAATAAAATGAATTAATTTGTATATTATCAGTGATATATTCTTTTATAAAGCTCAATGGAGATTATATGTATATGATATTAAAACTTAATTTCTTGTCCGATGCTAATGTGAATATGCTAAGGTGAGAATTAGAAAATTAAGTAATTGGACAACAAATCACCAAGACTGATCTTTAATTACTTTCTTTTACAGAGTCATATAATTATTATATTCATTGATTGCTTTTCTATTCATTATATTATTCTCAGTTAAAAAAACACATGGAGAATTGATATGTAGAAGTTACTTTTTTCCCCATTCTTGTACACATAACACAGTTCTCCTTTCTTTCACCTCTTTGTATTCCTGCCTATCTCTCCTCTTCCAACTTTGAAGCACTCTTCTTGCTTCTCTGTAATGCCTTTCTTCTTTGCTTCTCTATGATGGTAGACTCACAGAGAAGTTGGATTTCATACAACATTCCAAAGTAGAGAAGGGTCTAGATCTAGTGTCTCTTCCTTTTGCTTCTTCATAGTGATAGGCTAGCAAAGGGTTTTGCAAGCTTTTGCTTTTCAATTTAAGTTGCTATCTGATTTCTAACTAAGGTGGTTGGATCTTCATCATTTTTTTTAATTTCTCATGGGAGTCTTATTGGAAAGGCTGCAAACATTCTCTGCTTGATATCCGGTTTGTTGGACTGATTTTATACTTGTTCGTATGCCATTATGTCTACACGGGTCGAAAGGGAATTCTGAATGCAAGTATCTTAGCTGATATGTCTATTCCCTATTATTATCTTTTATATACTTCAATATTTTACAATTTTAGAAGCTGCAGACCTTTTACTGTTTTTTTTGTTTCATGGACATTTTGGCTCAATGTCTCCCATCTAACGTAAAAAATCCCTGCATCTCTTCAGCTAATAGCAAGGTTTTGAGAACCGGACCGGACATCGAACCGGTCGGAGCAAAGGTTCAGAGGTTCAACCGGTTTAACCGGGGGTCCAGTCGGGATATAACCGGTATATAATAAAGCATGTATTTATATAAATATATGAAACTAACAACTTATCCAACTACTTTCTTCAAGATTAGATCAACTAGGTCGAGCATGTGATATATTTTTGTAAGCAACTCAGTACAGTATTATTGAAAAAAATATTAGTTTAAAAGAAAAATTCAAGTTTAAAACCATTGGATTCAAGAAATCTGGATACGAATTGAAGAATCTTATTAGAAGTTAAAACTATATCACAAGAGCATTTGTTCACCGATAAACACTTAAACGGGGGACACTAGTAAAGCACATGCAAAATTACACATCTAAATATGTCATATATTGCTGCCTTCATATGCTAGCACGACGACGCAACGAAGCTGGAGATGGGGTGAAGCTAGCAGAGGCAGGGCGCCGCGGCGAGGCTGGTAGAGGCAGGGTGACGAGGCGAAAGGCTAGCGGTGGTGACTCTCTTGCAAGCAAACAGCAGGTTTGTTCGTTTGGGACTTTGGGTGAAAGCAAACTAAGTTTTTGACATTTTGTTTTTTAATTTTCATTTTCAGTAAGAAAGCAAAACTGCAAAAAGGAAAAAAATCAAAAAATAAAATATAAAATAAACCAAGCCGGTTTGACCGGTTTGTCCGGTTCGCCGGTTCCCGTCCAGTTCAGAATGGTTCGCATGCGGTTGTTGAGTAGCCGGTTTTCAGAGTCAACTCGGACCGGAAATCTGGTCAGTTCCCGGTTCAATCGGTCCGACCGGCTAGTCCGGTCCGGTTTTCAGAACACTGGCTAATAGTGAGAATAGTCAAACATGCAATGTGACTTTTTTTTCTAAAAAAAGGATAAATCATGCATGTGATAGATTGACTGAAAAGGCAAAAGATTTCAACTGAAAAATAGCTTCCAGAGCTAGTTTTTTTTTTGGATAAATTGTTTCTTGAATCTTCTTTCTAAAACTTCTAGCATTGCTGGTCTAAGATCCTCATTTCTTAAAATGTTTCTATTTTTTATCCTGATTGTAAAACATCATAGAACTTGGAATTCCTTTATATATTTTGCTATCTGTTTTTCTTTTTCTTTCCAGTAACATGCTTCAAGGGAATTAGTGAATGTAAATCATCCTTCAGAACTTGGGCTTCGTTTCATGTTCTTTATCTGTGCCAGCTGTAAATCAGTATAATTACCATGCTCTTTAGTGTCATTGCTAATTCGGAACCCTTTTATTTCTGGGAACTATTAAAATTAGCCTGCTTCAATTGATTAAACTGTCTTTTTTTTTTGCTAGGTAAATATATTAATGCACACTAGTGAAGTAATACTTACTCGGAATCAAAAAGCTGCAATTAAAGTTCTAAAGAGAAAGCACAAAGCTCAAGATTTAATGGAGCAACTTCAAGATTTTAATGTCGACGAGGCTGAAATGAATCAAGATGGGAGAGAAGAGATAGACTGTATAGTTCCAGAGCTGACAGATGATTTAAAGGGTTCAATAGAAAATGCAGGAGCTTTATGGGATATCTTTAGGAGAGAAGATGTTCCTGCTTTACAAGCTTACCTCAAGAAACATTCAAAAGAATTCCGACATGTTTATTGTTCTCCAGTTGAACAGGTTGGCTATTCTCCCAAGTGGTATCATTAATAGTTAGTGCTTCCAACAATGAGATAAGAACTTATCTTTCTCTTATTATGATCAGGTATTTAATCCCATCCATGATGAAACATTTTACCTGACTAGAAAACACAAAACGAAGCTCAAGGAGGAATTTGGTTAGTTTTAAGTGATATGACATTCTAGATCTCTACATTTTCTTCAATTATTGTATCCTAATAATTGAAATGATATAGGAATTGAACCATGGACTTTCACACAACAACTTGGTGAAGCTGTTTTTATTCCTGCTGGATGTCCTCACCAAGTGAGAAATTTGAAGGTAAATAGGTTTGGCTATTTAAATATCTGAGATCCATGTTTTTGTCTAGTAAATATTTCACTAATCCAAAATTTTCTCTTTGCAGTCCTGTACCAAGATTGCAATAGACTTTGTTTCACCAGAAAATATTGATCAGTGCATCCATTTAACTGAGGACTTCAGATTGCTTCCTAAAAATCACAGAGCCAAAGAAGACAAACTAGAGGTTTGCTCTTTTTGTTAATAGCATCTTACTCTGATGATGTGTACAAGTGGATTTTTGAATCATTTACCTCTACAGATAACAACTCCTCTATACTTTTAAGTCAATTTTAGCATCTTTTGATTGGTCCTTAGTTTATTCTCTATTTGATTGTTCATAAGTAAGCCCAACTTGATTTTATTTGATCAGACTTGCTTGATCACTATCAAATCTGATTATGATGTATATAATCTCAAGACTAAAAGTTGTGACACAGGAATCACCATCTGTGTGACCACTTGGTAAAGGCATCTATCCCTCTAACAACACTCCTACCCAGTACAGTTGACAGTCTCTCATTGGTCAACTGACAGCTGTAGCAGTGTGATACTGATCTTAAACTGTTGTGTGCTCATAGATAATGGACTATTTCTTAGGACAGAATCACCTCTATTTAGCCTGAAAGATAACCATATTATTTTACAGAATCGTTTATCTAGATAATTTTTTGTTTCTATTTATTTTTATACATTTTCAATCAAACGTCAGTTGGTACTGAAAAAAAGAAAAATACATGGCAATTCCAATCCTTTACATTCCTCGCCTTTGACATAATAACATATCTTGACATCTAGTAGATTATTATTGTTATGGTTCAATTCAAATCTATGTTATGTTAGATGGACTGGAATTTAAAACCAAAATTCTGATGCAAGTTTAGGTTTGCTACCTAGACACCAAAATCAATCCCCTTTGAGGTTATAGGAAGACACTTTCCATTTTGGTGATTTCCCGTGAACTAAACAAAGGTCTAATTGAAGTCAGTAATGTTTACAGCTGTTAAGACCAAAAAAAACTAGTTATGATAGGGTTGAAAGTTTGTATGCACATGGTAAGTTCATACACGAAAGTTCTTGGGCACCTAGGAGGCATACATGTAATAATCTTAGGTTGATTGGAGTATTTAAGAGGTTTAACGAGCATGATGTGAAACAACCTTATCTAATATCGTACTCTCTTTTTTGTCATAATGGTAGTTTAAAGAGAATATGGTACTTTTATTTGTCAAAAGTGGAATGCATTGATTTCTTAAGTTGAAATAAAATTTATCCATAGAGGCTGGTGAGCCAGGTTGTTATCCTGCCTATTTCAATCAAATTGTTGAAAGTTTGAGATATCTGACATGCTCAAGGCTTGACATCATCTGTCATGTTCGGAGTATGATTGATTTGCAAGTTTTTGGGTTTTCCTTGACAACCATGCATGCAAGTTACCAAAAGATGCATGTGATACATATTAAATGACACACGATCTCTAGTTATTCTTCAGCATATAAACCTGGCATTGTAGGCTTACTTTGTAGCGATTAGGCACAGATCAGAAAAATTGTAATATTGTGTATCATTTTGATTTGAAACTGTTTGTTAATGCTTGATAACAAATAGTTGCACTTTTAATGTGTGAAGCGGATCATGTAGTTTAACTTCAGGTGTGTGTCAAGCAATCTGGCTTTACAATTTGATGAATCATATCTATATCCCAACCAATGACTCTATGATGGTTTTTGTTTTTAATGTTCTGCAATCAATTTGACCAATAAAACTAGTCAGCTTGGAAGAAACAAGGATCAAAAGTGTTTCCATTTCCTCAAAGATCAATTTGACTGAAGGGATATTGAATTATACTAGGTTGGATAATGTCGAACCTGAGGCAACCGGCCAAGCCCACGGAAGTTTTCCACTAGCACTAGGGTAAATCTGGAAGTGTTTGCGGCGGATGGCCCAGAAGCTCAACATCCCACGGTTGTATGTCCCATTTGGAGAAAGGGATATTGAATTATAAAATCATATATTTATTACACCCTGAATCGGCATCAATTAGGAAGATAAATGTGATTGTACACCAAACTATGGAAGCTTGATGCCCTTGTTTAAACTAAAGCATTGGATAAACCCTCACCAAATAATTGAAGGTTGAGTTAGTAATGACTGAGCTTATTGCTGGGCGATTTTGATGTTAATCTTGATTTTTTATTGCCATTGATTTTAATTTCTATTTCCTAGAATTTGATAAACACCAATATTGTTGATGTTAATTCATATTTTCTAGACTTGGAATGGACACATATATTTTATTAGCTTCATATTCTAGACTTGGCTATCTGTACTTTATTCATGAGAAGTCGCAATCTTTGGACATGTTCAAAATTTTCAAAGCCGAAGTTGAACTTTAACTAGGTAAGAAAATTAAAGCCGTCCGATCCGACCGTGGAGGAGAATATTACGGTCGATATGATGGATCAGGTTGAACAACGTCCAGGACCTTTTGCAAATTACCTTGCTGAGTGTGAGATTGTGCCTCAGTATACCATGCCTGGTACACCCAGTTAGAATGGTGTAGCTGAGCATCGCAATCGGACCCTAAAAGACATGGTGAGAAGTATGATGGCTTTCACTTCTCTACCGGAGTCTTTGTGGGGTGAGACACTCAAGACTGCAGTTTACCTTCTCAATAGAGTACCTAGTAAGACAGTAACTAAAACCCCATTCAAGATGTGGACGGGTAGAAAGCCTAGCATTAGGAATTTACACGTCTGGGGTTGTCCAGCTGAGGCTAGGTCTTACAAGCCTAATGAAAAGAAACTGAACTCAAGAACTGTTAACTGCAATTTTGTAGGTTACTCTGAGAGATCAAAGGGGTATAAATTTTATGATCCATCTAATAGATCCTTCTTCGAAACAGGAAACTCCAAGTTTATTGAGGACAGTGGGAGCGATAAAATCAGGGAAGTATCTTTTGAGGAAAGCGTTGGCAATCCTCCTATGGTCACTACTAGCGCAATCAGTAATTATGGTGACCATACCACACATTATGGATATTGCACATCCAGTGAGCGTAGTGAACCAAGATATTCCCATGACATCTCCAATGCAATTGGAGGAGCCTACCACTTAAATTGAAGTATTGCCTCATATTGATGAGCAAGCACCTCAACCGCCTCAAACACAAGTGCCCTTAAGGCGATCCACAAGGGAACGAAGAAGCACGAATTCTCGTGATTATGTTTATCTCCGAGAGCATGAGTTTGATATAGGGTTGGAAAGTGATCTACATCTTTACAAGAAGTCAAACAATGCTCTAACCCTGAAAGGTGGATTAACACCATGCAAAAAGAGTTAAAGTCTATAGCAGACAATGACGTTTGGGAACTTGTCGAATTGCCTGAAGGTTCGAAACCCGTTGGTTGTAAATGGATATTTAAAACCAAGCGAGATTTGAAGGGCAATATCGAAAGGTATAAGGCTCGTCTTGTTGTCAAGGGATTCACTCAAAAGGAAGACATTGATTATAAGGAGACTTTCTCACTTGTGTCGACGAAAGATTCCCTTAGGGTAATCATGGCACTTGTAGCTCATTTTGATTTGGAGCTACATCAAATGGACGTAAAGACTGCATTCCTCAATGGAGACATAGAGGAGTCTATATATATGGTGCAACCGGAGAACTTTGACTCCTCAAACTCAAAGCACCTAGTATGTAGATTAAAGAAGTCCATTTATGGTTTAAAGCAGGTATCCCGTCAATGGTACCGGAAATTTTATCAAGTGGTTACCTCATTTGGATTTAAAGAGAACCCCGTTGATCAGTACATATATGTCAAGTTCAGTGGGAGCGAGTTTGTTATACTTGTTTTGTACGTGGATGATATATTGCTTGCGAGCAATAATAAGGGTCTACTGCATGAAACCAAGTCATTTCTATCTTGTAAATTTGAAATGAAAGATCTTGGTGAAGCATCTTTTGTTCTAGGCATTCAGATCTGTCGTGATCGATCAAGAGGCATTCTTGGACTTTCACAACAAGCCTATATTGAGAAGGTGCTTATAAAGTATGGCATACAGAACTGTACACATGGTGACACACCTGTGTCAAGAGGTGACAAGTTCAGTTTGCAGCAGTGTCCACGACTTGAACTTGAAATAAAAGAGATGAAATAATTCTCATATGCATCAGCAGTGGGAAGTCTCATGTATACACAAGTTTACACTCGACCAGATATAGCATTTGTAGTTGGGATGTTAGGCAGATATGTTAATAACCGAGGACCGTCGCACTGGAAAGCAATTAAAAGAGTGATGCGGTATTTGCAAAGAACTAAAAGACACATGGTCACGTATCGAAGGTCAGATCATCTGGAGGTGATTGGTTATTCAGACTCCGATTTTGCTGGATGCTTAGATAGCAGGAGGTCCACTTCAGGCTATATCTTCATGCTTGTTGGAGGGGCTATATCTTGGAAGAGCGTCAAGCAGACGCTAGTAGCTACTTCTACTATGGAGGCAGAATTGGTATCATACTATGAAGCATCCAATCACAGGATTTGGCTGCGGAACTTCATCACAGTATTGCATATCGTTGATGGCATTGACAGGCCACTGAGGATCTACTGTGATAATAAAGCTGCAGAACTTTATGCCAAGAACAACCGCAGTTCATCGAAGTCCAAGCACATCAACATTAAGTTTCTAGCGGTTAAAGAGAGAGTTCAGAGTCGCCAGATTATGGTAGAGCACATCTGCACAAATTCCATGTTGGCCAATCCACTCACCAAAGGCTTGGTGCCCAAGGTGTTTCATGCGCATGTTGTGGATATGAGAGTTCTTATTATGGAAGAAGAACTCATCTAGTGGGAGTCTGTATTTATTTTATTGCTCTATGTTAATAAAGACAAACATTTTATTTTGATTATTGTACGTACTTCAGGTTCAAAATATTAATGGGGATTCATATGTTTGTTTGACACTCTGAATACGATATCATGATTTACTACTGCTGTTTAGCATTTGGTGTTTGTAAATATGATACAGATTCCTTTTGGAATCATAAAGTTTGGATCATGATTTGCTGTTGCAGTTTAGCATAAAGTATTTGCAAATATGATCAGACTCTTTTGAGTCGCTTTGGACCAGTTGAAAATTGACATATACTGATCACATTTCATGTAATTTCTACTCTATACATCCGCATCTTGATCTATGTCGTTAATGACATTGGTATTGTGATTACTGTTGGGGCTTGTTACGATCATATACAGTAGCTATGACCTCTTTAGTCCTATACCAATGAAGTTAATGGACCAGATTGTTTATAAGGGTATCTTGTACCCATAAAGTTTGATATCAACTAAAGTTTTGCTTGTATTTACCATACAACTCACATATAGCCCAAGTGGGAGATTGTTGGATATTATTATTATCCCTATTAGGTGGGTTTATTTGTAAGTTGCACATGTAAATACAATCTGAGCCCTTAAAGTGATCTAACTTATGTTTCTTGGGTTTCAGATTATTGGATGCGGGTTCAATGTATAGAATCCTTTAGACCAATCTGTTATTATCTATTGGCTGATAACAGATTGGATTTCTATATAAAGGGGAGGTCCCCAAGGATTTAGGGATGATCTTGACCTAATTTCTTATTCCCCATTGACAAGAAACTTTACTGCGCCGTCAACCCTAAGCCCCTTGGAAGATTCTCCTTCTTTCCGCTGCATTTTCTTCCACAGGGATCAAGCCGAAGACGCCACGTCAAAGACAATGGCTAATCAATCAGGTTCTTTGTCTTTCAGTTTATGCCTTTTTATTTATGTTATGTCATGATTCGATGAAACAATAGATCCATGCTTATATACATTATGTTTTCTCTTTGAGTTCTTATTTACTTTTCTAGAATTCATGATGCGGTTAGGAGAAAACACAATGTTCTATCATCTTAGCCTCCTGAAAAGTATCGAAGAGGAGATCTAGTGGATGAACACCTCCCGTACTTAGGCCTTGAACGTATTAACCCTGGGGAGTGGGAACCAAGTAAATCCGCGTGGCTTTTTTTTATTGTTTTATATTTTCGCAGTGTACTAACTCTTAATAAAAAGAAAACAAGGATTAATATTCACCCCACCCCCTTCCCCTCTATGACTCGCACCAGTCCTACAGTTGGTATAACTTTCGATAGGAATAATCGTCAAGGGAGTAAGGTGGCTACGGATTGAGGAGCAAAGGTATAATTTTAATTATGAATTTCAATTCTCATATTATATATTTTAAGTACAAGTAGAGAGGGCACTACAAAAATAAGTGTCATACTCGTAAGATTCGGATGGTACAATTGACGTCAAAGGAGGAATCGATGCCAAAATCCTAAAGGAACAAAAAGCACATCAAGTGCTTCGAGTGCCAGAGATCCGGATATTACTAGAACAAGTGTTTAGAGAAAAAGTCAAAGAACAAATCTACAAAATTAGGGGTTGCAATTCCGATTACTATGTTTAATTATGAATATGTCCCTATACATATAAATTATCATCTTCTTGCAATAAATTAATTATTAATTTGTATGCTAAGTTAGATTTGAAATTTTAAAATTTAGTTAAAAATTCAGAATTAAACAATCATTTAATTAATAAAAATATTAATTTAAAAATTCAATTAATTATATAATTCGAAATTAATTAAAAATATTAATTTGAAATTGTCAAATAATTCTGATAATTCAATGTTAAATTTAATTAATAAAAATATTAATTTGAAAAATTCAAACCTAATTAATCAAGATAATCCTCAATTCAATAACTCTAAGTTAATTATTAAAAATTCAAAAATAATTAATTTTAATAATAAACTTAATCAAGAAAATAACCAAGTTAATCTAGATCTAGATAAAATTAATCATAATCTTGAAACAATACTTTATCAATATAAATCTAATTTGGATAAATCAATTCAAATTCAATTAAAAATTCAAATAATGAAGATAATTCTAATTTGATAAAAAAAAGGTAAATTATAGAAAACTCCCCAATCCCATTTTATTTTTGCTTGTACTCCCCATTTGATAAATTCTTTACATTTACTCCCTGATGGATTGAGTATAAAAGAGTGAAAATTGAGTATACATTAGTGAAAAATGAGTATAAAAGAGTGAAAATTGAGTACACAGTTTCTTGACGTGGTGGGTGCTACCTTACATACTCAAATTTCTAACTTTTATACTCAACTTTCTTCAAATAATACTCACAGAACTGTCTTGTCAATCCCATCATGGACTGCATGCAAAGAAAATTTTGAATGGGCACTGCATGCAAAGAAAATTTTGGGATTGGGGAGTTTAAGAAAATTTCCCCATAAAAAAATCAAATTCATTTAATTTCAATAATAATCAAGATAAATATAACAATGCAAATTCTAATCTTAAAAATTTTAATAACTCGGAATCAAATAATGAATTAATTAATTAAGATAATCCTAAAAATTATTTGATCAGTCTAAACTAAAAAATTTAAATACAAAAAATCCGAAATTAAATCTTAACCAAATAAATTCTCATCTTAACAATAAATTTAATATTTAAACAATAATTATCCTAACAAAACAATTTCAAATAAGATAAATTCTAATCCAAATCTTAAAAATTCGAAATTAAATCTCAAAAATTCAGAAAACAAACTATTCCCTTGCCCTTATTTCCACGTTAAAAAAATAAATAGATTAGTGCACGAAACTCCTATCAATACAAAATCCCGAGAAAAGGTCTATTATACAAAATTTTATACTACCTTGCAAGAGGTTATTTTTGCGATTTGCATTGTCTTTACTTGTATAAGTTTGTGATAAACCAAAATTATCTAAGGGGAAGCTTGGCTCAACGGTAAATTTGTTATTGTGTGAACTAGAGGTCATGGATTTAAGTCCTAGAAACAAACTCTTGTAAACTAAGATAAGGATATGTATAATAGATCTTTTTTCAAGATTCTGTATTGATGGGAGTTTTGTGCGCTGGAGTATCTTTGTTTTTTTTAAGAAGGTTGGTTGTGTACTAACAATGCTGTGGTTCATAAGCCAGCACCTTAGCATTTAGTTTTATGTCTTTTCCGTGGTAGGTTATTGTTGAGCCACAAGGTGCATGGATAGGGAATTTTTCACTTCCCATCTGAATCATTTGAAATCTTAATAAATCTCATGATACACGTTATATTTTCTTTTTTTCTATTCTGTCTGATATTTTTGACAAAGGACATGCAATGAAGTCTTGTTTAACTGTACATATTGACGGCATTTTGCCATGTTCCCATTTTTTTTGAGGAAAAGGCTAGGTTTATTTGTCACCTTCTCATTCTGAAATCAAATGAACTCATTCGAACACCTGCATGGCCGGTTCATATTATTGATTTTGAATAACATTGTTTATTCTGTCAATTCTCTGATGAACAGGTGAAAAAGATGATAGTTCATGCGACCGAGAAAACTGTCCGCACTTTGCAAGAACTGTTGTTGCCTTAGCCAGCATGAGATGTTTGACATTCTTGATGGAAGCCAGACAGAACTCAAATAAGAGCAGAAACAGAAGTTGAGAACTAAAAGAAACAGGGAGTAAATTTTTTTTTTATGAGCTTAGCCAATGTGAAGCAAGGCCAAAGTTACATCGACATTAGAATAGATTTTCTTTCACATGTTTATAATTATATCTCTGGAGGGACTTAGCTTAACATAGTTAAAAGTAGAATTCATGAGAATAAAAGAGGGTTATATCTCGGTTTCTCTATGCCTTTAATGTTGAATTAAGTATTTGAAAGATAATCTAGCTGCTGTTCTTGATTTAGTTGTAAAGATCGTTTGACTGACTATCTTTTAGACACAAACCAAGCTCAAAGCTGATTAGAATTAAAAGTTTCAAGGATCAAACAAAATCTGATTTTGACTAGGTGTAATGATTTAGTTTATTGTTAAATCATTTCTGCAAAAGGTTATAAGTGTTGGATATTATTATTATTCCTATTAGGTGGGTTTATTTGTAAGTTGCACATGCAAATACAATCTGAGCCTTTAAAGTGATCTAACTTATGTTTATTGGGTTTCGGATTATTGGATGCGGGTTCAATGTGTAGAACTCTTTATACCAATCTGTTATTATTTATGGGCTAATAACAGATTGGATTTCTATATAAAGGGGAGGTTTCCAAAGATTTAGGGATTATCTTGACCTAATTTCTTGTTCTCCATTGATAAGAAACTTTACAACGCCGTCAAGCCTAAGCCCCTTGGAAGATTCTCCTTCTTTCCGCTGCATTTTCTTCCACAGGGATCAAGCCGAAGACGCCACGATAAAGACGATAGCTAATCAATCGGGTTCTTTATCTTTCGGTTTATATCTTTTATTTATGTTATGTCATTATTCGATGAAACAATAGATCCATACTTATATATATTATGTTTTCTCTTCAAATTCTTATTTGGTTTTCTAGAATTCATGCGGTTAGGAGAAAACACAATGTTCTATCAATAAGTTGACCCATGGGCGCTCTACACGATCTCCCATGGTCATTTGTAGAGAGGTAAATTAGGAAACAGCGGGATTACGGTGTATCTGTGATAGCATCTCCCACGGTCATTTGTAGAGAGGTAAATTAGGAAACAACGGGATTACGGTGTATCTGTGATAGCATGCAGTGAACGTCTCTGCTGCTGGGCCTCTGGTTGGGGTCATCGTAGGTACAGAAACAAGCGACCTTCAGCACCAGAAGCATCTGCTCCTCGAACCCCTTCCCCTGCAACTTTTCGTCGATCGCCAGCGCAAACTCATCGGAGCTGACCACCACCCGCCGGACCCAACTCACCAGGCACATTTCCTCAATCTCCTCCAAGAACTTGTCGCTCGGGAACCTCCCCGTCACCAGCACCGCCAGAATCACCCCGAAGCTGTACACGTCGCACTTGTCCGTATAGACCAGCGTCTGGTAGTACTCCGGCGCGATGTATCCCATCGTGCCCACCAGGTTGTTGGACCGGGAGGTCCATCCGCTTCCGCCGACGCCGCCGCTCATCATTTTGGCGAGGCCGAAGTCGGCGATGCGTGGGATGAAGTGCAGGTCAAGTAGGATGTTGGCGGGCTTCAGATCGCGGTGGATGACCCGCGGCCAGTGCACCGCGTGGAGGTACTCTAGGCCGGCGGCGATGCCCAGTGCGATCCTTAGGCGGAGCGGCCAATCGAGCGCCGCGCCCCGCCGCCGGAGGAGGTCGTGCGGAGAACCATGCGGCATGTACTCGTAGACGAGGTAGTGGCAGCGGGGCGGGCTCGGCACGTGCGCCAGGCGGCGGAGGAGGTTGGGGTGGCGCATGTGCCCCACTGTCCGGATCTCCGACCGCACTTGCCGCGTGCGGCAGTGGAACTTCTCGGGCTCCTCTTGGCCGTCTGCGGGCAGGTCGATCTTTTTGATGGCGACGCGCAGCGGCTGGTCGGGGAGAAGGAGCTCGGCTTTGTAGACCTCGCCGCAGCCACCGCGGCCGATGACCTGGATGGGGTGGGGAACGCCGTCCTGCTGGAGCTGCTGGATGAAAAGGTCGAACTCCGGCCCGCGGAGCATTGGGCTGAAGACCATCGGAGCGTCTACCGCGGGTTCCTCTGATCCCTCCAGGGCGGCGACTCTACTGACGAGGGCGCAGCCGGCGATCAAAAAGAATCTCCGGAGGAGGGGCAGGGAGCGCCAAAGGAGGAAGATGAGGATCCCAACGGCGAAACCAACGAAGAAGGTAGCGATGGCGTCCAGATAAAGAGGGTGTTGCAGGAAGAATTGTCTCCCCGGAGGTGGCAACTTTTCAGGAGCTGTTTCTGCGTCGCCGGTGAATGGTCTCATGCTCGTTAGGAGCAGGAAATCAAAATACAAATAAAAAAGAACAATAAATCCACCAGCTTAAGCTTTTCAATGTGCAGGTTTATATATAATAGTCCAACACCCAGTTAGTAAGAGGGCGACGGATCTACGGATTAGATAGACCTACGATGGATCTATACATTTTCGTAGATTTTTTGATAAAGCTTTAGCCATTAACGAAATCTTTTGTTTGTCCGCGTAATATTGTTTGATCCCTTCGATCGCCTTGCGGAGGAATAAATTTTTTTCGATTCCTCGTCATTTTGACCGTCTTTTTTTTTTACGTAATTTAGAAACGGATCTTTATAATTTTCTGATTTTTTTATATAATCTACGGACGGTAATAGACATTTTATCATCAGTGTCATAGTGGCTAAAAGTAATTCGCTCGTCCAGTGCACTCACCAATTAATTTTAAGACCAATTAAAAAGATAAATTATGAGAGTTATTAGCTCGGATAATGACTAACGTATAAGAAAAGATAAATATTTGATTTTGTTAGAATTTGATCCCTAAATCTTATAATGATAATATATCATACGCTAGTTATCAATCCATCCCATAGACACATAATCACCGTTTCCATGTTCATGTATAATAAACTCAATTTTCACATTTATTTGACTGGAAATTGAATAAGTTGTGATTAAAAAAAATAAATCAGATAACATCAAACTCGTGGTGACCGATCTGGCATATAGAAAATTTTCATCAACTATCATAGTAAATTAGAATGTCACTTCAGAAGTCTAGAATTCCTTAATTGTACGTCTTACTTGAAAGAAAAATTTCTATAAATGTATTATAAATAAGAAACGAATCGTGAATATTTAAATGATAATTTAACGTCTTTCTATTGCATAGTAGCATCGGAGGTAATTACTTTTGTGATAAAAAAATAATTAATTAGATTAGGTAACGTCGAACTTTGGACGACTGATCCGGTCTCATGAAAAACTCCCACCAACTGTTAGAATAAATTGGGAAGCGTTCACGACTAACAATCCAAAAACTCAATATTTCATAATTGTGTCTTATTTTTGAAAAAAAAAATTATAAAATTTATCATAATTAAAAATTGAATCATATATACTTGAGAGATAACTAATTACTTTTCTTCCACTTTATGATAGCTCTAGGGCCAACCGCTACTGCGATAAAGCACTTGGAAATACTTGAATTTTTCTTCCACTTTATGATAGCTCTGGGGCCAACCGCTACTGCGATAAAGCACTTGGAAATACTTGACTTTCGCTTCGACATGGGCCATATGGCTCTGGAAATTGAACAGCCGCAGCTGTGACAAAGCACTTAGAAAAATAAACAAGAGCATCATAATCGTACGATTTTCAGACGTAGTATTCTAATTTATTCAGTAGACGAATTAGTCCGATCACATTCAATTATAAATGGGGATGCAAGCAATGCAATCTTCAGCAAAGAAAAAAAAAATTCTACGATGTGGAAGAGTCAGAGACGCTACACTAGAGATTGACTTGGCCTTCACGATGTTTTCGTTGACGCGCAGTGATCACCGCGAACAAAACTGAAATATTCTGCTATTTTAATCCCGTTTTTACATATCAATATATCTTAATTAAAACATATAATTATATAATTGACAAATAAACAAATTTAACCATTTGGAGGTTGAAAAACAATGACCAGGGTAGACAAGTAAGAACAGAGGAAGCCCTCGCGATTGTGGTGAGGTGGTGAGTGACTTAACGATTCACTATAGCCCATGCAGGATTTACTATCAGATTTACTATTTTTAATTTTAGTCATTTACTAGCCAACAATAGAGATTAAATGGAGTCAGGTTCGATTATTAAATTAGTTTATGCCAAGGATTAATTGAGTGAATGAGACCCTCAATCAATCCAAGCGCTTAGATTTGAATCACTATTTTTTTTATTATTTTTTTAGATATATAATATATATTTAAGATTTAAGAGTTTTAAGATTTAAGGATTAGATTAGAGTAAGATTTTTCTAGTCCTCTTGAGTTATAGTGTTCAAAATAAAAAAATTTAAATCTTTACAAATATATTAGCATTTAATATTTAAGATTTTCCACTATGGTTCAATCTTCCTTCTTATATTATAAAGTTAAAAAAAACTTAGATATTTACAGGACATATTATAAGATTAACGAATTATTTTGTTTATTTAAAAAAATAAAAAAATAATCGATTTGATCCAGCTCCTGGATCGTCGACGCGACAAATAGTCCACAGTGTGTGTGTGTATATATATATATATATATATATATATGTATATATATATATATATATACTCTGTGCACGTGTGCAACTGTGTGTGACACTCGACTCTAATTGATTCACCAATCGATGGAGGCATCAATTAATTGGTGAATCGATTGAGGCGCCTCGTGATCGAGGTGCTTATGCGCGTCCGGCCGCCCAACGCCGACGACCAGAGGCCACTTGGTCCCGACCTAAACTATAACCTGGGGGGATTGATGAACCCGGGAGAAGGGGAGTACTGGATTCCGACCGGATTACAGTCGAATCCAATCGCAATTGATCACGATGATACACCTCGAATCAATTCGAGGTGTCGCGATATACCTCAATCGATTGAGGCACCAGCTCAATTGAGGCATTAATCGATTGGTGAATCGATTGACCCTCCCAATCGATTAGGCGACGACCGCGCACAAACACGCAAGATAAAGCACGTTATATATCATTTTATATATAGAGATAGAGAGTTCTGATATGTTGTGCGTCTCCACGTGCCGACTGTGTGCGACACTCGAGTTTAATCAATTCACCAATTGATTAAAGGTGTCAATTGATTGGTGAATTGATTGAGACGTCTCGTGATCAAGGCGTCTGTGTGCGTCCAGCCGCCCAATGTCGTTGGTCTCCAATCGCAATGCCGATGGTCTCCAATCGCCTAATCCCGATTCAAATTATAATCTGAGAGATTGATGAATCCAGTAGGGAAGGAGACTGGATTCCAATCAAATTACTGTCAGAATTCGATCGTAATTGATCACGATGTTATACGTCAAATCGATTTAGGGTGTCACGATGTGTCTCGATCGATTGAGATATGCACCCAATTGAGACGCCAATTGATTGATGAATCGATTAACCCTCCTAATCGATTCACCAAGTCAAAGTCTAGTGTGGACTTCGAATTTCCAAGTCAAAGTCTAGTGTGGACAAGTCGAGTTTCCACTTACGCGTGGAATTGTCGAAGATGAATTATTGTCATTTAATTTTAATATTATATAGATGCTCTCTTGCTAGTTAATCGTTGAAAATTCTTCAAAATAAAATTGAATTTTGTATGTATCCTCACCTATAATATCTTTACATATACTCTTTGATAAGATTGATAAGATAATTTGTAGTGTTATTTTTTTTATTAGTATAAATAGTAAAAATTTAATATATATTATAAAGATTTAAGTATATATTATTTAAGATTGAGTACTAATTTAAGAAATTTGATTATAAAGTTTCGGTAGCCTTTCCATCATGATCTTGATGCGGTGACCCCTCCATCATGATCTTGATATAACCTCACATACTCAAATTTTTAAATTTTATACTCAAATTACTTCAAATAATACTCAATCTAAACCAATTTATACTTAAATTTTTATAATGTATATTGAAAATTTTTCTGTATATGAAATAATGTATACTTAAATTTTTTTTAATAATACTTAAATTTTTAAATCAGTACTCAATCTCAAATAATTTATATTTAAAATCTTTACAATGTATATTGAATTTTTACTATTTTATATTAATAAAAAAATAACATATAAAATTATTTTGTTAATCTTATCAGGAATATACAAAAATTTTGTAAAATGAGTACTGCATGTAAAATCCAATTTGATTTTAGAGAGTTTTCATTAATTTTCCCATTACTTTTCATTTGGAAAAAACTTTCGTCTAAACTCAATGAATGAATGATCCGTTTGATCTATAAAATAAAGTTAGGAATTCCTTAATGGATATTTTAAAAAAGGCATATTTTTAAATACCTTTAATATTCTTAATGTTATAATATTTTTTCTTTCTATTTTTTAAAAGTCTACATATTATTATTTATGGTAAATGATTAAGAGTGTATCGAATTGATATCTATTTGTTATTAAAAAAAAAGTTAAAATGACTTATAAAATTTTATTCCTAAAAGACATTGATTTTGTTTCCAATTATAATTTTACTTTGCATTTTGACACATTTAATCCTTAATTTAGTAATCAAGAACATTTGAGATAAGCATTATCACTTTTTAACCTCCACGATCTTCGAGTTAACTATTACGAAATAAATATTTCTATAATAGATACGAGTTTAAATCTCAATAAAATCAAAATCGAGAAAAACATCCTCTCTCAGTGACCAATTATACTCAGTGACCAATTATAATTTTTTCGATTTATCTTTTCATAAATCATCGTATGATTGACCGTATGAAATTGTTAAGATGATAAATTTCACCCTTTAATAGAAATTTCCTCTGACAAACTTGATTTTAAAATGATCTTTTGCAATTTCACATATTTAAGCCTGTTAGCTTCCACAAAATCGCTTTCCAACCGGGACGCCGGACATATAAGCGAATCCAAATCCAAACGACCTACTGTTTGGGAGACTAAGAGGAGATCTTTATTCTGTCGTCTGTCCGCTCTCTGACGACGTCGAGTACGATGCGACGACATAGGAGCTGGGCCAAACAAAAATAAAGAACTTGGATCATCAATTGTAACTCAAAAGAAAAAAAAAAAAAAAAAAAAAAAAAAAAAAAAAAAAAAAAAAAAAAAAAAAAAAAAAAGCGAAAATGAAGTAGGCAACATTAACAAAAATTAAACTGACTTGGAGCTCAAGTTTGTCATTAAGCTTCCTCAAAAGTCTGCCGCATGCCGACAGAATCAAATCCAGTATCACCCTGAACCTGAAGCCGATATGATTTGAAGCCACAGATCTAAAGTATCAATTGCAGCTCAGGTCCTCAGGCAAACAGAGTGGTGGTGTCATACTGCCATTTCGATAAAAACAAAAACAAAAAAAAAACTCAGATTTTTTTCCCAAGGTAAATCTGTACACTAGTATTAGAGTTACATCAGACAGTAGCATAATTTATATTGATACAAACTAAACTTAATAAATTCAAGTTCATAATTAAAGAGGGGCAATCTTATCTCCTGGATCAGGATGATTGAAGAGATTTCGTCCATGTTCTTCAGTTTATGTATCTTAGACCAGGCTGAGATGGGCCTATCATGGCTGAGTCACTGTTCCAGTAGGAAACTGAAGAAAGAAGTAGAATGGTGAAAGAATAAGATAAAATTGCTGAAAATCCCCTACAAGCAGTAGTCATCAATGGCATGAGTCATCAAGGACAACGTCCGCTGGATCCCCTCTCCACAATCTTCCATCTCTCCATTTGAACTTGATCCTCAACTTTCCATTAGCATCTACACCCATTACCTCACCCTTACTTGAAGATGTTTCCATTCCCCATCCCCACCTTGGCATTACTAAGCCTGGTTTTATTTTTATCTTGTCCCCCATCTTGAATGCAGTCACCTTCTCCACCTCCCCCTCTTTGCATACCCATAGTTTCTCTCTAAAACAGAAAGCAATCCTCAACTCTCCATTCTCTGCCCTGTGCACCACTCCTATGCTCGCATGGGTCACATCTCCCCATTGATATGTTGGCGTAACAATGTCTTCCCTCACTTTCACCCAATCTCCAACTTGTACTCTCTCTTCCTCCAGTATGTCCACCTCAGCAGGGTCAATCATCCATGCCTTAGATCCCGCAGGCGTATATATCCTCAACTTCCCATCCGCATCAATAGATGAAATAGTCCCGATACTTGCATGACTGTGTGTGGACCAACCAAATCTAGGTTGCTCCACACATTTCTTAATCCTCACTCGTTGCCCCACATTGAGCCTAGTTGTTCCTGCTAGATGAGTAGCAGGTCCAACCCACCTTTCTTGCTCACCGCAAAATGCAACATGAATAGTTCCATCCCACATATCATTTTCATATCCTATTCCATGAACCACACCTATGCTTCCAGGTTTCAGAGACTTCCAGCAACCAGATTCATCTTTCAGCCTAACCCAATCGCCAACTTCAAACATTTCCTCCTTCTCAAGGTCAGCGGGGTCTCCTCTCCACTGTCCTGACATGCCAAAAAGAGCCACTCTTACTTCTCCATCTGCATGCACGCCAGATATTATGCCTCTAGAATCAGGGCGAGCACCTCTCCAACCCCATCTTGGCTCAGCAATTCCAGCCCGAAATCGAACATAGTTCCCTACTCTAAAACATGGGACCTTCTCAATGTCCATGAAATGAGTAATCAATTTTCCCTTCCTAAAACACCCAGCCACCTCCAAGTATCCAGAGTCTTGTATACTATGAACAACAGCTATACTTTCTTTTCCGATGCTATTCCGGTCGTATGTGGGTCTACTAGCCCCAAGCGTTGGTGGTTTCACACGCACCCAATCACCAACTTCAAAGCCTGTAAGTCTCTCAGCATCACCTGGAGCTACTTTCCACAAATTAATCCTACCAGCAACTTTGACCTGCAAAACCAAAAATTCAGTAGACTTTGGAAAAATAATAATAATGTTGAACATAATAACACCATCTTTCTCACGTTCAAAGTTCCATCCATATCTATTCTTGATATTGTCCCAACAGTAGCAGCAGTTTCATTTGACCATCCTAATCGTGGTTGGGATCTGGTTGGCATCACATGAATTTTATCTCCTAGCTCAAAGGGCTGTACTTTCTCCATATCTGCCACTGAGCATAAAAAAGGCTTACTCCTAGAGCAGAATGCAACACCCATATCACCATCATCTTCTAGACTATGGACAATCCCAATACTGTTCTGTGTCACATCTTCCCATCCATATTTGGGAGACGGTACTGAAGCTTTGACTCTGACCCAATCACCGACCTGCGTGACAAATGTCTCAAAGACTTGGTATCTTGCCCGAGAGATCTGCATGCTGACTTGTATAGAAATAAGTTTTCAGAGACGAAGCATACCATAAAATTTTCAACCTTCTCCATATCAGAAGGATCAGCTTGCCATGCAGTTGAACGGTTTGGAATGTCAATTATAAGTTGGCCTTCACTCTCTATCTCAATTATCTTTCCTACGCTATGGTGTGTCTCTCCACCCCAAGCATACCTAGGCTCCGCAACAGACCTCTTTACACATACTTGATCACCAATCTGCAAATAGATTAGTATAGTACCAACAAAAAATATTTCAGAAAAGGAGAGAGCAAATTGTTGAGAGGGATTAACTGGAGGCAAATTTTCTAACTTACCCTGAATGGCTCCACAGGCTCAACTTCCTCAGGTTCACAGTGCCAAGGAGTGTTTAAGTAACAAAGACCTAGCAACAGGCTACTGTCAGGCCTGATGGAATGCACAATCCCAATGCTTCCAGGAGTTACAGCTTCCATGCCATGAATAGCGGCTGTTAATACAGGGCGAACACGGACCCAGTCACCCACCTTAAATTCTTCAACTCTTTCCATTTCGGCAGGATCAGCTCTCCATCCCCTAGATGCTCCAGGAAAACCAACCCGTAAGATACCATCATCATCAACACACAGAACAGTACCAATACTGTCTTGTGATTGCCCACGCCATCCAAACCTGCAGAGGAACAAGAGACATCTACTGATTTAGGATTGAAAAAGGGAGGGAATCATCAATAACAACAATTAGAAGAAGAGCAAAATACTAAAAAATATTTTAAATTTGAAGAATAACAACATTCAAAAGGTATATAAAAGAAAACAAGAATTGTAAGAATTTACACTAAATTTTATGAATCATGCCTGAGTGATAACTTAAGATTGTGCACCAAAACATCGAGTTGATAGCAATTTGAAGTCATATTTAAGACGTAAATGATCAGATAGGACAGAAACTGAATGCAAAATTAGATGGTTAGCGGCAAGTAAATTTATAAATAGTGCATTAAGATGTAGTACCTTGGTTCTTTAACGTCAGACTTCATCTTGACATGCTGTCCTCTGTCTAAAGGAATCACTTTAACAACCTCATTTGCCAAAACACGTGCCTCTCGGCCCTCCGCAGTGCAGAAGGACACGATTAAATTTTCATTGTTAGGTACTGTTTGGACAAATCCAATACTTTTGTGATTAGCACCTTGCCAACCGTAAGTTGGGTTTTCAACACTTCTTTTGAATCTCACCCAGTCTCCAACTTCATATCTGTTAAAATAGTGTAAAATATTCTTAAATAAAATTAGATATTATTACATAAAAAAGTACAATTATGTTCATGATAGATATTCAGACTATTCGTCCAGAAATACAGAGTACTTTGCAACATTAAGGAAAAAAAATTCAAGCATACATGGTTGGAGAAAGAAAAACTCCTTTGTCAATGAGTGCTTCCATCAGCTCCTCCGAGATCCATTCTCGAGGCAGGCCCTCAAGAAAATCACGCAACGTCCAACCCCTATACCATTGGCATCAACAACAGCATCGTTTATTTGGGTTCGCTATATAGGTAAAATAAGACAATTGCAAGAAGATGGTTGAAAATCACTCTCAGAAGAATGATTCATGACAATAACAAAAAAATATTGATAGGAACAGTAAACAATCAACCTCCTAAATAGAGTAGCCTGAAAAAAAAAACACAAGTGAAAAGTAAGCTTCAACTTTTTTCTTACTGAGATCACAACATCAAGTCATTAAGTTAACCATGAAACAGCAAGATAATTCAACAAATTACTAAACAAGTACTTGCCTGTGGTTTCGCACATCAACAGCAGGAGATGGGTACCCCAACATAACAACAATCCAATTGAGATTTTCACGGATCATTTTTGCTGCGTCAGCTGCTATGTGGAAGGCATTGTCACCATCCTCATCCTGACATAGCAAAATTTTAAATTAGCAAGATGTCCAATTATTTGAGGAATAAATGTTCATCTACCTCAAATATATTTCAGAAATAATAACATATGACAAGTGAATAGCTCGCTTCGCATCTTTGAATTTGATTGGCAGCGGAAAACTTGAAACACTGCTAACACCTCGATTTTATTTGGTATCTACCTCCTTGAGGTGACTAATCCACTCCTCACTCTCACAAATACACTATCAAAACCTCCTTCCAAAAGGCGGAGAAGTCTCGTATAAGCTCGAATACAAGAAATAGAACCAAAAAATGCAACCTAGGTCACAAAAATAATCGAAAACAACTTTACAATATGAACCTTGCTTTGCTTGCTCTTTTCTTGCTTTGGATTGCCTCTTGGTGGTGGAAAATACAAAAACACTTCTTCTCCAAACACACAAGAACTGGCGTAAATGAACTTCAGTGTTGTAAATGACGGTAGGAGTGACAAGACGGTCAGTGACCGCCTACCGCCTCGGCCGCTTAGGCAGTGCCTAGGCAGTTGAATTTTTTCACTATTTTTTATACATAATATTATAAATAATTATTATTATTTATAATATTTACATTTAATAAAATATATAATTAAAAATTAAAAATTAAAAATATCTAAATATTTAAAAATAAAAAATATAATTATATATATATAAGTTTATTAAAATTATGAACCATAACCTATCCTATTTTGGCCAAGTGACGAATTCAACCCATCACCAGGACTGCATGACGAGTTCGGACACGCCTCCGGGTCCGAGTGATGCCTCTAAGCCCATCGTCGGGCTTGGGTGACGCCTCTGGGCTTGTTGCCAGGCCCGGGTGACACCTCCGAGTGTCATTGTGCGGAAGAAGGTGAGTTACCGCCTAAAGCACTGCCTCAGCATGAGGCGGTGCAATTGATGTCTGCCTCCGGCCTAGGCGCCGCCTCAACCGCCATTTAGAATACTGATCAACTTTAGCAAGTCATGCTTCAAACCTTCACAAAAACCCCTTTTTCTATGTCTGACTTTCGCTTCCTAATCGATTGGTCTTACTCTCAATCGATTGTCACATCAGATCGACCGTTCAAAACCTACAGAACAGGTCTTTTTCGCTTGACGAATCGATTTGTGAGTCATATCAATCGTTTTGGCAGCTTCTGATCGAGTACACAATCGATTCCCAACCTTTTTGTTCTCTCGCGAAAACACCCTGCAATCGATTAGCCCAATCGATTGACAAGGCTTAATCGATTCAACACCTTTCTGTACTCGCGAAATACCGTTCAATCGATTGGTGATGACGGAATCGATTACCTTAATTGATTCCTCACTCTTATGTACTCTCACAAAGAACTCCTAATCGATTACTCTAATCAATTACTTTGGGCCTAATCGATTGTTCGCCCCTTAACTCAACCCGAGTTTAGGTTTCCTTTATCAACCCTAAAGTCATCTATGACTCGTTGAAACTTCTCGTTGTGTAGCATCCAATCAATCTTGCCTTGCCAAGGTTTCTTCACAAGTGTCTGGTCAACCATGCATCCACTTGGATTTTCCCTCTCGTGTCAACTTCCCCTTGGACTATTGATCACAAGTGTCCGGTCAACCTTGAACCCACTTGGATTTTCATCTCGTGTCAACTTTACGTTGAACTTTCGATCACCAAATGTCAGGTCAACCTTTGACCCATTTGAACTTGTCCCTTGCCTAGCCCCGTTAGGGCTTCCATTGCCTAGCCCCACTAGGGCTTCCACTGCCTAGTTCCTAACTAGGTTTTCACTGCTTAATCCCACTAGGACTTCCACTACCTAGTTCCCAACTAGGTCTTCACATCATCAAGTCTTGACCTCTTTCTCACATATTGTCCAAACATCAAAACTCAAGCTTGAGTCAACCTGAGTTTAGTCAAACTGGTCAACCTTAACCTGAGGACGATTACACCAACAATCTCCCTTTTTTTATGTTTGATAATATGTTAAGTTAGACTAACCCATATTAGCCAACTTCTTTCTACATCTCATGCCAAAGCATGAATGAGGGTTTCCCTAACTTAACCCTACGTTCTCCTCCTTTGACATACATCAAAAATCTTCTCCCGAGATTCATTTCTTTTATCATTCAAACTTCAAATGAAGGTCTCATACCCTTCCATTGTCTTCAATGCTCAACTTTGAGCATATATTCATCATTCTTCTATAAATCTCCTTTCTTATCCAAATCATGCCTTTAAGGTATAACTCTCTCTCAAAGTATGCTCCAACTTCTATTATTGCAGCAACAATGATTTGGATTTCCTAAACTTTTGGGCTTTAAGAAATCCGAAAATCGAAGTCAAGAGATTAAAAATTCAACCTTAAAACTAAACGTCCTCAACAACTCCATAATAGTCCCCTTTAATCATTCCTTTCTCATTTTCATCAAGAAAATTACCCTGAAATGCTTAATTCATAGGGTTATGAATAGTTAAATTAACTAAACGTAGCTTAATGGATTGAAATCAAACCATTTCAGCCAAAAACGACCCTGCTAATCGATTGGTTTCAGATACCAATCGATTCCAACTAGTGTGAATCGATTAGCATCCATTGCTAATCAATTACAGCACATATCCCAATCGATTGACAACAATGTCTAATTGATTAGGATTTCTGATTTCCGAATTCAATTCGGACTCAATTTCAAAACTCATAAATAATTCTATAATTTTCGAAAAATCATGAAATTTCATATAGACATTATTCATGAAAAAATAATTTTCTATGAAAATATATCTCATTTTCAAAGAATGATACAAAATTGAAAATCATTGAAAATTTCAATGTTTCACTCTAATTTTGTATCTAACTAATCAATAGTGATCTCTATCAACAAATAAGTTTCACAAAGGTTTTCCAAAACGTTTTTGAAATCATTTTCAAAACTAATTTCCAACCATGATCTTTGAACTAAATGCGACTTGTACATTAGCTTTTTCCATGATTAGACTTCACATAATCATTAGTTTTGATGAAACTAAAACTCAAATAGATGTACTAAATCAACATCTTAAGTTTTGTTCATCCTTCTAACATCTCACTTGTATCTAATATATCTCGATACACATACAAGTCAACTTTATGATCTTTGTAAGATGTAAAGTAGGTTTTCCTTAAACTAAGGATGCAACATTTTAATTTTGATAATCTTACCTAAGATATCAATTAATGTCATTGTCCTTAATTTCAATAAATTGAAACAATACAAGATAATGATCATGACATACATCAAATGCATACTTTCAAAAGAAATCCTATCATAAATAATGATGCATGCATAGCATGACATGTAGCATTTTCATAAGAATATACATGTAATATATAATATCATGGTATATGATAGAGCACATAATCATGTTATTTATGATTCATAAGAAAAACTACCTAGATTTTCCTCTAAATGTCATAACTTAATTTCTAAGCCAAAATAGTTTCCTAGATTTACTATCTAGGCATCATTCTTTAACCACTATGTTAAAGAAGCATAAGTTGCCCTACATCTCTCTAGAAAATATCAAAATTTCAACTTGACATTTCTTTGATTTCTTTCCTATTTGTGCCAATTTGATTATGCTCAATACTTTAAAAAAAAAATTATTGGCACACTTTTACTCTTCAAGAGTAAAAATCAACTTCTCATTTTCAAGGTGTTGCAATACCTTAAAATTGCCCCAAAAGTGTAATCTTCACAATAATTGGGTTAACTACCCTTCCAATTAAAGTTGACAAACTTTAACCCATTTAGTGTGTAGAGAACATACTCTTAGGAACTCAAACCTGCTCCTTGAGTGTTCTAGATACACACTAGGAATAACTTTCCTAGAATTCTTCCTAATAACTTTCCCAAGCTTCCTAGAAGCCTTAGTCACGCGAGTCTCCTCAAAATCAACTCTAGGAATAACTTCCCTTATAACCTTGTCTTGACTCTTAGACTTGGGGTTAGTTTCATAGCTACATAGAACTCTATGATACGATGGCACATTGTCCTTGCCTTTAGGTTTGTATCTCAAACATTTCTTGCCCTTGAATGATTCTTGCCTATTTTGACCTAGGTTTTGCTTCTTGGGCCCTTTGACATTATTTGTCATTTTCTCCAATGTCCTCTCTAATTTTTTAAGTCTTGACTTCAAAACTTGATTCTCTATCCTTAAATTCTCAAACTTGAATTTTTCATAAATGCCTTTGATATTTTTCTTTCTAGACACTATCTACAATGTTCAAATTTCTTGTCTAAATTATTTTCCACCTTCCTATCCTTAGGTAAGATTGATCTAGCATAATATGATCTATTATTCTCCTTAGAATTATTATGTTTCTATTGTCATGATAATAAGTATTAAAATCATAAAAATCATTTCTAGCATGATTTTTATCATGATATAAATCAATACCATTAACTAATGGAACCTTAGATTTTCTCTTAGAAGCGCTCCCCCTTGAGTTTTCTCCTTTATCCTTAGTCGGACTACTTCTCCTAGGGCATTGGCTCCGATAATGTCCTTGTTGATTGCATGAGAAACATATAATGTGCTTCTTACCTTTTCGTATCCCGGAGCTACCTCTTTTGATTTCTCGATGCTTTGGGTGTCACATAAGTCTTCTTCTTGACTAATCTTGGACACTTACTCTTGTAGTGTCCATTATTCTTACACTCAAAGCATATGATATGATTTTTATTTTTACAAATTAAAATTGTTATACCTTCTTTACTCATAGGGGTGACACATGATCCTTCATTGATTCCGGATGTAGACATTTCTTCTTGTTCAGGTCTCATTGAACTATGCTCCCCCTCAATCCTTGAAGTGAATGACTCTTCGATCTCATCCTCGAATGTTAAGCATCTCTCAACCTCCGAAACCTTTTGTTCTTAATCCAATGAGTTCCCCTCTTTGAATTTAGCTTCACTTTGCTTTGAGGTCGAATCTTAATGAATCTTTGCCAACTTGCTCCATAGTTCCTTGACATTTTGATATTCTCCAAGTTTACACAAGGTATTGGTTGGCAATAAATTAACCAACAATTTAGTTGCTAGTCTCGCGTCTCTTGATTTGCTCCTCGGTCCATTTCTTCTTCTTGAGGAGCTTCCCTTTGTTATCCATTAGAGCTTGAAATCCCTTCATTAGAGCAAACCATTGCTTTATCTCCATCTCCATCATGAAGAAATTTTCAACCCTTGATCTCTAAAGATCAAAGCTTCCCAATCCATCACCGAGAAAACAACGCGTTGACAACATCAACGTATATGAACTCAATATAAAGTTGGAGGTTCAAGTTATTGGTGAATGGATGGAACGGATAGAAGGAGTTCTGGAAGGGATGGTTGCCAAGTTTGAAAACCAAAATAGAAGAAATTTATTCCAACGCCATCACCGAGCAAACTTGGATGTCGAAAAAGCTGATGGAGAGGACGTTTATAAAGAGGATGTTCTTGTTGAGGAAGGAGTTTTTATTTATAAGAAATATGTGGACAACAAGATCGAGATATTTGGTGATCCAGTTTATGATTCAGATGAGGTGTATGTTGCAACCAAAATTGAAAATTCAGATGCAATAGATTATGACTTCGATGATAACCGATTGTTCATATTATGGATTAGCTTGAACAAAGTACAATATCTAATAGGTGCGATAGGTGCTCCGATCTTGAATCCTACTCAACAACATACCCCTTGTGTTTCTTGGTGTTCAGTTGTTGTTCACTCTCCAACACTTCCTTTTTCGATGATCTCCGTCATCCTTCTTGCTCGATGGCCACCGCTAAGATTGAGAAGGAGATCACAATGATTCCAGAGAAGGGGAAGAAACTACGAAGCACGTTCAATACCCTTCAAACCCACCTCTCCACCTTTTCATTCCCCATTTTCGTTCCCGATTAGAAAGACATCAACCCTCACATCTCCTCCTTCGAGGCCACTATCCGTCGAGACTTCGAATCCCTTTGAGCTAAGGAGTGCACCAAGTACAAGGGCGCAACCCACGACGCCACTCTCTATGCCCACATCCACCAAACCTTCCCTGGCTTTCTCTCGCAGCCCCGCTGGTTTGCTCCTCTCCAACTGCTCCCTGCAATTGTTTGCCACCTGCGGCTACTCTTCCGCCGTCCTTAACCTGTTCGACCAAATGCCTCTGAGAGATGCCACCTTTTTACTGTTGTCATTTCTTCCCTCTCCTTTAATGTCTCCCACCATCAGGCTAGGTGTTTGTTGAAATGCACATGACAACTGGAGATCGTTGTTCACCCATGCTTGAGCCCAGAGTTTGCAGATTGGCTGCTGTTGGCGTCGTTCTCAGCACGCCAGGGAGCTTGATTTTGGGTTGCAGCTCCATGGGTTGGTCATTAAGGTGCTTGGAAGCTGTAAGGGTGCTGGCTTTGGTGGTGTCGAGGATTCACTTCTCCAATTCTACAGTAAGTTTCAACACCAAGAAAGTGTCATGTCAGTGTTCAAGAGAGCAATCTCAGTCTCTAGGAGTGCAGGTTCATGTATGAACATGATCACTGGGTCCTGAAGACAGGGCCAGTTCAAGGAGGCCATCTACCTCTTTAGGGAGGTGAAGAAGATAGGGAAAGTTTGGGCTAATATGGCTAGAAGAGATATTCCAATACATCATAAGATATTTACAAGTTTCCACAAGAAACAAATTGCAGATGGAAAAACTTCTGCTCAAGCAGAGGAAGTTCTTGAATTAATGAAACGTTTTATAGCATTGACAAATGATGTGGACTTGAGAGCACGAGCTAGGGCAACTGAATTACTTGTAGTTGCTGCTATGGCAGTTGGGCGACAAGGATGGAACCTATACTTCCCCCCTTCATTGATGCTGTACTTGTTGATTTTGCATTGGATTACAGTGAACTTGGGGAATATTCTCATGATTTCTTTCATGGTTTCTTTGGCAATATGGCTGAAATATCGGGTGATGGTTTTGCACAGTACCTTCAGCATGTTTTACCTCTTGTATTTTATTCGTGTAATCTGGATGATGGCTCAGCAGTGGACATTGATGGTTCTGGCAGCATTGACAATGGGTTTGGAGGTGTGTCCTCTGATGAAGATAATGATGAACCCAGACTTCGTAACATTGGTGTGAGGACTGGGGTTTTGGATGAAACGGCTTCCGCAACCCAAGCTATTGGCTTGTTTGCACTTCATACTAAGAGTGTTTATGCACCCTATATGGACGAGTCATTGAAAATTTTAGTCAGGCATGCAGCTTATTTTCAGATGTCAGACTTCAGGCTATCATAGCTTTGAAAGGTATTTTCACGACTGTACAGTCAATTTCTACAGGTCAAAATTATGTCTCAGAAGAACAAAGGGATGTTCTTGGTACTGTAATGAAAATCTATATCGGTGCCATGATTGAGGATGTTAAATTGATCAAAGTAGATGATTCTGGAAGGCCTTCTACTTGTGTTACGAAGAATGAAAGAAATACACAAGATATTTTACTGAGTATCCCGGAAGAAGAACTTCGATTACTATGCTCATTGCTTGCACGCAAAGGATTATCAGATAATGATTACAATCTTGTGGTTGAGGTGAAGTTTCTTGAAGTGACGGAAGAATCAAAACATGTGTTTTTCAATCTCCAGATACAAAAGTCCAACAATTATCAATAGATTTTATCGAGTTGATATTAGAACTTCCTCCTGGCTACCACTTGATAATACTCTAAACTCGAGAACGAGTTCTTTTCAACCCGGGATGACTGATGCAGGAGGATAAGCATATTTTTATTTTTTATAATTTTTACCTTTTTGATATTCAAGGTATTTTAGATATTTTTGACAATTTCTAACTTTTATATAGTTTTTTTATATGAGTCCGTTTAGGGATTTTAGAATTGTGAGTTTTTTCCTTTTTATTAGGAATCGTTTTCTTTCTTTACAAGTTAAGAATTGGGGTCTATATGTTGCGATTATTTTCTTTCTTTGGTATTAGAGTGTAGAGTTTATATAAACATATGTATAATTGGTTGAGGAATTAATCCTCTGTTAATATATAAAATTCTCCTTTCTTTGGGAAAACTTAAGGACGACGGTTATCTCTTCTTGCTTTCTCCTCAAACCTCCCTTTCTCGTTAGCCCGCAGGATAATCGCTATCCTGCCCGGCGTAAGCACCCTTTAACTCAACCCGAGTTTAGGTTTCCTCTACCCAACCCTAAAGTCATCCGTGACTCGTTAGGACTTCCCGTTGTCCAGCATCCGGTCAACCTTGACCTGCCAGGGTTTCTTTACCAAGTATACGGTCAACCTTTGACCCACTTGGGCATTCCATCTCCCATCTCGTGTCTAACTTCCCATTGGACTTTCGATCACCAAGTGTCCAGTCAACCTTTGACCCACTTGGACTTTCCATCTCGTGCCAACTTCCCGTTCGATCACCAAGTGTCTCAACCTTTAACCCACTTGGACTTTTCATCTCGTGCTTACTTCCCATTGATTTTCGATCACCAAGTATCTGGTAAACCTTTGATCCACTTGGACTTTTTCCTTACCTAGCTCATTAGGGCTTTCATTGCCTAGTTCCCAACTAGGATCTTCACTGTCTAGCCCCGCTAAGACTTCCACTGCCTAGTTCCCAACTAGGTCTTCACATCATGAAATATTCTATCAACCTAGACCTACTTGACTTCTTTCTCACATATTATCTAAACATCGAAACTCAAGCTCGATCCAATTTGAACTTAGTCAAATTGGTCAACCTTGACCCGAAGACAATTGCACCAACAAAATGAAGTTCAAAAGGATATAAGCAAACTGCTTTCTCTACCAACCACAGTCTATCGTGTTTCAGGAGACACTATAAGCTACCTTGATTGTACACTTTCTGTTTTCACGGTTGCAACTTAACTAGTGTTAAATAATAAGTATTGGTTATTGAGCTTCATTAGCTACTATCTCGGAAGCTTTTGTAGATGGTATAGCTGTTCAATGTTTTTAATTATGCAATTGCAATTTTGCTCTCGACATGCTATTATAGTTCTTCCTCTCAACTCGACATTACAGTTCTTGATTTTTATCCACTCAAATTTCTGTATTCCTCAATCAAGGAGGAGGGCAATGGGCATGATACAACTGACAATAGCCTCCCCTCCTGCCTTTAGCACATTTCTCCCACCGCTCTTTTTTCCCTCCCCTTCCAATCCTTCATTAATGCGTGACACAAATGCATTTTACGGTCTCACTTGCTACTGCATCACCACAGACCATACTAAGCCACAACCAGTATGCTCACTTCCTAAAGCTCTATACTATTGCTTTGTCTTCAATTCACTCTCCAAACTGTCTCCCTGTAGTCGTTGATCTAGTATAGCACTAATAATACTCACAACCCTCCCCTAGCCATGTAGTCACAGCCGTACACCTTGTCTACTAAACCAAACTCTTTTCCACTAACTTGTTAAGAGCAGCATAGTCATTGCGACCCTCTCAATTTCACAGTGATTCATCATCTCCTTGTGCTTCCTTCAGTAGTACATGAATATTTAGCTATACGTGCCCAGTTCAATAATGTTATGGTCACCTCTTCCAAGCATCATTCTTCTGTATGGCAAAGAACATTGATCCACCTCTCCAAGCAAGGACTCACTTTACCCACGTACAGGCACAGGCTCAGCAAAACACTATCGCACAAGGATAAAGGTGCACCCAAGCGAAGCCCATGAGCAAGTACACTCTTATCTTCCTACAAGACATCTAGGATCAGTTAAAAGAATGTAGCACAGTAGCACATCCAAATGATTTAGTCATGCATCAAATATCTGTATCAGTCTAAACAGAGTGATCTAGTAAAATTTGAGACAGCCAGGTTCAGCATCAAGCCCCAACTTAGTAGTTGAAGCTTTTTTAAAAGGCATCTCAAACTTCCACCTTTTTGTCAGTTTAGCTTGCTAGTCTACATTTGCTTCTTTGCATTCAGCAGCATGGATCTCTTTGCTGCCCTTGCCTTCTTAAGTTTGAACTATAGCTCCCTATTACATTATCAAATCCTCTCTGGTATCCAACTATTTATCTATTGTTTTCCAACATATCCTCCTGAATTCCCTTAGCAATATAGTTAATGTCTAAACATCACTATCCCTCTTCCTTCCAGCATTTTCTCCACTTTTCTCTCTTTTTTGGTTGATTAGATATTGAAACTTTATAGCTCTCTCATAGCAATTTTTTTCTACATTTCTCCCTTTTTATTGGTAGATGCCAGGTTTTAAAAAAAGTGTTTCGAAGTGGCATGTTGTCAACCCACTACACATATGATGACTATCATTTACTCAAAAAAAAGTATACCAACCAATCCATCCAATTCATAATTTGACATAGAAAAAATGAATGTCAATCATACAGCAAACAACATACAATACAATAGGTCATATTTGTCAATAACATGCATATGATTAACTAAAGTGTTTGCCATTTGCAAAACAAATTTTAGTAAACACCTCAAAAGCTTAGTCTAGACGTCCACAATCACAAGAACTACTTTTCTTTAACGATAAAATTATTTTAAAAGTTCTCATTAGGTTCTCGATCATCATATGAACCTAGTTAGTCTCCCCCTATTCACCACATAAATAGATCATTTAGCCTGCCTAGCACCTATCTTGCTTGCCAATGCATCAGGGCCACCTATTCAAACCTGCTGTTTTTTAGGATGGTTAGTAGATAATTTCTATTCTGACATTTTCTCTCCCATTTAATTAATGAGATGTTTGGAATTACTCTTTCTTTCATCTAGCATTTTCTCCTTTTTCTCTCTTTTGCCTCTTTTCTTCTTTTGTCGTTATAGGAGCCATAATCTCTCCTTCATCAATAATCTTTCACATTTTCCCTTTTACAGTCGCAAACTTTGCATTCCTGTATTTCTTTAGTTTAAGGAGGTATTATGAGAAAAAATGCAAAAATACATATCGAAGCTGATTATGCCTTCAACAGAAATGTAATGTCCAAGAAAACCAAGACACTATTATTCTTATCCAAAGAATTGATTGCTTACTGATGTCTTCAACAAACCTTCCGGTGAGACTCATTTTACTACCTCCCCAATGCTCATTTGGTCATTACTATGAAAGAGTCTTATGTTTGGCTTAGCTATTGACTTTTCTAATTAATTAAACTGCCCTTTCCTCTCAAACACTAGCAAGCTAAGCTAGCCAGGTATTTACCTGTCCTCAAGTTAATGGAAAATGACACCACATTTCTTTGTTGTGTTTCTACTGCAATTGAAGAAGTTCAATGACAAAATCTTCAACAAAAATTTCTCATCATTGAAGATTAAAGTAGAAAAAAATGCAATTTTTTTATTAAACATTTGTAGTTCTGGATTCTCAAAATTATTAAATTTGGATGCTAAACAATTTTTTCTTGCATGTTATCTAGAGGACAATAGACAACACTATATCCAAACAAGGCCATAAGAAACCTCCATGTACTGAAAGAGGTTAACAGTTCTGAAGTAGATTGAGTAGCAGATTAGGATAATCATACCGGTATTAACTCCTCAGTTAAATTCACTTAGAAGAACTTTTCATCTCAAACTACAAAAACAATTTATCATATTACCTGCAAATTACAGTTTGCTCCAGCAGATAAAAGCAAGCCAACACATGAATTTGAACCTCTATTCAATGCAACATGGAGAGGTATTGTATTTTGTGCATTCCTTATGTTCACATCAACCCCAGCTTCCAGAATGATCTAGTCATAAATATCAAAAAGAATTTCCATGTGAAGAAAATCTAAGAAATGGGAAAAGAAACACGTATGCAGTTGAGAGGAAGAAAAAAACTGAATAATCAGCTACCTTAACTAAATCTGCATCATTGATCATTGCTGCAGTATGCAATGCAGTACGGTAATGCACTTCATCTTGGGCTGTGGGATCTGCACCAGCAGCTAACAACACTCTAACCAATTCCCGGCCCTCTATCAAAGAGTTTCAAATCAATCAATTTCAATACTATCAAACACTTCAAAACTAACAAGAAATTCTGATAAAAGAAGAATAATACAAATTGTAACTAAATGAAAAGCTCATCAACCCCTATAAAATAACACAAAGTCCATGGCATTATCTTAAATGTATTGAAGTTAAAGATCATTTCCAAATCAAAAGGTTCTCTAACAAACATCATATTGTTTCATTTAAAAGATTTTGAATTTAATGATAATGCATTATCTGGTCAATACCTCCACGAAACAAGCACATCAGTAGATTTTGGATCTAACAATAATATATTATCTGGTCAAGCACCAATGGTCCTTGACAGCCTTCAGGATTGACATGTTTAAGCACCAAGCGAACCCATCACCTAAATGCCTAGGAATTTTGGGTTTAAGTAGTTGTTGACCTCTACATGGCATGAGAGGCAGATCTGCTCACAAGGTGGAAAGCAAAGAGAATGTTCCAAAGGATGTGGGAGTGCCAAATAAGGTTTATTCCATTATCAGTTTTGGTTTTGATATCAACCGAGAATAGTATTATCTCAATGTCAAGGTGGTGCCAACACTGGCATGGACATGCTTGGTTTGGACCATGCCAACATGGTTTTAGACTAGGCCACCCTTTGAACACTGCCAATTTTATTTGTTCACTACCAAAAACTAGATAATAACATTTTAAATTTTCATAGAAACAACTCAAAAAAATATGACAAAATAATGAACTTATGCCATACCTTATTAGTAATAGTAAAAGTATCACTACTAATGGGTTATTAGTAGGAGCCTCTACTAAGTACTATTACCAGAATGGGTATCATGCAGACAGAAGCATTGATTCTTGTAGGGTATAAAGAGATCGACACCATAATTTTCCAGCACCAAGATTAAGTATTTCTCTTAGAAAATTTGGTATTTAAATTACTTGATTGACAATTAGAAGCTAGACTAGCATAAATGGAATTAGATCAGACAAAGGTACAAATAGGTGCTGAAGCTATGATTTGATTAGTGATCATATGATGCTTCAAAAATATAGTGTTAGGGAAGTCATTACGGTGGATATCAATTATGGTTAAAATAAGCTTTCATGGGCTTATTAATTACTTAATCTATAACATATGTAGTTATATATATTATATAATTATACTTCATAGTGTATAGTATCCGTCACATCTAAACCATTAATTAAACTGCATTGTATGTGCCATGAATAACTATTGATAATTAATCTAAATTAGGTTTCATTTAGATTTAGATGACTCTCAAGTAGGTTTTAGTTAACTCAGTCCTTGTCAAAAAACAAGAATTGTGTAATTTGATACAGGCAATACATGGGGCAATACATATATGACACGAGAAAAACAGATAATGTTCAGCCATGTCAACTAGTTCACTATATCTTTTTCTCACACCAACCGTCATTCATTTAAGAACATGAGTGAAACACTGGAAATCACCCATGTTGTCTAACACTAAACAGAATTTTAAATATATGGTTGGTACAAAAAATCTAACAAGTCAACCATTTCATTTTGAAAAAGTTGACTGTGATCATCCATCACATTATAACAATTAAGATAAAATTACAGTGCATGTTAAGGTTAAATTTATCTCATGATCATAGCATTATCAGTGTGATCCCTTCATTTATACCTTGAAGTTTCTGAGTATTGTTGAGAGCTGATGGAAATGTTTATGTTTCTATCGTAAATAGATTAAATAGCAGTAGAAAGGTAAGAAAAACATAGTGTTACATTTGCATAAAGGGAAAAGTACCAATTTCACGAGTTTTCTTGAGAGAAGAAGCCATGCACAATGCTGTTCCATTGGAACTTGGAATGTCTATGGCTTCATCAATATCCTCCTGTGATGCCAACTGAACCCACTTCTTCACCACTTCAACATTCCATGTCTCAATGCATAAATGCAAGGGCCTTTCATCAAAATGGTTATCAAAAAGTTTTTTAAAAAAAAATCATAATAATGATAAGGATAAAGAAATTTCAAAGAAAAAGTCATTTTATGTTAATCATAACAGAATCAATATATCTAAGGAGCAATGCAATAAGTAAAAGTTGATAATGCCAAAAAACTTTAATGAATTAGTAATCTCACTATTTCATTTGATTCTTCTTGTGCCGTATTCCAAATCTTCTTTTGTGGGGCAGGGCAATACAAAACCTTCAACTATCTTATTATGGAAGTAAGGTTCCATGGAACCAATGCAGCATGCATGATAGAGCATAAAACATGGGGAAATGTGCTTAAAAGTTCAGTGTAACCTCCCTCCATGTTTTTCCGAATATATTACATCTAATAGTTCTGTAGCAATATCAAAGAATTTTGCTAGACAAATTTCAAGTATTATTTGATTTGTGACCACATAGTTTTGTACACACAATTTAATTAATTGTTTAGAATAATTTAATTATGTCAAGAAAAATTCTAATCAATTGTTAAAATGAAATTAGCTAATAATTATAATTTATTCAAATTCTTTAAGTGGTGGCGTTTTGTAGTTTTTGGTCTATGCTAGATCTACATCGTATGTAAACTTGTCATTTTTCTGTAGAACTTACCAATCAATGTGGAATGTGAAATAGATTCTTTAGCAAGGGATGGGAGGTAATCATTCCAACTACAATAATGCAATTAAATTGGAACTCATTGATTCTTATACCCATGATTGCCTTCTAAAACCAAGCACATACTAAAGAAAAGGTTAACCAATGGTAGTTTGTCTGTAGCTTCTGTATGGGAACGTTATAGACTTATAGCTCATTGGAGGGTAAGAGTATATAGACGGCCCCAAACAGTTAGAACAAATATAGTTTGGCACCTCAATGGAAGGGAAGAGTTATATAGCTGGCCCCAAATAGTTAGAACAAAAATAGTTTGACGAAGATGCATGGTATACTAGTTGGTCACATAGTATCCAAGGAGGAGAATGTAGATATTCATGCAACTAGAAAAGGCAATTTGAACTTACTGGACAATTATGCAATGTACTAAAGAGTGCTCCATGTGCAGACGATTATGCATTTTAGACAAAGGACTGCATTGAATATGCAATGAGGAGGCCAAACAGGAGAGTAGGTAGATCAAGCAGTGATATTTTCGCTTAAATGTACCAAATTTAAACTCCAGCTCCAGACTAGAGGCAAGGGACTGCTTTACATCACATATAATCAAGTTTGTGTAACTATAATCTGCACTGACAATGGCTGATGAAAGAGACCCATATGATAAATTGTTGTCATAGGTATCACTTTCATGATCAATGACATAAATCATCAGACACAGTAGCAAAATAACTGCAAGTGAAACGACTAGAAGTAATATGGTCATATAGACCAAGTCCTTATCATTTTTTCATCTTGAACTACTATTTTTATAATAAAAAATTACAATTATCATAATTTCATGGCCAAGCAGAACACGTAAAGGCAAGGGAGGATCCAGAAATTTTATAGCAAAGAGCCAGATTTCACAAATACATATAAAAAAAATCATCACATAACAAATTAAAATATAATAACGAAATTTAAATAATATTTTTTTAATTTCAAATTTAACTTACAATTGACCCCTACGACTTGCCATATTCTAAAATAATTAATAATAACTATAAGTAATTAAACTATCATTCAAATATTCATCTCCTATACGATTGCAAAGACGATTCTTAATAATCTTCATGACAAAAAATGCTCTCTCCACAATAGCGGTTGCGACCAGTAAAATCAAAGCCAAAGTCACAAGCTTGTAAACTAATAGAGATGCCACATCTCTCCTTGTTTGAACCATCTTTCTAGAAATATGGTCAAGCCCTTGTAATTCAGAAGCTTCAACATAAAGGTACTATAGTAATTTCATATCAAAATATTAAAGGGGGGACAGCCCCTCCCCCTTCGTTCAACACAAGGGTACTATAGTAATTTCATATCAAATTATTTAAGGGAGGCAACCCCCCCCCCCCCCCTAGTCACTGTGTAAAGGCCTCAATAACATATTTTAGGTAACATCCATACTTTATTATGTAGCAAAATACCATCCTTTATAATAATAAAATTTAGGTTCATGTAGCTAACAGAATATATTTTAACTATAAATAAATAAGTAAATCTACTGATGGCTTGATGCAAACAAACCTGAACAGAAAGGACTCAGTACAAAGTAAGGTAATTGTTGAGCATGCTCAGAGATATGGACAAAAAAATAAGCCTTGAATTCACATGTTTACTAATTAATGCAGTTACATAGTCTTACGTTTTTCCATGTGCATTCAGTATTCTCATTGATCTACATCCTCCATTTTCCAGAATAACAATAGCACAATCAGAGTATCGTTTTGAAATGGCTATATGTAAAACTGATTCGCCCTCATCATCGACTGCATTTGGATCAGCTCCTGCCAACAGTAATTCCTGTGAAAATTTAAATGGGCGAGTTTAGGAAAATGAACACAACCAAAAGGCTATGTTCTGAAAAAAATTAATAACATAGATGCCTACTTTCATGCACTCTGGTTGGCCATGCAAAGCACATATATGTGTTAAAGAAGGGCCAAGGCCATCTCTCAGCCTGGAACTAACATTAGCAGATCTACTAATCAAAGCACGAACACACTCTGGAGAACCAGCAACCACAGCAAACACAATTGGAGGATCACCGTCTCTGTCTAAAATATTCACATCAGCTTCTTTGAAAGCCAAAACAGTCTTCACAAGCTCCACTGAACCTCGCCTACAAGCTAAATGCAGGGCAGTATGTCCCTCTGCATTTTGTGCTTCTAGAAGAGAACCGATGGAGTTCTTACTGTTTGAAGCTGCCTTTGCAAGCAGATCACTGCCAAACACAAGAAAGAAGTAATCCATGATGAACCGACTTATAAGAATTGGCATGTGGTAATGCATTCTCATTTCCTCCGACATACCTCACTCCACAAAAATTTCCTTCCGATATAAGTTGATGTAAAATATTTGGATTACACTGAAAATCCTCTAACACAGATACAGGAGAAGGGTCCAAGGTATTATTGGTTGTAGTAGCTCTTGGAAACTCACTGTGACAAGCAAATAAAAAGAAAATTTTAATGCATGATAAAGAATTCATGCATAATAAAGATAACAAAGGTAACAAACCCTCAAGAAGGCCAGTGAAAACATCGAGACAGGTAACATAGCACAAAAGAAACACATAAAAAGAATTCTCCGATCTACATTCAGTGGTAGCAAACCCCTTGTGAAAATCTTTTGTAATATATAAAACAACACATAACAACCATACAGCAAAGACTTGAACAGATAAGCAATTATTAGTTTTGGAGCTAAATAGATTCTAGATTAGGAAGATAGAAAAAGAGAAACTAGCATTAGGTCTTCAATTCTTTGCAAGTACAAAAAATCAATACACTTCCAGCTTAAGAACCATGAGTACAAAAACCAAATGAGAGCATAGCCGAGTTGGTACTTGGGTGGTAAATTACCACATGAAAGCAGGGATCGAATCCCCGGGGGAACAATCCCTTAGGGAATAAAATCCCTCTCACCTAAAGAGGCCGCTCAGTCACCGTGATTTACTCTCTTCATCTCACCGTGGGGCCAACAGTGAGAAGCGCTTGGAGTGAGCAAGTCACCTTTTTTGCCACATGAGTACAAAAACCATAATTTCTTGATTTGGATATGAATAAAAGGGAGAAAGCAAATGAAAAAGGTCAATTAGCAAACATATTACATGTCCTATACTGCCTGCTGATATTCTAATAAAACTTTCTCTTTGCTTGCTACTAATTTTCAAGAAGGATTTTGGCATCAAAACAACAAAATAAATTATACGTATGAGCTCATTTAACTAACATCATAAATACACAACAGTTTACTTTTCTGGACTAGCAGGAGGACTCCGAGGTATTTCTTGTAGATGTCGAAGAAAGATTGCTAGCATTGATTGAAAAGTTGGCCTCTTTGAAGGTTTGAATTGCAGACAATCACCAATCATCTTCCATAGATCTCTAGGAATTCCAACACCGACTATGCTTGCATATTGAGGGGGCAATTTCCGCACCTTGACAACAGACCGATAAATCTCTTCGGTACTTTGTCCAGACCATCTGCATAGAAACTTATAAATGTACTATAATAAAACATTCAAGGAAGCAAATGAAGTGTTTAGATGACCTACGGGGCAGATCCAGTACACATTTCCACAAGAGTACATCCAAAACTCCAAGCATCAGACTCAGAAGATATACCAATTGCATCATCCCAAAATAAATTTAGTGATTTCTTGACTGGCTCCCATGCCTCAGGAGCTGTGTAATGAGGGCTTAGCATTGTGCAATCCATACATGAATGCAAACTCGAAGGGCATTCCTCAGCAGCTGATTGGGCTTTTCGGCACATAGGTCTTTTTAGAATAGCTGGAAGCCCATAATCTGAGACCACTGCACGGTAATTTGAATCCAAAAGAAGGTTTGATGGTTTCAAACTCATGCAAACAATACCAGCAGCATGGAGCTCTGCCACACCACGAGCAATGTCCGCCCCATACCTGCAATCAATAACATACAGCATATCTAGCTTAACATACTAAAGAAGTTGCCACAGAACAGAGATTCACAAACATAGACTTATCTATAGGTTGCAAAAGACATCAAGCTAATGAACATTCCAATTGAGCAATCAAATTATTACATAAAAATGATTAACGAGGTTTTTCCAACCTCGGGCGACCGACCCAGTCCCAAGGAAATTTCTCATTGGCCGCCAGGATAAATCAGGAAGTGCTCATGGTGGGCGTCCAAAAGCCCAATGTCCCAGGGTTTGCGCCCCATTTGGAGGAAAAATTCCTGCAAAATACTCCGTAGCTACGGATCGAACCGCAGATGCCTGGGATGACAACTAGTCGTCCTTCCGCTGCACCATAGCCCCAGGGGCACTTGATGGGAAGAAGTTGGAATTGCACTTGATGGATGCATCAAGCTAATATTGCACATATTTTTTTGTAGTTGTTGCTACCTTTTCCAAGCAGAATGCAACATAATAAGTAGTTGTTGGCAAGGTTGTATACCTATTGTGTAATATATCTTACTAATTTTCTCAGAGAAGTAAAACTATGTCCATACTACTCGCTTCTTCTCTCAATAAATGTATTCTAGTGTGGTCCCACCAACGTCTCTCCTACAGTTAAAAGGCTTCCAAGATCCCTTAGATAGGTACTACTGTAAAATACGGTGATTCGAAAATCCGGACCAGAAAATTTTTCGGGATTTTCCGGATTGAGTATAGGGTTTCCGGCCCCTTAGGCGAAGTTTTAGGGAGTAGATAGAATAAAATTATACAGTTTTAGGGCTTAAGGGTTGGTAAAGCAAACTAGGGGGAAACAAATGGTAAGAATCGGAAACCTAAGGGCAAGATCTGAATTCGATATAAGTATGGAGGGTTAAAGTGCAAAAATGCCAATTAAAAAGGGCCGGTTAGGGCTCGGGTTCGCCGCAGCTTCTTCCTTTTCACTGCCCGATCGAAACCAAAGCCACAGCCGACCTTGTCTTCTTTACTCCCTTCGCGTGCCCTAACCCACGACCGCCGCTCTCTCTTCCAAGGCGTCGATTTCTCCGGTCTCAAGAAGCGCGGGCAGAGCCTCCGCTCCTGGATTCGCATCGACGCTGCCACCGGTAACTCCCAGGTCATCGAGGTCGACAAGTTCACCATGATGCGCTGTTGCGACCTCCTCTTCGTCTACCCGTCAACAATCCTCGGCCGCGAGAAAGCCATCGTGGTCAACCTTGAACAGATACGATGTATCATCACCGCTGACGAGGTGCTCCTACTCAATTCCCTAGACAGTTATGTCCTCCAGTGCGTGGTCGAGCTTCAGCGTCGTCTTGCAGCCGGCAATGGCAAAGCACTCTCTAGCGGGACGCCTTCGCCTGATGATCTGCTCTTCGAGCTCGAGGCCGTCGAGCGCCTGCACCTTTCTTGATGCGCAGGCTGCAGGATTAGAAATTGAGGCCTATCCATTGTTGGATGAGTTGACATCTCAGATTAGTACCCTAAACCTGGCATTTAATCTGAGCCGATTTCGGATTTGTGGGTAGCGATTGTATGCTGAGTGGGTCTTCTTTCTGTTTTGGACTTTGCCAGAAATGGCTGGATCTGGGAGCTACGGTGGAGGTTGGGATTTGATTTCAAATTGTGTAGAATGTATTGGATTCGCACAACCTGGGTTATAGGTATGTAGCTTGATCTCTTGATTTAATTGTTGCTTGGTGTTGTTGTTTTGTTTCTGAACGTTCTGGGCTACTAGCATGTGTGGATGTAGCTGTCTCAGTGGGATTGATACTGATTTTATCTCTGATAATGCATATGTACATTTGTAGATGGATTTCTAGTTTTGTTGGGATCAATCTATTACAACTCGTTGAGTTTTGATCACTGATGAGGTTCTGTTATTATTGGTAATATTCGGTTCGTTTACTCTATGGTTTTAGATCTACTTTCCTTTTGAGTGGATCATTGGATTGAGGATTGAGGGTTGATTCTGTATCAGTTTCATAGGGATTATACTAGTTGAAATATGATTTGTTGTTCTTTTGGGGACTGTTGATTTGTCTTGGGGGTTCTGTAGAATTCCAACTAGTACTGGTTGCTTGATCAAATTTCATCTTGGATCTATAAAGCAAATCAGATTTAGACTTCTTGGATTTTGACTAGATTTGTGTACTAGTGTTGTTTTTGGAGTGTTAGATTTTATTCCCAAATGGTAATGGAAATGGATTAGATCTGGATTGATTAGTTGTTATCCATGTTTTCTTAAATGTCGTGAAGTTGGGTGGACTGGCTTAGCGTGTAGTTCACTATGGATTAGGTTTAGTTGAGATGACCACTTGGGTTAATACTTAGACTAAACCTAAACTTGAGCCTAATCACAAACTAATGTGGGCGAATCATTTAATCAGTTGTAATTAAATGAATGAGATAATTAGGTTCGATTCTAGTATGGCTGGTAGTTGGTTTAGCTAGTTACTACATTGGTAAATAGCTAAACATATGTTCTATGATACAGGACGTTGATCAGATATGGATACCTGGACTCAAGGGGTTCTCTACGTCCGAGTTTCTTCATTTGAGGCGGGTACCCCTGACTTATCTTTTAGATATTGTCATATTGCTATGCATGGTTTGTTATAGATAATAGTAAGTTTATACGTTGTACCTGCCTTTATGTATTATGATCAGATATATGTTGTCTAGATGACTCCTGTTTAGTTCCATACAGTCTCGATATTTGCCATGCGTACATATGTGCTTAGATATAGTAATAGGTCACTTTGTATCTGTAGTTGGATTGATCTCTAAATATACCTTGCATGGATACCTAGGGTAGAATGGTTAGATCTGGATACATGTGTTAGACCTATACTTTTTTTCCCATCGATGTGTGGTTGAATTGATTCCTCGATATACCTTGCATGGATACCTAAGGTAGAATGGTTAGATCTGGATACTTGTTAGTTATCCCTGAATTATTATGTCCGTTCTGGATACTTGTTAGTTATCCCTGAGTTATTATGTCTATACTGGATACTTGTTAGTTATCCCTGAATTATCATGTCCGTTCTGGATACTTGTTAGTTATCCCTGAGTTATATTGCCTGACCTGGATACTTGTTAGTTATCCCTGAGTCATTATATCTGAACTGGATACTTGTTAGTTATCCCTGAGTTATTATATCTGAACTGGGTACTTGTTAGTTATCCCTGAGTTATATTGCCTGACCTGGATACTTGTTAGTTATCCCTGAGTTATTATATCTGGACTGGATACTTGTTAGTTATCCCTGAGTTATTATTCATGTCCTGGATACTTGTTAGCTATCCCTGAGTTATTATACATGTCCTGGATACTTGTTAGTTATCCCTGAGTTATTATATCTGTCCTGGATACTTGTTAGTTATCCCTGGGTTATTATACCTGTTCTGGATACTTGTTAGTTATCCCTGTGTTATTATACCTGTTCTGGATACTTGTAGTTATCCCTGATTTATTATGCATGTCCTGGATACTTGTTAGTTATCCCTGAGGTATTATGCTTGCCCTGGATACTTGTTAGTTATCCCTGATTTATTATGACTGTCCTGGATACTTGTTAGTTATCCCTGATTTATTATGACTGTCCTGGATACTTGTTAGTTATCCCTGAGTTATTATGTCTGAACCGGATACTTGTTAGTTATCCCTGAGTTACATGGCCTGACCTGGATACTTGTTAGATATTCCTGAGTCATTATGTCTATATTGGATACTTATTAGTTATCTTTGAGTTATCATGTCTATACTGGATACTTGTTAGCTATCCCTGAGTTATTATGCATGTCCTGGATACTTGTTAGTTATCCCAGATTTATTATGACTGTCCTGGATACTTGTTAGTTATCCCTGAGTTATTATGACGGTCCTGGATACTTGTTAGTTATCTCTGAGTTATTATGCATATCCTGGATACTTGTTAGATATCCCTGATTTATTATGACTGTTCTGGATACTTGTTAGTTATCCCTGAGTTATTATGTATGTGTATCTATCATACACCATCCTTGCACTGTTGCATGCCGGCGATCAGCGACTCCCTTGTGGTTGAGCCTAATCGTTTTCCGGCACATGATATGCACACACGGCCACTCATGGGTTAGTGGATACCGCTGGGTGTGTGCATTTGCTCTGTAGTGCTCCGCTCGTCCGCTCAGGGGTAGTGGTTTCGGAGCGTGGTAGCAAGCAGGGATCCCTTCTCTACCCATAGACCAGAGAAGATGAGAGAGATATCTCCCCCATATGTACATGGGGCGGAGCGATAGCTCCACCAGCATCCTGTCCTCTCGGTCACTCAGGAGCAGTGATGGCAGAGTGCGGACAGTGTCACCGCTCTACCCACTCGGCCGACACAGTATCGCCTGTCTCGGTGGCTTGATTGGAGTTAGGGGGTGACCATGGCATTGCACCATGTGCATATTTTGCATCGTGCATTGTTTGCTGCACTTGATTTCTGCACTTGTTTGACATGCATATTCTGGAGACTTGATATTTGAGATTATATGTCTAATGATATTCCCTTGGTGCTGATTATCCTCTTTTCAGGTTAGCTGGATTCTGGTATGTATCTACCTCAGTATTTCCAGTACTAGTTTTTCCATATTGTTGATATGAGACTGTATTAACGTAGATGCTTATTGTTATTATAACATACTATGCATATCTGTTGGGTATTCGCTGAGTTTATGGACTCACACCCGTTGCCATATGTTTTTATTTCAGGTTGAGATACTTGGAGTCGCCAGAAGAGCCCAGCAGCCAGTCCCTACCCATCGCGACCGCAGGATTTCGTTTTGTCCTGTGTAGTACACTGTTTAATATTCCTTTTAGTGATTTGTATATGTCATATGTGTCGTGTGCCCTAAGGGGCTTTTGTGTATTGGTTGTTTCGTCGTAAGTCGGACCGGTCCGCAGTCAGGTATGTTTTACTTAGATGTCTGGTGTTTTTATGTTGTGTTTGTCTTTATTTTGAGGCCTGAGGCCAAATTATTAAACTGCGTGTGTGTTTGGATATTATATGTATGTGTAAATTGTCCGCCGGACAGGGGAGGTGCTGTCCGATTTTCTATTGGACCAGCGGCTCCTGGGTCTCGGGGCGTGACAACTACAGGCCACCCTAAAGGTTAAATGCAGCTTGTACTGTTTGGTTCACCTGAGTACATTTCATGCCATACATGAATGTGTGCTTTGAGGGGGGTTCAATAAAGATGATTCAGGTCATGAGGATATGCAGCACTAGTCCCAGTGTATTTATCAAATGGAGAGGACCTTGTAAGCAATTTCCATAGATGGCTTAGGAGAAGCTTAAGAGAAAGATCAAATGTTGCCCAGATCAATGTGAAAATGGGAAAAGAAAAGGTCCACCTTCACTTGCTATAAGTTTTTGCAAAAGGATATAATGGTGACCAGAAAATCATGAGGATACTGCCCTCTAGTATATATTAGAGAGCTTGTTAAACAGAGTTTGAATTTCAAGTAGTTCTAAGGATCTATCGTTGTCATACTAATCTTGCCTCCCGCAAATCCCATTATTAGCTAGAAAGGCACGAATGGATCCCCCAAAAAGTAGTTCTGAACACCTAAACAGGTGTTCACCATTTGCATGATTCAAGAGCATTGTAGTCTCTTTCCTAAGTCAGTCTGTTGCAATTAGAAAATTACAGTCATAGCAAAGGGCATTATAAGTGTCCTCAGCATGATTTTCATCTCTTTTTAATTAGATTCACTGTTCCTGTCTTTTACTTTTTTATTGATCGCTCTAGGGAACTCTCTTTTACCCTTCTTTGAATCAGAGAACCAATGATCTAGCAAGGACATCCACAAGGTAAGATGGGTGGAATTACATTCCCCACTTTTCTACTCTTATCTGTTAGCATGTAGAGAGCATGTAAAAGGTCGAAAACCCTCTTGGGTCTAAATGGAAAATTAGAGTGCCTGAAGTTAAATGGTGACTAAGCAAACTGGTGACCAAACAAAACAAAGGTTCTGCCCTATCTGAGATTGATGGCTTCAGGGGCTGATTACCTATAAGGAAGGAAAGCAGTTAGAGAAAGCGAGTAGGTACCCAAAGAAATTTAGGTGGGAGAAACATATAAGGAAAATACTATTTTGACTAGAATCAATGGTCAAAGTTGTCATCAGTATTGCTTTTGTCCAAATCAAACTTAAAACAATTTGTGAAGAAGCTGGGCGAGCTTCTTTCTTCCCTGCTTGGGAGAACTTTTTTCCCATGACACCTTTCTTTTTTATTGTTCTTAGTAGGAAGTTGGCCCTACTTTGATCTATATCCTACTAACGTTTCTATAGAGGAACTTTGTTTTCATGATTGAGAGTTGAAGTAGAGATTAACCATATTAACATTGGTTCCTCAACTAGCATGTTCAAAATTACGATGACACTTGTTCAGAATAAATAGATGGATTAAATAAATATATGTTATCCGTCAATCATCCCTTGGATTAGTTTTATCTTAAGAAAATATCTTGTGAAGGTTTAAAAAGCATATACAGATTCTAAGCCAAAAAAATAATAATAATAAAGCATATAAATATGGTAGGCAGTCGAACAACAGCATAATATACATGGTATATGGCCCATATGCTTTCAGAAATTGGCATTGATTATACTAACAATATCAGCTAATATCACAGTGACCTGAGCAGTTCATAGAATATGCTCTTGTTTGTTTACCGGGTAGAAAATGGGGTGTCGATTCAGGTGGATCTGGTCGGATTCGGGTCTGGTTGGAATTTTTTTTTTTAAACTCCCAACCCGAACCCGAATTCAACCCGAAACTCCTAAACCTGAACCCGACCCGAATAACCCAAAAAAAACCGATTCAAAACGACTTTTTTGGCACTTTTATCTAATACTCCATCATTATCATACTAATATTGATATTAATATACCTAAAAGCATCTTAATTTTCAAAATAAAATTTGATTTAATCCCAAAAAACCTACTAAACCTTAAATTCGGGTCAACGGTCAACCCGAACCCGACCCGAAACAAAAATTTTCAACCCGAAACCCTCCAACCCAAACCCGATTTTTTTCAGGTAGATTCAGGTCGGGTTTATTTTTGACAAACCTAGTAGAAATTGGCCATAAGTGGATGCAATGTTGAGCATACGAGGTTTAAGTGAATGATTTATTTTTAAAAAAAATGATTTTAGTAAACTGCTTGTGATAGTTTGGCATATTATGACGCAGTCAAATTGTTCCAATATGTATCTTATCTTTTTTCACTGGACCTAATCATCATATTTCTTTCCTTAGCTTATTATTGCAGGATGTGCAACAGCATCAAGACATTACAACAAAGTTATTGCAGTATTATAAAAAAAAACTGAAGAAAGCCAAAGTATGCTTCAAATAAGGAGATTGAATCCCTACCCCTTCTTAATTAAATTCGGGAAAATCATGAAAATTACTTTGCAAACTGAGCCCCAGATGTTATATATGGTGGATGTTCCTAAGCAATAGGGCGACAAGGAAAGATGTAACTGGAATAGTGAAAAATGCACCTCTGACACCCGCAACAATTTTGAATCACATCATCCCAAATTACTTCCTAATCAAATTGTATTGACTTTGGATAGATTAGTGGGTTAAATGGGTTGGTTCCCAATGGAGCAGGGATAAGACTGTTTTAACTTCCTTCACTCAGAGAAATCTATAACATTGTATGCCAACTCCATACCAACTTAAAGGAAAAGACTTTACTGACCCCTTGGTTGTGACCAAGGATGGTGGTGACCATGATACACCTTCAAAAATTGATGGCCTACAAAGTAGACTGACTAGCCCAAATCTTAACTTGATCAAGGAATAACTACATTTGTCTAAATGGATTTTATATCCTTTTAGCAGGACATACATGGAGCTACAAGCAATGTGAAATTTAGCATGGTGAAATGACAACAAGAAGCCATGAGTCCTAACTATCTGTGGTAGGCTAAATACATCTTCTCCTTCTATTAAACTTTGTGATGGCATATTGTTATTTGCTAGAAATATTCAGTTCTTAAAAATACCTTTTAGTTTAGATAAAGAGAGTTTTCTTATTATTAAAGCTATATTTCATACATTTAATTCTACTGTGTTTAAACTGTTTAGTCTTCAAAGCTCTTGTATGTAATTGATTTAACTTTATTGCTTTGAATCATGAAAAGTTCTCTCTATTGATCATTAGGCATACGTAATATTTCCTCCTACTTAGTGTTTTACAATTTGTTATAAATGTAAAATTTTAAATCGTTGCATTACCTTTGTCCCTACTAATTGGAAAGCTTATAGACTCATAGGCATTTTGAACAACTTGGGAAATTTTGTTATCCGAAGAAACTTTAACTATTTGAACATATATGACCTGGGCTTTCCTAATTTACTATTTTCAGGGGGGGAAATTACATCTTGAAATTTCAGTAGGATTATGATATGTAAACAAAAGATTGATCATTTTCTACCAAAGTACACTTGTTGTCTTGTTGCCTAGGCTAGAGAGCAATTCACGAATGGAAGAATAAAAACAGAACTGAACAAACGAGCAAATATCCTAGGCTCCTAGCTACACAAACCATGTCTTTTTACACATTCTAAAACCATGCATATCTTAGCGAGAGCAAATGTCCTAGTAAATGGTACCCATTACTTACAAATTAATTAATCAATCTTAGTGATTCATTCAAAGCATGGTATATTAAGAAGACAAGAACCTGAGTATCTGCTCCAATGTAAGACGGCCTTTGTTCTGCTGCATTTCTGACTGGATGGAGCTAGTGAACCTGTCCATAACGAGGCACAAGTATCCATCCGTCTGTTTCACCCCGTGAAAGGTACAAATGTTCCTGCACCACATGGAAGCTTGGCGCAGGTTCTCCAGCCGACTCTTCAACCACACCCCATCGGTGTCCTCCGTGAGCGCAATGCGCTTCACCACCACCAGGTGTCGACAACTCCCGCCGTTTTGACTCGACGAAGAGGAACCCTTAGACAGCACAGCGGACCACACCTCCTGCCCTACTCGCCGCCCTTCTCCGAGCCTCCTTAGCAGCTTGAGATCGTGGTGTTGGCCAAGGTCAATAGCCGTAGTAGAGGCCGCGCTAGTGCTGGCAGCGGAGCAGCAACCGGCGTGAGAGGGCAAGCCAGCCCTCCCGCGGCGACCGCCCCCATGGGAAAGGTAATCATCTTCGTTGAGGTCATAATCTCCATCCGCCTGACCATTCCCCTCTTCGTCATCGTCGGTGAAGTCGTAGTCGAAGGAAGGGGAGGAAGTCGAGGAGGCGAGGAGGGAGAGGATAGGGAAGTTCTTGCGGAGGGCATGGACGCTGTTGCCGACGAGGGTCGGGAGGCGGCAGCGGGGACAGCAAAGGGAGGTATCGGCGGCGGCGGCGAACATCTTGGAGAGGCAGGCCTTGCAGAAGCCATGGCCGCAGTGGAGGAGCAGAGGGGCGCGCTCCTCCTCGTCGTAGCGCGAATGACACAGGGAGCAGCAGGGCACCCTCATGGCAATGGATCCCCTCTCTCCGCCCCCGCGTCCTCCTCCGCCTCAATTTCCCCGATCGCTCCGCCCAAACAAGGGTTTCAGGGCAGAGAAAAGGCGGATCACTTCCGGAAAAGTGAAGATGAGTCGCTAGTTAGCTGATCACTTCACTTGGCAGGGCGGATTGGAGAGGGAGAGAGAGAGAGAGGGGCGTCTGGTGTCGATCTTCCTGGCCTGCTCTTTCCTTTTCCTCCGAAACACCACGGTCTCCCTTGGCAGCTTGCCCAACTTTCCTCCGCGGTGGGTGTCTCTCTTTTCATTTCATTTCATTTCATTTCATGTCTTCTTCCGTTTACCTTTCTTTTCAGACTGTACAATTATATTGTTGAATGTTTTAGTTGGAGATCGGTATCGCATTTAGCAATTAGGTAAACACCCGAGGAAAAATCTAGTGAGTTGTAAGATAACTAATAATAATAATAATAATAATAATAGATGATAAAAGATGATTGACTAATATGTATCTTCGTATCTCTGTCAATCTGTTTCAGAACTAATATAAAAAAAATAAATCATAAAAGTTATTAATTTGGATAAATTCATCGCCCCCGCCAATCCATCTCAAAACTAATACGGATGATGTAAATCATAGGGGTTACTAGCCTGGATATTATGATTAGCGTATGACGAGGGGAGCATATTAGCTTTACCAGATTTTGATCTCCAAATCTTAAAATGGCAATACCGCACGTGTTAACTATCAGTCCATACATTTTTCCTTTTCTCTCTATGTGATAAAATACAATTAGCATACTCTCAGTGCCTCCACTAACTCGTTTTAGGGTTAATACGGAGGAAGTAAATCACAGAAACTACTATGTTGTGGCTAGCGCATGAGGAGGACGAGTATACTGACTTTGCCGGATTTTAACTCTCATACCTCAATGCGACAATACCCACGTGCTAACTATCGGTTCATCTCGTGCGAATAAACACATGATGAAATAGATATTCGAACTTGAACCGTCCAAATCAACGACACTTTTCCTTTTATTTAAAAAAAAGGATATTTCAGGTAACAGACGAATCAGACCCGACCAATTCGACCCTACGAAAGTTTTCCACTAATTACTAGGGTAAATCGGAAAGGACTCACAGTGGACGGTCCATAAACCCAACGTCCCAAGATTCAAACCGATTTGAAGGAAAAATTTCTACAAAATATATCATAAATAGGAATCAAATCGTAGATACCTGAGATGATAACTAATCATCCTACCGCTATACTATAGTTCCAATGTCACTTTTTCTTTTATCTTTAGCTGGTTAAAGATGATTCACTCATCCCAGTGTTCCCACTAATCCATTATAGAATTAATATGGAAGAAATAAATCCAAAAATTTGTCTCTTAATAGTAACATTTATACATTAATTATCAGTCAATCCCGTGAAGAAAAACAAAGATTTTTATCTGTGGCTCTTACTAACAATTGCACCTGAGGAGCCATTATCAGCCCTGCTTGAGTTGGAATTATGGTTATAAGTTTGCAGTCGAGTCAATCTAAGTTCTGAGACTAGCTACCAGTTGCAGTCAGCATGAGATCATGCCACAGTGCAAGGCTAAAATTAGGGGACGGGTTTTGTAAATTTGAATAGATTGAATGGGTTGGGACAGATTGAAACAATGATTTTATTAAAAAAAAAAATCTCAATCAGAACTTAAATATAATTTAAAATTCTTAAATCCGAATTGAAATCCGGATAATTCCACCCATCCAAATAATCAGAATAACTGAGTTAAAAGAAATTATTTAACTTTTTTTCTATAATTTTCACATTTATCTTAATATTTTATTATTATCACATTAACTTTGATATTAATAATTAACAAAGTTTTTTCGATCTCGTGTGAGATCTCATTAACTTTGGTAGCTACCAGAATGTTAATTAATTAAACTAAATAAATATTATGTCAATCCCGTGTGAGATCTCATAATATTCGTGTCTGTCTGACTTGAATTTAGATGGGCGGTCAGATTTATCAGATTCTATTCTTTATCTCCTTACTCATTAAGGATTGAATATTCTTTTTCATTTTTCATATTTAATAAAGGATTTTCTATACTAATTAATGATCATGCACATATATTATGTATTATACATAAAAACGTATAAATTTTATATAATAAATATTCATTGTCAAGTATTTAAATAATATTATTCAATAATAGTATAATTTATTCTATAAAAAATTTAGCATAATTTTACCATAAATTAAATCTACTCAATATTACCTCATTTAAATTTGGATTTTTTTTCATTTAAATTTGAATTAGTATTTTTTTTATATTGAAAATTTATTTTTGAAGTTTAATTTTAACTTTTTTAAAATTTGAATTTATTTCATTTGAATAATTATTATTTGAAATTTTAAAATTATTTGTCAAATTTTTAGGATTTGAATTTTTTAGATGAGAATTTATTTAGTTAAAATTTGAAATTACAATCTTAGAATTTTGAAAATATAATTTCAAAGTAAATTTTGAAATTATCTTTTTTAAATTTAATAAATTATTTTCTAAAATCTTAATTTGGATTAAAATTAAAAATTTTCTTTTTAAAATTTGCAATTATATTTTTTTTTAAATTTGTGTTTTTAAGATTTACAATTTTATTTTCTAAATTTTTAAAATTTGAAGATAAAAAAGTTAAAATTACTAATAAGCCTTGAAATGATTTTCGGTGTGAAACTAAAAAAGGACATTAACGTAACTTAATTTTAGATTTCGTCAAATCAATTGAGAGTTGATTATTAAATATTTAGATTCTTAATTAAATAATAAGATAATTTTTCATTTTTTCATCCAACTATCATCATTCAACAAAAAAGCATATTAAAATTAACATAAAAATGTAATCAAAAAGTAGATTGGACATCTATATAGTTTATTCTTAACTTAATATATATACATAATTTTATGCTAAGAACCTTATCACACGGGACTCATGTGAATTAAGTGTATTTGGTTTTTTTAAATTTTTTGCTTTATATTTTTTATAGTTTGTGATTATCCATTTAAGATTTTGTCTTTAATGTTTAATGGTTGGGTTATAATGTTAAGTATAAAAAAAATTTAACCGAAAAATAGTTAAGATTTCCCATATATATATTATTTAATCAAATATTCGGGTTAGATATCGGATATCGATAGTCCTTCCCGCTTATATCAAATCCTCTGTTAGATTTAGAAAAAAATGATTATTCCTTATCAGTGGATTCGTGCAATTCAAAAAATAGTGGCTCCCAGGTGGTCTTGTTTTGTTTGGCAAAAAATATAAATTCGACCATTCTCAACTTGTCAATGCAGCTAAGTTGGCTTGTGCTCAACATCTCGGATGCCCTAAATGAGTGTTAGGGCTTGGAGGGTTGGAAGAGTTTGATGCAGCAAGGAGCATTCATGGTTGCATATAGAATCAACGATCGTGATTTATCTTTCTCATGATGATTTTGGGATGGGCTTATAGGGGCTTTGGAGATGAGCAAATTTTTTATTTTTTTTTTGCAATTCAATGATCTTTACATCTGTGACATTTTTTATTGAGTTAGTGTAGTTTCATATGTGGAATTTTTTTTAACCTTTATTCTTATCCCTGTTTAGGTCATTGAAAGTTATTCTATTGGAGCAAAAGATAATACAACTTACCTTGGATGATTTAACATGATCAATCTCTCAACTAAATACAAGCACATTGAGAGCTATTCTACAACTTAGTTTTCAGTGCATCTCCGTGAGATGACTTAAGGTTATAAAATTTTAATGACAGAGAACATGCATCATCAGAGTTTTTTTTTTTTTTTGCTTTTAACATGAATAAGGTGGCTTTTAACATGAATAAGCAACATAAGAAGTTGTATCTTCATGTATAAGGGAAAAAGATCCAACTAATTCCAAATGAAGAAATATATATTTAGGTTTTTTTTCACATTGGTGTTAGTTTGGATCTTTTCACATTGGTAATGGTTAGTAGCATATGACTCTTTGATTTTTTTTTAGATGAATCTTCCTAGTGTTCACCACTTAATCTACAATGTTTTTTTTAGAATATAGTGGATGGTCAAACTATCTGTCAATGAATGGGTTGACGTGCGTGCTCTCCAGATAGATACCGACGAGAAGGTTGAAAAGACCTGAAAAGTACTTCAACGTAGAGTTATAATGACGTCATAGAGGAATCCCAACACGTCACTTCGATGCTCAAGTTAGAGTTTGCTTGACATATAAAACTAGAGCAGGAAGACGAAGTAAGAGGGAGAGAGTTTGATGGGGCCGAAGAGAGTGTGTTCGAGAGGGAGTCCAGAATTTATATAGCTGTCAGAAGAACGTTTTCACGTCAGACGTTGCATCATCCTCGTATGGGCTTGTGAGGAGATCATATCTGATAGTCGTTAGTTGCCCCTTCATTTATCAAACGCCATGTGTTTGGAGGAGGGAGACCATATCTGACAACCATTTAATCATCTCTCTCGATTCAGTTGGTGTAATATATTCTGGAATATTCATAGTCGTTTTCCATATTTTCTAGGAAAAACAACTTTATTAATGAGGCGATTATGTTGTCTCTTTATCCACATGCTCCTCGCGTATTTCTGCTGGCCCAACGTGTTGATGCAGTCTGGCCCGATTGTTGTTTTGGTGTTGACAACGATTTAAGTTTAGTTGAATGGATTTGGATTAAGTCCAGGTGGATCGGGAGATCGCACGTTGGCATGTGAAAACGTCCTAGCTTGGAGGGCTAGGTATGAAAAGTCCTAACCTGGAGGGTTAGGTGTGAGAAAATCCTAACCTGGAGGGTTAGGTGTGGAAAAATCCTAGCTTGGAGAGCTAGGTTTGGAAAAGTCCTAATTCGGAAGGGTTGGGTGAAAAGTCCTAGCTTGGAGGGCTAGGTGAAAAGTCCTAGTTTGGAGAGTTAGGTGAAAAGTCCTAACTTGGAGGGTTAGGTGAAAAGTCCCAACTTGGAGAATTAAGTGAAAAGTCCTGGCTTGGAGGGTCAGGTGCCTAGCTTGGAGGGCTAGGTTGGATGAAGGTCTAACTCGAAGGGGTTGGGTGAAAAGTCCTAGATTGGAGGGCTAGGTGAAAAGTCCTAACTTGGAGGGTTAGGTGCAAATTCTCAACTTGGAGAGTTAGATTGAAAAATCCTTAGCTTGGAGGGCTAAGGTGAATAAAATCCTAGCTTGGAAGGCTAGGTCTGCGTCCCTGGATCGGTCTGGTGACCGATCAGGGAGTTGGCACGCTGCTCCTTCGTGGATCGGTCTGGTGACCGATCCAGCGATGTCTGATCGGTCTGGTGACCGATCAGGGAGTGTGTGTTTCACTCACTGCACAGCTCCTGATCAGTCTGGTGACCGATCAGGGAGCGAACAGTGAGTTGAGTTCCCTTGCTAATCAGGTCCAGAACGGTCCGGTGACCGATCAGAGACTTAGGTTTTGATTAAAGAATCACTGTTCACTCAAGCCTGATTGGTCTGGTGACCGATCAGAGACTTAGGTTTTGATTAAAGAATCACTGTTCACTCAAGCCTGATTGGTCTGGTGACCGATCAGGCAGGAGCCTGATTGGTCTGGTGACCGATCAGGCAGGAGCCTGATTGGTCTGGTGACCGATCAGGCAGGAGCCTGATTGGTCTGGGGACCAATCAGGAGTGTGCAGAAGACTGCTGGATCGGTCTGGTAACCGATCAGGCTCCTCCCTGATCGGTCTGGGGACCGATCAGGAGCAGAACTTTAATTCAAATATGCTGTCAGAAGTCTGTTTTCATTGCCGATTCTCCGCTACTTGCTGATTTCTTTTTGATATGCATTGCTAAGCCTCTGTTGGAGTGTGCAGGTGATAGCAGGTGATTCAAACACTCAAGAAGGGTCAATGGGAGGCTTTCCTCGGAGCAGGTTTGGATCTATTGTGTTTTCAGGTCTCAACGGCGTCTGGCGCAACTGGTAACTGACGAAGGCGCGGCTGGCAACTGACGGAGGCTCAGCTGGAGGAGTGTCCAGTGGACTGAGTGCTCAGAGAGGTCAGTGGGTCAGGGTGTGAGTTAGTGGTGCTGATGGAGCTGGCGACGTTGAGACGGAGCTTAAGAGACAAAGCTGGATGCAGAGGAGATGAGGGAACATGACAGAAACTTGGGAAGTTTGGCTGGGCTGTGTTCGTGCTCTCTGTTGCTTTGTTCTTGAGCGATCTAGTTGCATTCCTGTGAGAGCTTTGTGAGTGTTCCTTCTTGTGTGATCTCCTGTACTCAAGTTCTATCATCCGTGAGATCTGTGGAGAGGTTTCTTCACCGAGAAGGAGGCTCTATCTTATCCGGGTTCACCGGGGCTTGATCTGCCGACGATCAAGGGATCGCCCACCTTACGGGCACGCCAAGGAGTAGTGGCAAGTTATCCCCGAACCTTGTATATCACTGTGTTAGCGTCGGTTTGCTTTCCCTGTGTTCTTATTTGCTGTTCTTCATTTCTGCTTCTGTGTTTTTGTTTCTGCTGCTACTAATCTGATCACAGAAAGAAAGTTCAAGGAAGATGGGGCGATTTGAGTGTCTGGCTATATTCACCTCCCCCCCTCTCTAGCCATCCGTTTCCAACACAACGTAAGGTGTGGGTTTGATCCAAGGATAAAGAAATAAGTGTTGGTGCAGGAAGCACCATATCGAACCTGGTTTTGATATTGGCAAAGGATTCAAAGTTAAGTTTATTTGTGATCTAACGTTGTTCACTGAGTGTGCAGAAAAAGCCCTAGCGAAGGACTGCTAGGCACTGGTAAAGGAATGCCAGGAAAGAAAGCCCTAGCGAAGGAATGCTAGGCACTGGCGAAGGACTGCCAGACAGGAAAAGCCCTAGCAAAGGACCGCTAGGCTCTGGCGAAGGACTGCCAGAATGGACAAGCCCTAGCAAAGGACTGCCAGAATGGACAAGCCCTAGCAAAGGACTGCTAGGCAACTGGCGAAGGACTGCCAGCATCCAAGCCCTAGCGAAGGACTGCTAGGCACCGGGCGAAGGACAGCTCGGCATCCAAGCCCTGACAAAGGACCGTCAGGCAAAAGTCCAACTGGAGGATCCGGTTGGCACCAGGTAAAACTCTCCCGAGAGGAGTAGGTGAGGACGCGTTCCCCTAGAGGGAACATTAGGCGTCGGTTCGACCTAGGGCTCCATTTTGGAGATCCAAAGTCAGAACCAAGACAGCTAAGGCTGTGAAAAATCAACTTAGTATTTGCTATTTTGGACTAACCCTGGATGCAGGACCGAAGGACTGCGTTTCTGCAGCTCAGAGGGCCTCAAAGGAGTGAGGCCGCAGCTGAGCAGGGCGCCCCGGATGTGTCGGGCGCCCCAGAGTCAACCCAAAGTCAGCAGAGAAGTAAACCTCCGACTGCACAGCGTTGGGGGGCGCCCCGCGCATGTCGGGCGCCCCTCTTGTCGCGGGCACCGCGCAAATCGGGCACCGCGCAGATCGGGCGCCCCGCGTGTCTCGGGCGCCCACTGTGCCACGCCACTGAAGGCGGCTGCAGCTCACCCTCGCGAAGCCTCGGTGATAAACTTTGACCGGTCAATCGGGCGCCCCGTGCGCGTCGGGCGCCCCAGTCAACTGTTATCCCGAAGTCGAAGCGATCAGTCACGACCGAGAGCACGCCGGATCAGAAGCCACGTGGAGGGCACCCCGAGCATGTCGGGCGCCCCCTGCCCTATATAAAGAGGGCCTCGACCCTCTTCAAAGAAAACCAATTCCTTCGATAATTCTACGCTCTTCTGCTTCCACGACACGTTCCAGAAAGCTGCCAACTCAAGCCGACGACGTCCCGCTGCTCCAGAACTTCAATCTTCACCGGACGTCGGTAACAAGAGTTGTATTTAAAGTTTACTATTCTGCCTTATTGTAAAATCTATTTGTAAACTTTGCGAACTTATAGAATTGCCCGCAGAAAACGGTCAACGACCGTGGGCCTTGGAGTAGGAGTCGACCCAGGCTCCGAACCAAGTAAACCAGCTGTGTTTGCGTTATTGTGTTCTCTTTTATTTCCGCTGCGCACCCGCTCTTTTTAAATCCGAACGAATTGCGACATTCACCCCCCCTCTCTCGCATTTCTCGATCCAACAAGTGGTATCAGAGCGGGGTAGTTCAAACTTGGTGCAACCACCAGTTTGAAAGTTTTTCGGATTTACGAAATTTTTTATCTTATTTCTTTTCCTTTTTTTAATCAACACCACTACATCTTTTCGCCTTTTTCAATTTTGAATTCTCATTTTTTTACCATAAGTCAGAATTGTCAAAATAATCAACTTTTGAAAATTTGTCATAAACTTTTTTTTATTATTATTTTAATATTATTTTTTCTCGAAAATCGTGCTACCTTAATCTAAGCAAATTTTTTCCAAACATTAAAGTCTTACTTTTTATCATCAAAATTGGTAAAGTAACATTTTCAAAATTTTGACATAAATTTTTTTATCAGTCTGCCTCGAAATCCGTGCAATAGTTTTTATTAGGCTAATTTTTCTCTCTCTCCCGCACTACTAATCCAAGACCAAGTCTTGGTACATTTCTACTTTTTCCCTCTGTGTGCAAGAATTATCCTAAATGGCCAACCAAGAGTGGAACAGTGCACGTCCACCACTATTCTTCGGCGAGAACTTCACGTTTTGGAGATGTCAAATGGAGTCCCTTCTGAAGGCCCACATGGAGTTATGGCAGATCATCCAAACGGGATTCTCGTTTCCCGTAGAAGATGAGTCATCCATCGAGTGGGACAAATTGGATGAACACACCCTCAATCAAATCGAGACCGATGCAAGGGCAACAGCAATCCTACAATGTGGCCTAACCAAGGAGCAACTCGAGCTAGTAGGTCCATGCAGATGTGCTAGAGAAATCTGGGAAAAATTGGTAAACCTTCATCAAGAGATCTCAGATGAAGAAGAAGACCAGGTAAATTATCTTGCCTTTTCAGTCCAAGCACAAACAGCCGAGTCAGAGTCTGAACCCGAATCCAAAATCGAACCAGAATTAGACGACGAATTGACTGAGACGGTAACCGATTTCGAATTCTTTTCAAATTTAGAATTAAATAATCAAACAGATACTATAATGGTCGAGGAAGGTGTAAATTTTATTGCAGGGAAAACTCCTAAAGAACCACCACAGAAGGAACTTCAACCAGTACCCGAGTCCGACTCAGACACAGAATCAGAAGATGAGCCTAGATCCGAGGCGGCAATGATCAAGGGGGAGATTCCCAATAAAGAACCAAAAGGTAAAAGTGTAAATTCAAATTTTAATCATGTAATTTGTTACACATGCAGGGAGAGAGGGCACTACCAAAATCAGTGCCCTACTCGTAAGACTCGGTCTACACCATCGGCGACAAAGGAATCAGTTCCAAAAGCACGAAAGCACAAAAGTCGCATTCAATGCTTCAAGTGCCAGGAGTTCGGGCATTGTAAAAGTGAATGCACAGATAAAAGAGCTACCAAGAATGCCGGACAAACAATCAACGAAGGTAAATTTACAGTATTTGAAAATCCGTTATTTAACTTGAATAATGTGATTGATTCATGTAACTTAATTAAAACAAATTTCAAAAAATTGAAACAAGAAAATGAAACCCTAAAACATAAGGTCAATAAGTTAGAAAATTTAATTCATAATCTTGCTGATTTCGAAAATCCAGAGTATTACTCCAATTGTGACCTTACTTAGACAATTGTTTGTTTTAATTATGTGTTTTATTTTTTTTTGCTTAGAATTAGGATTGGGACTAAATCAGTTAATTGAAAATTGAACAACATAGTATTGGGTGGAGGTGAGATGATAGTACGTTAGGGAAGCCAATTTGGTGGAACTAGCCGAAGCTACCGATCCAAGACCCAAACTAGTTAGACCAGAAATTTTTCAAAGAATAATTTTGAAAATGAAATTTCATTAAAAGACTTTGTCAAGGAAAGGGTGGATGATCCCATAAGGCTTCGGCCAAAGAAGGCCTAGTGCCTCGCCAAGACCTGGAAGCCAATTTTTGAAATTCAAATTCAAATTATTTTTTGTTAAATTTGAATCTAACACAAATTTTCAGTTAATTTTAGATTCAAATACCTCTTTTCAAAATAAATTTAAATTGGGTTTAAAAAATTAATTTAACTTTTCAAAATTAATCATGGCCTTTTCAAAATAAATCTTTCTATTAAAATATGCATCTCACAAAACAGTTAAGGATATCCTGTTTTGCCACTTAGAAATGGGTGAGATGCTTAGGACCTAAAAGTTGAGTCCAACCCAACCAACTAAATCGAATTCAAACTCAAATTAATTCAAACTCAAATTAATTCAATTCAATCAAATTAATTCAATTAAATACAATTCAACTGAATTATTCTAAACTTAATTATCCTCAAATTCAAATTAATTATTCTCAAAATTCAATTTAATCATTTATTTTCAAAATTAAAATATTTGTCTCACACAACCCATAAGGTTAACATGTTTGACCACGTAGAACTGGGTGAGATATCTAGGACCTAAAAGCACAAATCAATATCCTTTCAAAAAAAAAATATTTTCAAAAGTTATTCAAAATCATCTCTATTTTTTTAATTCAGTCTGCTGTACCCTATATTTTCATTTCTAACATTTTTTTTTAATATAAAATTTCATGTTAAAAATCTCAATAGACTTGTTTTAAATATAATCTAGGGCTTGTTTTGTGTTAGTCATTGATTGATCAAACTTGGTCAAAACAGTCAACCCTAGTCAACATAGTCAAACATAGATAACACTGAAGTCCCCTAGGACATTAGATTGAGTTAAATAGTAAGGGAGAGTGGTTTATTCTTTTTAATTTTCTTTCAAAATATCTTTGAAAAATTATTATCATTTCAAAATGGTTTTCGAAAACTGTGTTATCATACCAAATTATGTTTTCAAAAATCTATCTCCTTAAAAATTATCATACTCAAAAGGCATGTTCAAAATTGTTCCTTTAATTTTGACAAACCCTAAGACTAAGAGGAGGATTAACTTGTGGTCAACAAGCCTCCCAGGACTGTGTCAGATTTAAGGGAAGTTCAAATTAAAAGAAGAAGTTTTATGCCTTCAAATAATCACTATATTTTTCAAAATTATGCTTTACAAAAATCATTTTAAAATGTTTTTCGAAAAAGAGGCTTATGTTTGAAAAATTATCTTCATTTCAAATTGAATTTCCTAAAATTTTATTACCGTACTGATATTTAAAACTATTCTTTTGATTTTAATAAACCCTAAAGACACAGAGGAAGGTCCACTTCATGATCGATAAGGACTCCTAGGATGTGTCAAATTTAGGGGGAGTTTGAGTCAAGAGAAGAATTTCTGAAATGTGTTTATTAATTATTTTTTTTTAATTTAAATCAAACCTTAAGACTCAGAGGAAGATCGCTTGTAGTCAACAAGCTTCCTAGGACTGGGTCAAGTTTAGGGGGAGATTAAATTAAAAGAATTATTGAATTATATGTTTTCATGCACTGCACGTTTAAAATCCTTTTAAAAACTTAAATAATTTTTTTCAAAATACTATTATTTTTTTTTTCAAAATTCTTTTGGAAATAGTATTTACTTGAGTTGGAGAATTTCCAGGACACTTAGGAAACTATCCTTGTAGTTAACAAGGTTTTCTAGGATTGTGTCAGACTGGAAAAGTAACCAAAGCAAGTAAAATGTTATGCGTTAAAAACAATACTTTTGTAAGTGCTTTCAAAGGATAATTTTCTCTAATATTATAAAAGCACTTATAGTTTTTAATGCAATGCATAATCTTCTTATATCTTCAAAAATGCACAATATCTTTCAAAAGTACTTCTACTTTTCAAAATATAATGTTTTCAAAAGTACTAATATTTTCAAGGCAATAGTGTTCTAAGTGAATGAATTTTCTACAAGACTTGCCTACAAAAATAATTTTTTTTAAAATGCCTTTCAAAGTGGAGTTTTGGTGCATGTTAAGCTTTTGCTATGCTTTCAAAAATTATGCTAAGTATTTTTTATGTTTTCAAAACTCATAGGCTCTGATACTCAAATTTTAAAATTTTTTAAAAACATATATATATTTTTTAAAATTCCTTATTGATATATGTTCTAAGGAAAATTCTCTATGAGTGCAAAAGTTGAAACTTTTTAAAGAAAACTTGTTTTCAAAATGTTGGCTAAGTAAGTTACGGTTAAGTTTTTCTTGAAAACTATGTTACAAGTTTTTTGCAAGCTTTTTCTAAAATATCGGTTAAGTTTTTCTTGAAAACTATGTTACAAGTTTTTGCAAGCTTTTTCTAAAATATAAGTAGAAGAGTTATCACATTAAGGGGGAGCCTCATGTATTTTCAAAACATCCATTACCTTGAAAATTATGAAATTCATTACTTAAAGTTTCTTTTGAAAACTATGCTTTTGAACTCCTTTACTTAAATTTATTTTGGTAAAACTCAAACCTCCCTATTAGATACCTTGTTCACCCATGTTTATTTTTGATATATGTCAAAGGGGGAGGAAAGGTCAAAGTTAAGTATTATAACACAAGTACTCAGAGTTTTAGGGGGAGTAAAGGTTTTTTATGAGAGATAAAGGTTTTTTTTAGGGGGAGTAAAGGTTTTTTATGAGAGATAAAGGTTTTTTTTTCAAATCTTACCTTGTGTTAGTAAATGTTATAAAGTTTTTACTTAAACATTGAATTGTGTAAAATTGCTATACTTCATTTTTACATTATGTTCTTAACAGTTATAAAGTTTTTTACTTAACTTTGAATTGTGTTGCCATAATCAAAAAGGGGGAGATTGTTGGTGCAGGAAGCACCATATCGAACCTGGTTTTGATATTGGCAAAGGATTCAAAGTTAAGTTTATTTGTGATCTAACGTTGTTCACTGAGTGTGCAGAAAAAGCCCTAGCGAAGGACTGCTAGGCACTGGTAAAGGAATGCCAGGAAAGAAAGCCCTAGCGAAGGAATGCTAGGCACTGGCGAAGGACTGCCAGACAGGAAAAGCCCTAGCAAAGGACCGCTAGGCAACTGGCGAAGGACTGCCAGCATCCAAGCCCTAGCGAAGGACTGCTAGGCAACTGGCGAAGGACTGCCAGCATCCAAGACCTAGCGAAGGACTGCTAGGCTCTAGGCGAAGGACAGCCTGGGACTAAAGCCCTAGCGAAGGAATGCTAGGCACCGGGCGAAGGACAGCTCGGCATCCAAGCCCTGACAAAGGACCGTCAGGCAAAAGTCCAACTGGAGGATCCGGTTGGCACCAGGTAAAACTCTCCCGAGAGGAGTAGGTGAGGACGTGTTCCCCTAGAGGGAACATTAGGCGTCGGTTCGACCTAGGGCTCCATTTTGGAGATCCAAAGTCAGAACCAAGACAGCTAAGGCTGTGAAAAATCAACTTAGTATTTGCTATTTTGGACTAACCCTGGATGTAGGACCGAAGGACTGCGTTTCTGCAGCTCAGAGGGCCTCAAAGGAGTGAGGCCGCAGCTGAGCAGGGCGCCCCGGATGTGTCGGGCGCCCCAGAGTCAACCCAAAGTCAGCAGAGAAGTAAACCTCCGACTGCACAGCGTTGGGGGGCGCCCCGCGCATGTCGGGCGCCCCTCTTGTCGCGGGCGCCGCACAAATCGGGCACCGCGCAGATCGGGCGCCCCGCGTGTCTCGGGCGCCCACTGTGCCACGCCACTGAAGGCGGCTGCAGCTCACCCTCGCGAAGCCTCGGTGATAAACTTTGACCGGTCAATCGGGCGCCCCGTGCGCGTCGGGCACCCCAGTCAACTGTTATCCCGAAGTCGAAGCGATCAGTCACGACCGAGAGCACGCCGGATCAGAAGCCACGTGGAGGGCGCCCCGAGCATGTCGGGCGCCCCCTGCCCTATATAAAGAGGGCCTCGACCCTCTTCAAAGAAAACCAATTCCTTCGACAATTCTACGCTCTTCTGCTTCCACGACACGCTCCAGAAAGCTGCCAACTCAAGCCGACGACGTCCCGCTGCTCCAGAACTTCAATCTTCACCGGACGTCGGTAACAAGAGTTGTATTTAAAGTTTACTATTCTGCCTTATTGTAAAATCTATTTGTAAACTTTGCGAACTTATAGAATTGCCCGCAGAAAACGGTCAACGACCGTGGGCCTTGGAGTAGGAGTCGACCCAGGCTCCGAACCAAGTAAACCAGCTGTGTTTGCGTTATTGTGTTCTCTTTTATTTCCGCTGCGCACCCGCTCTTTTTAAATCCGAACGAATTGCGACATTCACCCCCCCTCTCTCGCATTTCTCGATCCAACAATAAGGTTGATATTAAGTGACCCTGAGGATAGATGAAGTTGAGGTTGAAGTAGAGATGATGTAGAAATTTGAGGGCGAGACCGGGATGATGTTGATGACTGAGGCCGAGCTAGGGGAATGTCAGCAATTGAGGCCTAGGCATGGACAGTGTTGGGATCTAAGACCGAGATTGAGATGATGTCGGCAATTGAGGGCAAACCAGGGTTGATGTCAACGACTGAGGGGGAGGCATGGATGTTGTTGGAAAATGAGACCGAGACGTGGATGATGTTGGGTTCCATGGTCGAGACAATGATGATGTCGAGATCTGAAGTTAAGAGGATGTCAGGACTAAGATTGAGACGAGGAGGATGCCAGTGGGTAAGGCCAAGGTAGGGAGGATTTGAGGATAATGTCGAAATCTGATGTTGAGAGGATGTTGATGACTGAGGCCAAGGCAGGGAAGATGTCAGCAACCAAGGACGACTCAAGGGAGATGTTGGTGACTAAAGCAAAGTCTCATCTCCAAGTAAATTCCATTCCTTAGGATGAATGTGCTAAATAGGTTCGATTAATCCAAATCTCATCTAGGTTAGGTTTGGGTCACATCTAATCCACCTCGACTTTGACTGATAGCTCATGAGACTATTGACCATATGGTGGCAAAAGGCGATTCACTCGCCCCCAGCGCCCCCGCCAACCCGCCCAGGGCCAACACGGAGAAGGTAAATCACGGGGGTTACTAACCCGGATGTTGTGGCTAGTACATGGGAAGGACGGATATACTGATTTTGCCATGTTTTGACTCTCATGTCACATGAGGGTTGCAGGATTCCATCACATCGCTTGGTATTAAAGACTTCAATTCTATATTTTTTCCCTATTTGGTATTAGATTAATTCAATTTCTCGACGTTATCATAGACTTGCTGATTTTGAATTAACATTTGGATCTAAACCTCCAATCGGTTGAAAAAGTTCATCCTTACTTCATTATTAGTGTCTAGATTAAAACGTAAGTATTGATGTCAAAACTAACTTGGTTATCATGTTATATGAACGAATTAGCTTGGGCAAAATTAAAAAGATGCTCATTATTTGCAAAATTATCAGATGTCCATTCCAATTTCTAATTAAAATCAAATAGACACTCCCTACTAAACACAAATGGCCCAAAATATAGGTTAATTTTCAATTAAAGTCAAATGTACAAGTAGAAGTTAGCATGTAGCTTCTAGAAGTGCATAAGCTGGTTACTAGCTTGGACACGACCTAGAAGCTATATGCTAGTTTTTACAATATGTAAAAATTATATCTTAGTTTGTATATGGCAAATTGCGAGTAGTTAACATTCATTTGAAATATAATAAGCGTTATGAAATCTCCGTTGATTATTTTACTCATTGAAATATTATTTTAATTAGACTATCATTCAAAGAAGAAGAGGCAAAATCAACACGATATAAAGCCATTCTTATAGAAACTAGTTGCACAATGTAGAAGTTAGTTGCTAATTTATACATGATATACAATGTACATGTTAACTTCTATATGTTCAATCATGTTTCAAATAATATTCATTTGAAATATAATGAGTATCATGAAGTCTCTATTGGTTGTTTTGCTCGTTAAAATGTTTTAATCAGATTGTTACTCAAGAAGCAAAATGATATAAAGTCATTAGTGTAAAAGCTAGCAACTAGCTTTTCAACATTGAAGCTAGTAACTAGCTTCTACAATAGTTCTACATGATATAAAAACTATATGCTAGCTTCTATATGACCGATCATATAATGTTCATTGAAATATAATGTGTTATGAAATCTCTACCGGTTGTTTTGCTCGTTAAAATGTTATTTTATTCAGGTCAATCACTAAGAGAGGCAAAATCAAAATGATATAAAGTCATTATTATAAAAGCTAACAATTAACTTTTACACGTTGTGGAAACTAACGGTTAACTTCTATACATTATAGAAATTAGAAGTTATATGCTAATTAATCCCGACCTAGCTTACGTGCCACTCGGTCGACCAGTCTGGCACCACCTAAGGCCAAGTCGGGACCGCCACGTGGGAGCAGACTAATACGGAGGGCGGGGTGAGAATCCTAGGGCTTACTTGGCCCAGGGCACCAGATTGAGCCGATAGCAAGGTGCACTCCGACCTGAGTCCTAGAGCTGGACGCCGAGTGTCTAATCCCGTCCAACACCCAGGATACCTGTGGCGGAGGTCCCGAGCATAAGGCCCCGATGGCCGAGCCCAGAGCCAACCGGTCACCCCTCGCATAGTCCTAATCGACGCTCGCACAACGACTTATTCACGTGACTTGGACTTAAGCTGATTGACCACATCCAAGCCCTCCCTGACTCGGGGATTGCTTTCAAGTCACTCGGGGATGATACTTAAGAGACCCGACGTCACTCGGGTCAGCCAGCTGGCGATTTACCTCAAAATCTGTCCTTACGACATCCGTTCCCTGACATCGCATTTATGACCGTGGTATGGGGGTCGGCGTAGACCTTACCTATTTATAACGCATGCCGCGGATATCCCGTCGATTCCGTACTTCTGTCCTACCCGGGCACCCCGCACCACGTCGTCATTTACTGCGTCAGGCTAAACGGCGCCGCTCGGTGCCATCCTGTGAGCTGACAGCGCCCATGCCCCTGTCTCGGTTGGGTACAGAAGGACGACTGATACAGACAGGGGTTGTCAGCTCCTCCGGCTATATAAGCTCCTCCCTTCTTCATTCCGCAGGTATGCGTAATTGTGTTTTCAGCTATTGTTCTTTGTTTTGCCTTGGTCTTGCGGAGACTGACTTGACCTTCGGAGGGTCTTGCCGGGGATTTTTCTCGGCGAATTTGTTAACGGTCGTTTTCTTGCAGGCCGGAGTCAGCATCAGTAGCTCACGACACTCGAGGGACCACTCCGCTCTTGGGACTCCACCTCACTCGGCGACAGGATCAGTAACCTATGTCTGACTCGTGATTGGTCATGCGGGCTGATCAAACCACTAATGGATTAGGGTAAGCCTGACACTACACCACCCAACGGATCGAAATGCCTAGAGCATGACTTAAGCCGGGGTCACTCTAATTGCCAACTAAATGAACCAATTGATCATTTATCATCACATACTAGACCTAATTGATATAGATGAGAATGTTTATTGAATAATAAATTTTTTAACAAATATAAAAATATTTTATTTTTTTATATAAAAAACATTATGCAAAGATATAATATTTTCTATAATTTATTTTTTATATTAAAATGACTGTTAAATGATGATTATATATATATAATAAAATTATCGAATTAGCAAATCTATATCCATAAGTCAAAAATCTATTATGATAAAAAACTGATAATGTTGATGTTTTAATGGTCCATTTTAAATTATGCGAAGAAAGATAAATAACGAATAATTATGATAATGACCAATACAATGAAAAAGATGTAAATCGGATTACTAATTAGAAATTTAATTAGAAATTGATTCCAAATGTTATAACGATACTATTTATATTATAAAAAAATAGGTCCGTTATCTCATCAATTTCCTTACCTTCTATTTGGATGAGCGGAGATTTGTTAATGGAATGAAAAAAAGAGGAGAAGGAAGGAAAAAGATCGATAACTTTCTTACATCCTTACTTGAAGGGTAAAAAAATATGTCATTTGAGAAGCAACGACGTTTGGTAGGTTTATTTTTTATTTTCATTTTATGTAAAAAATATAATTTTCTGAAAAAAGTGTTTAGTTTGTATTTTTCAACTTTATTTTTCAAAAAAAGATATAATGTTTTCTGGAAAACTAGAGAATAAAATAAAATTATTTTTCAGAAAATAAGAAAATATGATTTTTAAAAAAATAAAAATAAAAAATTGAGCAAACTAAATGCTCTCTGAAAATTTCCCTCCTCTCCTCATCTTTTTTTTTTTTCCTCACTTTTTTCAAATAGGAATAAAAAAATATCTTTTTATTATTTATACTCCTATTTTCAAAATATGAATCCCTAACCATAAGTAAAAAAAAAAATCGCCTACATTTTTGCTAAGCCAGGGAACAACTGTACATCCAAAGGGGACGTAGAGGATGGGGCGGAGGGGAAGGAAACAAAGAGCTTTCGATGCCATGTGATTTTCCATATCCTGTCAGTGACCCAATCCCATTACGCACCTCACATGACATCCCTGTCTGTCTGCATGAAGCTGTGTTGAGGCGAAAGGCACCACACAGTACGCTCCATCCCACTGCAAGCTACTGTTCTCTACTGCTACGCTACCCCACACAGACAGGCAGGCAGGCAGGCAGGGACGGAGGGAGGGAAGGATCGTCGCTCCGCTGAGTTGAGGGAGAGTAATTGTTCTAGCTACTGATCCATTTTATTTAACAACGTCAATGGAAAAACTCAAAAAACAAAAAAAATGAAGCAAGAAAAAGTACGTATTTCTGCCACCCCTACGCTGTCAATGCCAATGCCATAACCTGCCTGCACCAACCTCTCTCTCTCCCAGGCAGCGCAGAGGAGAAGTAAAAGAGGGTGAATGAGCGCTGAACTGTAAGCAGTGGCGCTGCTGAATGATGTGACCCATCGAACAACCTCATCGTGATGTGATTCCGGTCTCTTTCTGTCTCTCTCTCTTTCTTTCTCTCCTCTATGAAATCTCCCTCCTTTTGGTTCGCCCAATCCTCCTTGGTGCTGCAACAGCTGCGGCAGTAAGTAGGATTACAGCTGCGTCGCGCCCCTCCCATAGCCTCCTTTCCGCTGTGGACGACCGTTTGGCACCAAAGATCGGATCTTGGATCCCCGCCTTCTAGCGCTCTCCGGCAATGGCCGCGCGGTGCGGCGGGCTCGCTGTCTTGGTCCTGCTCGGGGCTTTGAGCTCGGTACCCGGTGAAGCAAGCGACGGTGAGCCATGAATCCGGCCAAAGTTTGGATTTTTTTTTATTTGTTGTGCCCCGAGAGAATGAATGGGGGGTGTTAAGGACTGTCTCTCGGATCTTCACCTTATTATTCTATTCCAATAATCTGTTCGAGGCACACATTACTTCTCTTGATATTTTATCGGAATGGAAGTACACTTTCTGGTTCCTGTAATTTCTTATCTCCTTTTGTTTCATCCAGATTCTTTATATTGTCTGGGATCGTTTTCTTTAATGGCGTCTCCTAAAGACATAAAACTTCCGCATGTCTATTTCTATTCTACTACTCTGTTAGTGGTTTAGCTTCCCTAGCTCTGCAAGTTTATCTTCATTTGACGCCGTATTTTCTTGCTTTGCTAGGTCTTTTCAGTATGTGGTACAAGAGCTTCTTCTCTCAATGAATATTATATTATATATACTTGCGAATCTATGAACACTATCCTGTCCAGTTAAAACACTCTCGTATCAAGTTTTTGTTTTCTTTTACTCCTTATCTTTGTTTTCCTCTCAGTTTTCGTTCAAGTGCACTACACTAGCCAACATGTACTCCAATTTTGGTTATTCAAGAAAGATTTCAGCTACAGCACAACTACGTGGATCTTTTTGTTGCTATATGATCGCAATATGGTTGGCTTAAAGGAGTAGCTTTATTTGTTTTTTTAATTAATGGTCATGGGTTCTAGTTGAACCATATTTTAATATTTTCACTGCTGATCACAGGAATCAAGAAGTTATAATTATTAATATGCAACCATTTTTAACTATACTCTGCAATCCACTATTTTTTTTTTCTGGTTTAGGTGCCGTATTACTGGAGATCAAGAAGTCATTCCGTAATGTAGGCAATATATTGTATGATTGGACGGATGCTTCATCTCCTGACTATTGTTCGTGGCGAGGGGTCGCTTGTGACAATGTAACATTTAGTGTTGTGGCACTGTAAGAATACAAAATCAAAGCCTGTTGTTTATTCTTACGATGAGATGTCTTGAAAGCTTGAATCATGTAATGTTTTTTTAATTTTTTTTTTTCATTTATTCTGAAATTTCAGTAATCTATCTGGCTTGAATCTTGATGGGGAGATATCTCCTGCTATTGGAAACCTGAAGAGCCTTGTTTCTATGTAAGATACTCAAATCCACTTCTCTATCAGCACGATATATATGTGTGCTTAACTACCCAAGAGTTGTGCTTATTTCTTTCTCTGGTGTTGTGAAAAGTGATCTGAAGGCAAATCGATTGTCTGGACAAATCCCAGATGAGATTGGTGCTTGTTCCTCGTTGAAAACATTGTGAGTATGATCACATGAATTTCTTTTCTTAATCACAATCATGGTGTTTTGCTAAATGGCTTTAAACCTCCTAGAAGTTTATTAATTTGCCTGGTTACTGAGGTGAACTCAAGTGTACCTTCTTTGTTGGGTTAGTTTGCTAATAAATATGACTCTCAGAGACTTGTCTTACAATGTCATCTTCGGGGACATACCTTTTTCAATATCAAAGCTGAAGCAATTGGAGAACTTGTAAGAACTGATTAGTTGATACACATGTTCTGTAAAAAAGCATTAGTCAGTATGCAACATTATAATTTGCTGATAATCATCCCCTATCTTGTAGGATATTGAAGAACAATCAATTGGTTGGACCTATTCCTTCAACTTTGTCGCAAATTCCAAACTTGAAGATATTGTAAGTATTTTGTTTTCTCATACACCTATTTATCGAAGAATCTGATTCTTCTAACATTGATCAAACTGCAGGGATCTAGCTCAAAATAAGTTGAGTGGCGAAATACCAAGGCTTATCTACTGGAATGAAGTGTTACAGTACTTGTAAGCATCCCTGAGACCAAGTACTAGATTCCTAATTTGTATTTTCATGTTTTTAGTTTTAATTATACATTTTCTACTGGCGAACTTCGTGTTTTTTTTGTCAGGGGGCTCCGCGGTAATAGCTTGGAAGGAAATTTGTCCCCTGATATGTGTCAGTTGACTGGGTTGTGGTACTTGTAAGTTAACGATCTTAAGATATTCATGACCAACAGGAAAGTCATGTTCTATGACTATTTCTCACAAAAAGAATTCTACCAGTGATGTGAAGAACAACAGCTTGACTGGAAATATCCCGGAGAGCATTGGAAATTGCACCAGTTTTCAGGTTTTGTACGTATCATTTACATTTTACAAATGAAATTAATATTTTCTTAGCAAAATATGACTTCTCTTTTGCAATGTAGGGACTTGTCATACAATCAGCTAACTGGAGAAATTCCGTTTAATATTGGATTTTTGCAAGTTGCTACGCTGTAAGGGGCAGTAATCTTATTTATTGTCTAGAATGGTCGACTGATTCTTGAATCATAAACTTGGCAAAATTCTTATTTAATCCATGTTAGATCTTTGCAAGGGAACAAATTTACTGGACCCATTCCACCTGTGATTGGCTTGATGCAAGCTCTTGCCGTACTGTAAGATATGACTAATTCATCTATGCTTATTTTGGTTTTAGCAGTCACAATATGGAAACTCTGTTCATAGTAAGATTCCAATGTTTAATTGCTACTATTCTTATATTGCAGAGATTTGAGTTGCAATCTTCTTAGTGGACCAGTTCCTCCTATTTTGGGTAACTTGACCTATACTGAGAAACTGTAAGTCTTAAATAGTTGGTTGCAAATCTTGTTTTGCAAGTACATTGTTGATGAAGTATTAAATTCTGTTGAAGATGATTGTTCTGTATCTCATATTAATTTGGCCTGCTTTGCTAATAAGACATATCTTAGAAATATTCTCAATGTCATTCCTAGATTGATGTCTGACTATATGTTGCATTTTTGTCTAAATGGCATATGGTTCCGCAGCCATTAAATTGACAAATGCTCAATAATTTTTGTAGTCTGAGATAAGATCTTTCGTTTAAGACATTAATGGCATTTCTGTAAAACAGATATCTGCAGGCAACAAATTGATGGGTCTATCCCACCAGAGCTTGGTAACATGACAAGGCTTCACTACTTGTAAGCGAACATCTTCACTGCAAAAATGGTGGATTTATGGTTTTCTAGCATCTAAATTGAATCTTTTTTGCAGGGAGCTGAATGATAATCAGCTCACTGGTTACATTCCACCTGAGCTTGGAAACCTCACTGATTTGTTTGACTTGTATGTCAATTTGGAAGCATTTTGTTGACGTTAGGATCATGTTAGTTCTTTCACAATATAATTTAATGATTGTTAATTTAATCTCTGTAGGAATATTGCAAACAACAATCTGGAGGGACCTATCCCTGAAAATTTGAGTTCATGTGTGAATCTAAATAGTTTGTAAGCAGATTCTTTTAATCGATCCAGGTGTCTTATTTGTTGTAAGTGTTTTCAATACAACTGATTTCTTGACTGCATTGCAGAAATGCACACGGCAATAAACTACGTGGGAGCATTCCCCGAGCATTTAAGAAACTAGAGAGCATGACATACCTGTGAGATGTTATTACTTTGTTTATGCTTGGAAGTTTCGTCAATATTAACTCTTGATATTTTTAGCGTAGCATCCTGTTTCTTCATGTTTCTAGATCTCACAATTTCCAATTGAATGTCTTTGTGATTGTAGTTGACCATGGATAAATATGACCCATATTGCTTCCTTATTGGGCATAGAAACAATCATCCATAGAGCTTCCCTTATTAAGGAAATAAAAGTGATCCGGTCGGGGGTTAAGCCGGCCCGGTCGGAGTTGACCTGGATCAATAAAGAGCCCGGTCTGAAGGAGACCCGGTCGGGTGAAGACAGTCGGGCGCGCTGGGTGTCAACCTAGCTTGATGGATCAAAATTCAAGGTCAAGTGGATTTGGTTCGGTCGGTGATAGCTGGTCGGGTGTCCCTGGTCGACAAATCCGACCGGGATGGTTCAGTCGGGTGGACGGGAAAGCACGCGCCTAACCCCCTTGAAAAAGAGGGTATCCAATGTGTAGCCGAGCTCTGGGGTGGATGGTCCTGGTTGGGCACGCCCGACCGGACGACTTGATCATCCTTTTTATGAAATCATTCACTCCGCTTTAAGAAGCGACTTGCGACCTATCGCCGGTTGTCCGGTCGGGCATACCCAGCCGGTCGGACGGACTGGTGGCTCACAAACGATTTACCCATCCAAAAGCCGTTGATAGCAGAGTGACCCAACTCATCCGGGTGATCGTTTTCACTCGGTCGGCCATGCCCTGACGGACTCACAGTTACTTGATAGGTCAAGCCCGAGTGACAGAATCTCGCCGAGTGATCACTCCCGGTCGGCTGGCCAATTCGTGTGGATTAGACACTACGCCTAGTGAGATCAGCCAAGGTGATCCCACTGTCTCAGTAGTTTAATCATGATCATGCTTTTAAGATCCTCCATATCTTCTCATTATAAGGAAAAGACACCTGCCATAATCATATTCTGGCAGAGTGTCAGACATTAATTGGGATGGAAGTGACAGCCTGGACAAACCTGCAGGCGGTTGCACCAGACCCTCGGGAAGACTAAGGCTGCCAGAAGATCACTATGTCAGCAGATCAGTTTTTAATAAGACAAGACATCCTCGACAAAACAAGGGACCTCTTCCTCCCCTATATAAGGCCCCTTGGGTGCTTCAGAAAAAGGGGATTCTGCTGCTGAAATTTTCTTCTCCACCTCTTGTGTCCTCATTTTGTGTCCGACTCCGACTCAACTTTGTCTCAGCTAGCCTTTGAGCTCGACCCCGACTCACATGCTGCCGCAACTCGTGCGTCTGACTGGGTTATCTTGGTCTGATCACATCGTCTGAGTGAGAACCCTCTCCGCTTGTCGACAAGATCAAAAAGCTAAAAGGTAAAAATCAAAAGGACACTTTTACATTATCATTATAAATCCTTTTTGGATTTATCATCTAGAGTGTTTCACTAGGTTTCCCACAAAATTACCTCTATAAACCCTCCTAGATCATTTAACTCTTTCCCGACCTAAAAAATTAGATTGGCTATCCATATGCGTGCACTTAAGCAATTTTAATCAAAACTGATATATGAGTTATATCCTTGTCCAAGCTAAAATGTATATTGGAAATCTCGTGCTTTGTCGTATGCTGTTATATAATCTCATTTATGCTCCTATGCATTCTCATGTATGCATATTAATGTTGTATTTCAATATACCTGCATTTAGTATGACAATTTTAAAATTCAAAGTCTACTAGATGGTTGGTTGTAATTTTGAAGGTTAATGAATCTTCAGTTAGTTTCAGTGCTTCGCTAATATCATATACAACAATTGGTAAATCTTAAACTACCAATATTTAATCGATTGCTTAACAAGAAGAAACTTTTTGGGAATGCAGGAATCTCTCATCAAACAGATTAAAGGGATCTATACCCATTGAATTGTCAAAAATCAGTAATTTGGACACTCTGTGAGTAATCTTATTGAGTCCAAGTCACTAAGAGCAACTATGGCATTGCACTACATTTTTTTTCTTCACTTCATAACATGATAGACTGATCTTCTGCAGAGACATATCGTGCAATGAGATGAATGGTCCCATACCTCCCTCTATTGGTGGTTTAGAACACCTTCTGAAATTGTCAGTTCTTTTTCGCTAAAATATATTTCACCATTCTAGACTTCCTCTGATGTTCTGTCTACCGATTCAAGGAATTTGAGCAACAATCAAATTTCTGGTAACATACCTGCTGAATTTGGGAACTTAAGGAGCATTGAGGAAATGTAAGATCCATTACCATTTCGCCGGGATCTTATAGATATCTATATTTGTTTCTACATGTAACTCTATTGATTTTGATTATTCTTGGTGTAAATTTCAGTGATTTGTCAAAAAACTACTTGTCCGATATGATTCCTGAGGAACTTGGACTGCTTCAGAATCTGGTCACATTGTATACCCCTTTCTGAATGCATTTGCAGTTTATTTTTGAAACCACTAAAACAGATACTTTGAAAGGTTAGAGAAATTTTATTCTGCCTCATGAATGCTAAATTTTACTGCAGGAATTTGGAAAACAACAATTTGTCTGGTGGTATCACAACTCTCACTAACTGCCCGAGTCTCATTGCCCTGTAAGTGACTCTAGAAAGATCACATTTTCTGTGTTTTGAAAATGAAATATTTGATCGTCTAATTGATTCAGTTTTGGCAAACAGGAATCTGTCCAGTAATAATTTAGTTGGTGATGTTCCCACAGATTACAACTTCTCCCGATTTTCTCCCGAGAGGTGAGGAATTGTAGACTTATTCATGATTTAGTTCCTTAGAATCCACCTTCTTTTTCTACTTTTTGCACAGTTTTGTTGGAAATCCTGGTCTTTGTGGCTATTGGCTAAGCTCTCCTTGCCACTCCCATCCATCCCAGAGAGGTATACCTCTTTTAACAATAATCTAGGAATTTACTAGAAGCACCTGCTATCTGTGTTTGTATTTTGTAAGACAATCTATGAATTTCCTTCACGAAACTGTTTTAATTGCTTGTATTATCTTTCTTAAAGTACAATTATATAGATTGCAATAGAACATAGACTATTGAATAAGCTAATAGAGTTTTCCCCCCCAATGCAGCTTCATTCTCAAAAGCTGCCATTTGGGGCAGTGCCTTGGGTGCTTTGTTAATCCTTTTGGCGGTCTTAGTTCTCGCCTGTCGACCGCACAGACAACCTCCTTTTTCAGATGGCTCAATACAAAAACCAGGTAGTCTTGTGGAGGCTTTTTATGCAAACCTGATAGATTTAAATATGAGTTCCTTATTGTGTTCATATTTAATCTGCTTGTAATATTGCAGTTACTACTATTTGCCCAAAGCTGGTGATCCTTCACATGAACATGGCCCTTCATGTGTATGAGGATATTATGAGAATGACAGAAAACCTCAGTGAGAAATACATTATTGGTTATGGTGCATCAAGCACAGTATACAAATGTGTTCTGAAGAACTGCAAGCCAGTAGCTATCAAGAGATTGTATTCTCAGCATCCCCACAACTTGAAGGAATTCGAAACCGAACTCGAGACGGTGGGAAGTATCAAGCATAGAAATCTAGTCAGCCTCCAAGGATACTCCTTCTCCCCCTTCGGCAACCTCCTCTTTTATGATTACATGGAGAATGGCAGCCTATGGGATATCCTACACGGTATGCATTCTTTCTGTAATTTCATGTTTGATCATTGGAGAAGTCAGATGATGGCAAATGTATTTCTTTTTACAAACTTACAGGTCCTACCAAGAAGAAAAAACTGGATTGGGATGCCCGGCTTCGGATCGCCTTTGGTTCGGCACAAGGTCTGGCTTACCTCCACCATGATTGTAGCCCTCGAATCATACATCGAGACGTCAAGTCGTCGAACATACTCCTGGACAAAGATTATGAACCTCATCTCACAGATTTTGGCATTGCCAAGAGCCTTTGTATCTCCAAGACTCACACGTCCACCTATGTGATGGGCACAATCGGATACATTGATCCGGAGTATGCTCGGACTTCCAGATTGAACGAGAAGTCGGATGTTTATAGCTTCGGCATTGTCCTACTCGAGCTTCTGACAGGAAGGAAAGCCGTCGACAATGAATCTAATCTTCATCAGTTGGTAATCATCTAAAATAATAATATCAGCAATGTCAGTCGACTGCCCATTCATTTGTGTTTCTCTTAATAGATATTGTGCAAGGCCTCTAGCAATGCCGTCATGGAGACGGTGGATCCGGACGTCTCCTCGACATGCAAAGATCTTGGGGACGTTAAAAAGGTTTTTCAACTGGCGCTGCTCTGCACCAAGAGGCAACCCTCCGATCGGCCGACCATGCACGAGGCGAGTCGCGTGCTCGGATGCCTAGTGCAGCCGGATCCGAGCCCGAAGCAGGCGGCTCAACTGCAACCGCCGCTGGTGCCCAGCTACGTGGACGAGTACGCTAACCTCAAGACCCAGAACGCCCTGAGCTGTGTGACCTCACAGAGCACGTCCGACGCGCAGCTCTTCCTCAAGTTCGGCGAGGTGATATCGCAAAATTCCATTTAAAACCTCTATCGAGTTGCACTGAATTATGTTTTGACACGAGATGACCACGATCTAGTGGGGTTGTATCTTGTGTTGCTCGAAAATTAACGTAGGGAATGTTAAGTGTGAACGAATGTTGTATAAAGAATAGATAACCTGACAGTGGAGTGGGATGTGGACCTTCTTCTGGGGGGACAAGTTGATCATTCACTGAGCAAAGGAGGACAGGGTGAGCTGGGCGGTGAGGCATATGGGTCCTGCGGAGAGTAGATCCTCTGTCTCAAAAATAGTCCGTACCGTTTGTTTTGTTTTTTGACGATGATCGGCGAGTTGTTCGATTATCGATAGGATATTATCGGTGATTTTCGGTTGCCGTCCTAAATAAAATTATACTCCGGAGGTACGGTGAATCCGTCGGAATCGTCGTAATTGTGATTTCGTCGGATTCACCGTCGAATACGATAAGATTGCAATTGCAATCATTCTGACCGATTCACCGTTCTTCTACGATATCATTTGATTCGGTACGACAATCAAAATCGATCGGTGGTGCTCGATCGGCGATCGGACGATTCGTCGGCCGTTGTTGGGGAGCGGGACAGACGGGATAGAGTTTTTTTGGGGCTCGAGGTCCGATGCGACTTAACAGGCGTCCTTGACGAGACGGGATCCTCTGTCCCAAAGAGATTCCCTGTCTCTTTGTCCCAATCGTCGGCGATGATCGGTGAGTTGTCCGATCGTCGATTGGACACCATCGGCGGCCTCCGGCAGTCGCCTTGAACAAAACTATACTTTTGGGGTACGGTGATAGTGATAGTGAAGATCCCAAAATGAAGGGTGAAGTCCAGTCCTTAGCATTATATTAACTTAAAATTTTAAATTCTTGCATGGTGTGATAATTTAGTACAAGTTATTTTATGTTATCAATACCATGAGCAAATTTTTTCAATATGAAGATATGAATATTGATATTATCACTCTGACGTTTAAATCAGTGACCAATAGAAGAGAATTAGAGTTTTCGTAGATGTATAAAATTAGAGGAGGAAAAGAAGAGAAGAAAAAAATGGAGAAGAATTGTACCCGCTTGCAAGAAGAAGAAAGCCACCGTACTTGTGACCTACCTTTTCTTGTGTTTATGTAGCTATAAGAAGGGCATCTCCATGTTAGATATCATGCGTTCCTTCGTTCTCATATGAGTCAGTGAAGAAATCAGATTTGACAAGCTACATCTCTATTCATGATGCTCTACGTATATGAAGGAACGCTATCAGGGGACTAGACCTGACAACCGTTAAGTGTTCCTCCATTCATCAAGTGTCACGTATGCAAGGAAAGCTATCAGGAGATCAAATCTGATATCCACTACAAATCCCTCCATTGAGAAGGCACCACGTACCTCTCAATAGATAATTCAAAGTCCTGTGCCTAGTAGAAGTTGATATAGGAGCATTAACAACATATGCTTAAATGAGGCACAAATCTCGAGACACCAGACTTCCCTAGTGATTCATCAAATTTTTTTTATACCCATTTCTTTTATCATATTTGCACACACGTACAAGTCTACAAAATTGGTATTCGGATTGAGCACGATGGTGATTTCTTTAATATGAAATGGGACATTCTGATGATGCCAAATCAAATGGCGACGAAAGTAAGAACAAAGTTTCACAAATTTATTCTTATGGGATGGGGATTGATGATTAATATGTAAATATTATCATCAAGAGATCTGGGGTCAAATCCTGGCAAAACCAATATATTCATCCTCCCCATGTGCTAGCCACAATATCCGAGCTAGTAGCCCTCGTGATTTACCTCCTCCGTGTTAATCTCGAAACGGATTGACACAAATTCAGGACAACATCAACTTAAATTATGATACTACCATTTAAACTTTGTGAATACATATTTAAACTCTAAATTCATTGTTTCCAGCTGCACGATCCTGGGCAAGCTCTCCACCATCTTCTACGAACATGCCACTGTTATAATTGTCATCGATGCAATTTTGGAAGAAACTATCATCTTGAAAATCCGACATGAATCCTTCCAAGTCAAAGTCTTCCAAGAAACATGACGGATCGATATCCTGATCAGGGAGCGATGGGCACGAAGGCCGCTCATCATTATAAGCAGCTGTAAGCTTCGAGCTAGAGTAGTCGTCGTTCGCCAGATTATACACCTTGGTGCACCTTACGGCCTTGGTTCGAATCACATGACTCGGTTGCTCGTCCACTTTGTCAGCGTCCTTATTTTCCTTAGACTTGGAGCATCTTCTGTCGCCTAGCCGAGGCATCGTTTTCTTGCTTAAATTTGTGTTCCAGTAGTTCTTGATTTCATTGTCTGTTCGCCCAGGCAACCTACCGGCAATCAGCGACCATCTATATATACGCAACCAATATACTATACATATCATATCGATCGTATAGGAAGATATATACACACAAAGAATTAAGTTAATTACCGGTTTCCAAGGAGTGCGTGGAGCTTGACAATGAGGTTCTCTTCGTCTTCTGTGATGTTGCCTCTCTTGATGTCCGGCCTCAAGTAATTTAGCCACCGGAGCCTGCAACTCTTGCCACACCGCTTCAACCCTGAAAATCATACTGATTTATTTATGATCTGAAACAATAATTAGCTAGGAATTAAACAATACAACATAATCGATCGAACGATCCATAACCTGCTTTTTTGGGGAGGTCTCTCCATTTGCCTTCGCCATGGGCTTTGATGTAGTCGGTGAGAGTCTTGTCTTCGCGAGGAGACCATGCTCCTCTATTGAGCCCCTCTTTCGAGCAACAAGGCCTCCTCCCCATTTAAAATTTGTTACATGGCAATTGAGCTACATATATGTATTACTCGGCCACCCACACCTGTTATATATATAAGCAACAAGTGTATATGCCATGCTTGCAAGAGAGCTGTTATGTACATACCAAGTGTATTGTATATATGTTGAAAAATGATATACTCAAGAAAAAAAAATTAAAGAAAATTTAAAGAAATTATGTGACAGACGTGATATCACAATTATAGTAATTCTTGATCGGTTTATTGTGCCCCTGAGATATAGTTTGATTCGGGCCGACGGTCGGAGGTCGACGACGATGTTCGGGCGGCAATCGGACATGTACATGTTGACTATCACATCATTTTTTGAGATTTTTCTTTGAGTTATCATTACTCTTATATATTTATATGAATTCTAGACTCTGAAACTAAAGAAAAAAATCTTAAAATATAGATTTCAATTCAAATCATGTAAAAAAAATAAAATAGATCTTTCTATATATATATATATATATATATATATATATATATATATATATATATATATATATATATATATAATAAAACAGGGTATTGATTTAGATAAACGAGCACCCATAAATATCAGAACTACCATAATTATCCTAAATACCATAAAAACGAGAATTAAAAAAATAGTAATAAAATCTTCGATGGTTTTATAATAAAATTTTCTGAAATACGTACACGTGACTACTACTACAGTTTGGTTTCGAATCCTGAATAAAAAATTATGAATTATAAAAAGAGCAATGATAGGGAGAGTGAAAGCAAAGTGAATGACGTGACACTTTACATGCATACGTCCGATTATCGCTTGGACATCATCGGCGATCTTTGACCGCCATCCCGAATCAAACTATATCCTAGAGAGGCACGGTGAACTCGTCGGAGATTGCTGCATGTAAAGTGTCACGTCATTTACTTTGTTTTTCACTTTCTCATTTTTACTCTCTCTATCATTTTTCTTTTAAAAATTCCGAATAGGAAAAATATGCAAGAAGCGTACACAAGTGTCAATCGACACAGAAAGGTTAGGTTTAGGTCTTTTTTCTGCTAGCCATGGGGCATGCAGTTGAACGGAAGATAGGGGCATGCGGTTTCCGTAAATTAGAAGTTTGTGTCAACGTACAGGATGTATCTAAATTTCAAAGAGTTCAAAACCATTATTGCAACGAGGCTGGGCCTGAAACGGGCAAGGTTTGTACTGTTGTACAGTTCCTGCTGCAATTGAAGAAGAGTGAAAGGTTAATTAAGAAGCTTAATGTGTGTGTGTATCTGGATCTTAGTTCACAAGACGACTATGTCTGTACGTATACGCACGTTGAATCCCAACAAAAAAACAAAAAACAAAAAACAAAAGATTGTGGTTCTCCTCGATCCCATTGGTGAACGAAACACTCAATTAATGCAGCCAGAGAGGACGATCGAGGAACGTTCAACTCAAATTACCATCGTTAGTGTCACTTTCTAGCAATTATGCATATTATTATTTATATTGTATCCAACTTTCCACAACCCTCCGTCCAACGTAGCAAACGTTCCAACTAAATCTCTTATATATTGTGAGGCTCATATACAAACATGTCATGAGTAAGAAAACCAGATTTGACTTACACACTCCAAGGAGATTAACGATTAACAACTGTAATTGATTACTAATAGCGATGGAATTTAATTTCCGTTGTTGTTATAATTACCGATGACATTAAGGCTGCGTTTGATAAGGGGTGATCCATCCTGTAATGTAATCAAGATTACATTACAAGTTGGATTCCTTTATTTGTAATAATTTTAAAACTGTAATGTAATGGAATCTCGATTACAAAAGTGATTCAAGATTTGTAATCTCGATTATAAAATTAAAACCATGTAATCCGATTATATTTCCTACCCTCTATTCCCGAAACTTATCAGCAGAACCCTCCGCGACCATGGCCTCACCGGCCGGCCTGCGACGATCGGCGGTCGCCGGCCGGCCGATCGGCGGTCGCCGGCCGGCCGACCGACGGCGATCGGCGGTCGCCGGCTGGCATCGGTCGTCGGCCGGTCGGTCGGCAGCGATCGTTGACCGGTCGGCCGACGACGATCGTCGGCCACCAACTCTGATCGTTGGTCGTCGTTGTCGGTCGTCAGCCACCAATCTTTGATTACATTACAGAATAGATTACCTCTCACCATACACAGCCATATGGTTATCAAAGATTACATACCACTCGTTACCAACGCATAGTAATGTAATCTTTATTACATTACATTATATTACATTACAAACTTGATTATATTACAGACTCGATTACATTATCATTTATCAAACGCAGCCTTAAAAGTTTGTCGCTAAATATAACGACGGAATTGAATCTCCATTGCTAGTATCAAAATTAACAAAATCATTTTCCATGTTTTATGAGTAATAAAATAAAATAAAAATTAAGTTGAAGGTTAAAACACCTCAGAAAAATTATTGTTATTATGAGCTATTTATTAGGAGAGTTCGGGTAATCTTGAATTTCCTATGAGTCAAAACGATGTAACGTTTGAAAGTTTAGATTATAAATTCTTGCATTTGCAGCTCAATTAACGCATTAACTCAATCTTCTATCAGCTGCTCTTATTTTCCTATTCTAATGCTTCTACTCTAGCAGATGAAAAACTAGGACAACACTCGAGCCCTGGAGTCATCACACGATTATATACAACTTTTGCCTGGGAGCCAAGGTCACAGCGGGATTTCTTTTTTCCTTCCAATGATAACGTCGTAATATATATCTAGTACATCATCTGATAAAGTTTGTAACTCCTCTCCCTCTATAGTAGGCTGAAACGCTTGAGCAACTCGATTAGTGATTCCATCCTATGTAAAAAAAATGTTATTAATATCTAATATACAATTAATAAAGAAACTAATTGCTATATGTGAGCGGTAATTAAGTTTATATTTTTAAGTGTATGGCCTTTGATCGAGCATCGACAAAAGTATAATTCGTCTTTTGTGGGTATTGCAAAATTCTTCCCAATAAGTGGGACATGTTAAATATAAAAAAATTCGACGGTTTAAACGCATTAAAACCCAAAATTAAGGGTGGGATTGGAATTATCGGGATTTGGAGGGCCTATTTACAAAATGGACTCCACTTATTAAAAATTCTTTTTTTTCTTCTTCGCAAGCCATCTCCGCCTGACGATTTTCCCTTTATAGTAGGGTGGTCGTGTAGTGTTGTGACCCTCTTTCAAAGACATCCTCGCAGCTCGAACACTTGCTTCTTTGGACGTGAGTCCTCCGAAGCAACCTTGCTCTGATACCACTTGTTAGGACCGGTAGAGCTAGAGGGGGGGGGTGAATAACTCGCTTCAAGTTGATACATTTTCTTCGCAGCGGAAACTAGAAGCTAAATACCCCAAATACAATGCTAACACTTTGATTTACTTGGTCTTCACCTCCTTGAGGTGACTAATCCAAAGGTCCACACCAGCGATCATAGATTTCACTATGAAACCTCTTTCTCGAAACAACACCGAAGGTGGAGAAACCCTTTTACAGCAACCTTGAAAGCTCTCAAGTAAAGAACAACAACGAGGAGAAGAAGAAGAGAAATATTACAATTTTTAGCTTGAATTCCCTTCTCTTGGTTACTTGAAGATGGTGTTGAGAGCTTGAGCAGAGGATTTGAGCACACAGATGATCAGATGCGCAATGTAACCGTGTGACACCTTTTTTGCGTCGCCACCTGCTTTTAAACAACTTCTCTGCTTCCATTTTGGCGTCACTAATCGATTGATGAAAGCCCTAATCGATTACCATATAGTCGTTGAACAGTACGGATCTCAGATGAACAGCTGTGATTACGTTATTTTGAACTTCAATCGATTGGGAGCATGCACTAATCGATGGTCTCTTTAATCGATCAAGCAATCGATTCAGGACCATTTTGTTCAAGTGAGAAATGTGTCCCAATCAATTAAACAATTGATTAAGCAGTGCCCTAATCGATTGATCAATCGATTAGGGAGCTTTTTGTGTCGCACAAAATGGCTTATAATCAATTGATCAATCGATTATGGAGCATTCTATTTCTCACAAAATGACTCGTAATCGATTGGTAAATCGATTATGGAGCATTCTGTTGTCGCACGTAATCGATTTGAACGAAATTCCATTAGTTAAAAGTTGTAGAAACTTGCTTCATTTCCTTTTGCAAAGGGCTAGAACTAGTAGAGTAATTTAAAAATGATGCACTAGATATATTATAGATCAAGAAGTCTTATATTTTTTACTTTTATTCTTACATTATGGCAAAAATATTAATAATGTTCATCACAGATATTCCTTATAACTTGTCACCAAATTATTATGAATGGATATAAATCATGGATAAATAATAGCCGAAGCAATAATCAGGTAGGAACCCGATTACTAGCCAGAAATCGATTATTAGATCTCATAATAACAATAATTCATATACTAGTCAACTGTCCGTTCCGAATGAACTATATAGTTAATCTACGTGATTATACTTGACATGATTAGTTACACATATTAAATGATTTCGCATTCACTCTCTCTAGCCAAATCATCAAGATCTTATCAATCAATTTTAATGAGTGCTAGCTTGTTCTCACACTTTAATCAGGGGCGGAGTTAGGATATTGATTCAGTATAGGCAAATTATAATTATTGTCGATGGACACATTGCAAAGGACATCTCTCTCATTCTAATTCCGAAGGCAAACCCGACAGTAGTGTAGCGGCTGAAGCTCATATAATATAAAGTTAACAGGATCAAAATCATACATTGTATTATTTCAGATAGCACTTTTAAAATATGAAAATTATACAATTAGCCGGATCAAAATTATATATTGAGATGATGTGGTAATAGGGACACTATTCTCATTTATTAGTATTTACGCTCACATGATTTTTTTCCAACAATACTTATATATATGATTTTTTTCCAAACCTAGTGTGGGCAACTGCCCACAATGGGCCTGGGCTGGCTCCGCCCATGCTTTAATGCCCCATCATATCTCCACATGATGAACTGATGATTAGAGTGTGAGTATTGTCACTTTGAGGTCTGAGGGTCAAAAATGATAAAGTTAGTGTGTCCGCCTTTCCCAGAAGCTAGCTATAGTATTCGGCAGTGGCGGATTTAAGATTATATGTTCGAGGGGGCCATAAATAATTATTATAATAATAATCAAGAAAATAATTATTATAATAATTTCTTCTCTAATCTTTCAAAGATAATGTATATTGAGTTAAAATTTGAAAAATAAAAAAAATTTAAAAATTTAATCATCCAAGGGATTTGAAATCTAGATGTATGCTAAAACAAAAATTAGATTTACCATTAAACCCACTACAAATATAGACATATAAAAGAGTAAAATTATATATATACTAAGAAAATAAAAATTGCTATACTAAAAAAATAAAAATTTCTATATAAAAATAATATTATTAAAAATTTGGGGGCGGCCGTGGCCCTCCCGGGTCCCCATGTAAATCCGCCCCTGGTATTCGGGCTAGTAACCTCCGTGATTTACTTCTTCCATATTGACCCTGAAACGGATTAACGAGAATATTGAGAACAAGCGAATCACCTTTTTCTACGATCTAAAGCCCCATCATCACTAGAAAGAGGTTTGAGGAGTCTCCATAGGATGTTAAATTGGCTAGAGAGTATAACAATAGGGCAAGGGGTTAAATTTGACTGGCGCATACCTAAACTCCTCTAACCTCGTAGCTATTTTATAGTCGGCTATAAACTAACTCTGTTATTTATCTCTCTTCGTATATATAATCTAAGAACAGGCGGTGAGAAATCATCTTTTTTATAACAAGTGATTGAGGACATGTGTTTCTTGTAGGTACATGGGCAAAATATGAGTTGTGTACAAACTAAATCGCAATCAACTTGAAGGGAAGAAATATCAAAGGTTCTCATTTGCACTGAAACTTGCTCAAGTAAAGAAAACTAAGGAATTCCATTGTAGATAAAAATTGTATACAAAAGTTAGTGATATAAATCCATAGTGATAGGGATGAGCAATCAGGGGAGACACGTGACATAGAAAAGTTATATGACAGAATCTACCAAACTAGTGACCCGAGGTCAGATGGGGATCAAGCTCCCGAGACTATCTCAGGAGAATGAGAAAGACCCCCGAGGTCAGACCGGGGATCAAGCTCCCGAGACTATCTCGGGAGAACGAGGAAGGCTCTCGAGGTCAACCTAAGAGACAAGTCTCCGAGACTGAAGCAGGAGAGTGGAGCCCAAAGAGCAACGTAATGATAAAAAAGTCAAGCTTCAAGTACTATCTCCTCTTTCTAGAACCGGAATGTTAGCAGGTAATTATTGCTTGCAACGCATGGTAATTAGGGTCTTAATAGTCGCGGTAACCGTTACCAGAGGAGAACAACTGTCAAGTAACTGATGACTAAGAAATGAGGAGGAGGAGGTGGGGATACGTGGGAGGAAGACGTCAGGTATATAAGATACTTCGACACCTAGGTAAAGGGGGTAAGTTTTTCAGAATTAGAATACTTTGATTTCTCGCTTTTCTCCCTAAAAGGAGTTTTGACTTTAGCGTCGGAGAGGATTCCACCGGAACTTCTCTCGGTGCATCCCTTTTACGTTCATGTTAATTTTGTAGCGTCGATATCTTTTCCCTGTTATCATCATCGTGGGCTGCGTTTTAATAATTTGTTATCTCGTCGTTCACTTCCGGAAGACATAGTTACTAAAGAAAATAAAAACTGATGGATGCCAATGTTAAAAAGTTGTAGGAAACCCACTTCAACCACCCGCTAACATGTCATAAAGTATGTCGAGACAAGGAAGCAATGTTCTTTACTTCTACTGGTTATATTTTTGACAAGTGTGAAATGTTCCACTAACCTCTTAACGTGCTTCTCAAGGGGAAAACATATCACCACTACCATATTGCCTTTCAAGAAAATTTAAAAAAAAAAAGAAAAATAAATAAAAAATGTCTACATTTAAACTCACCTAGAAAAAGTATAATAGTTCACTATAAATTAATCTCATATGTAAAAGTTAGGGATATAAATTTATAGTTAATGAGAACCCTAGCTAAAGGATGTTAATCATGATTGAGATATACCAAACCCACTATGAAGTATGTTGAGAGATGTAGCCAACTTTATCTTGCTTAGGATGAAAATGTCTTTCTCCTTTTTGGGTAGTCTCTGTTTCCCCTCTTCAAATGTTTTTTTCCCACTAAAAGAGACAGAAAAAGGAAAAGGAAAAACAATCATTACATTTATTCATACCAAAACTTACACAGAAGAATGAATATTCTTATTGTGAGTGAGTTATTAAGGAAGAAATTAGGCTGCGTTTAGTAGGGTACAATCTTTTCTGTAATGTAATCAAGATTATATTACAAGTTGGATTTCTTTATTTGGAATAATTTTAAAATTGTAATGTAATATAATCTCGATTACAAAAGAGGTTGATGATTTGTAATCTGGGTTACAAAACAAAACCGATATAATCCGATTACATTACAGCTTGTAAAGTTGTCAGTCGGGCTGCGACGGTCGTCGGTCGGCCGTCAGTCGACGGCCGACCGCCCGTCGGTCGACGGCCGACCGCCCTCCGGTCGACGGCCGATCGCCCGCCGGTCGACGGCCGATCGCCCGCCGGTCGACGGCCGGCCGCCCGCCGGTCGACGGCCGGCCGCCCGCCGGTCGACGGCCGGCCGCCCGCCGGTCGACGGCCGGCCGCCCGCCGGTCGACGGCCGGCCGCCCGCCGGTCGACGGCCGGCCGCCCGCCTGTCGACGGCCGGCCGCCCGCCGGTCGACGGCCGGCCGCCCGCCGGTCGACGGCCGGCCGCCCGCCGGTCGACGGCCGGCCGCCCGCCGGTCGACGGCCGGCCGCCCGCCGGTCGATGGCCGGCCGCCCGCCGGTCGACGGCCGGCCGCCCGCCGGTCGACGGTCGACCGCCCGCCGGTCGACGGTCGACCGCCCGCCTGTCGACGGCCGACCGCCCGCCGGTCGACGGCCGACCGCCCGCCGGTCGACGACCGGCGGGCAACCGCCGACCGCCGCCGGCAACCGCCGACCGCCACCGGCCGACCGCCGCCAACCGCCGGTCGCCAACCGACAGCCATCGCCGACTGACAACCGTCGGCCATCGGCGGTCGACGGCCGATCGCCGGGTGACTTCAGGCTATATATTTGAATATAAAATTACGTATTTTGATAGGTTTTTTATATATTAATATATTTATTAAATATTATTTAATATATTAATTTATATTAATCAAATATAAAGAATCTTATATTTTTTAAAATAACGTTGGAAGAGATGATTTTTTAATTAAAATATTTTCTTTCTTTCTTTATCTTACATTGTTCTTTCTTTAACTGAAATAAAATAATATATTATTTTAAAATGAAAAGTCTGAAAAAGCAGGTTCAGATGTTTCAAGATTCGTTACTGAGAAAGAAAAAGTGAAAAAGAAAAAGATAATACTTGGCAGGAGGGGTATAAAAGGAAGTTCACTAAAATAAATGCGCCTTTTGATAAAATTGAAACTCTGAAACGCCTTTTGATAAATACTAATTCTCAGATGCACCCTTTGGTAAAAAGTCGTTTGTAATAACTAGTTTTATACCATCTAGTTTATAATGGTTATTTTTATAACAACTAATTTGTAATGACTATTTTTTAACCGACTAGTTATATAACAATTACTTTTATAGTTATCAATTTTATAGCGACTAATTTGTATCGGCTATTTTAAAATCAACTAGTTTTAAAGCGACTGTTTAGTTGATGATAATTATCCTAAAACTCACCCAATGTTTACTTTGTTTTTCTAATGCTCATAGTACCGTGACGAAAGTTTAAATCAAATATATGTATCCATCCAAATGATGCTCACAGAATTCTAATGCTTACATCCAAATTATTTCTCCTCGTTTTAGTAATCTCATTTCAATATAAATAATATTAATATAGAAAAAAATAAATTACATAAATAAAATAAAGGTAACAAATTTTTTAACAATCATCTTAAAAACATCGATTACATATTATATCTCTTTTTAATATTTTTCACAAAATTTAAAATGTAATTTAAGTCGATCTTTTGTCATCCTACTAGTATCATTCGTAAAGATTTCATATACCTTCGTTGTCATCTCGTGCTTTTGCATCTCAATTAGCTCTATTTGTAATTATTTCATTTTTTCCCACCTATTATTGAATTTCATGTTATCCATATCTCTAATTTTGGATATGCCCTTTCTTTTTTACTATCTTTTGTCCAATTGGACGAGTATAAACTTCACAATCATCCACATTGAGAGGAGCATCCAAATTGGATAAGTATGTGCGCCCTCTTGATTTTGAGGAATTGGATTATTTGTTAGCATGATAATCAATGTTTTATGGAGCATATTTTTCACAATATCTGAGAACTCGCTAAACATATTCATACTTAAAAGATTGGTTGCAATAATTTTCTTACCGCATTTCATGTGCTCTCATGTGCACATCCTCGTCCCTCTAGCCATTTTTCCGATATGTATAAAAGTTATTACATATGGTATGTAAATTTACTCACCATCAGATAGAGCCGATAGAAATGTGATTTTAACTTCACCCAAGGTTGTTCCACAAATCCATCAGGCAATACTTGGAGTAATCCACGATTCGTTTCCCGAAAGTTTATTCCTTTTGATCATTACTGATGATTGGATCGATGCTAATATTTATCCATTTCTTTGCAAGATGTATCTCTTCGTCTATTAACCACTTGACTTGTTTGGTCCACACACACCCAAACTCGTTTTATTGCACAACTTTGGAATCTAAGATGATCTTACTGATTCTTTATTAGACCTGGATACATCTTTGCTAGCCCTCCTTGATTCGTCCGAGAGCATGAATAATAGTCGTGGAGAAGAAATTATATAAAAAAGGGGTGCATTATGAATTGGTTTGTCATAGATTGAGAATAGTTGAGAGAGTATCGATGAAACGGAGGTTGAGTATTATTTAAAAGAGTCAGGATTTTGAAAATTTGAAGGAAATTATGGAATGTATGGAAGATT
>JAGFNQ010005729.1:0-39922 GCA_024364735.1 Boesenbergia rotunda
ATGAAGTTCTTAACAACCTTACTGTCAGGGGAAGTAATGGCCTCTACTGAGAGGCTAAGGGCAGTATCAATCTAGATTTCCAACCGAGAGCTCTACAGTGACTTGTTAGTCCTTGAGATGAAGGATTACGATGTCATTTTAGGAATGAACTTCTTGAGCAAGTATAATGCTTCTATAGACTGCCGCAAGAAAAAAAGTCAAGTTCACACCAGAAGCAGAACCTTCATTTGAGTTATTGGAGACCCAAGGAGAAAGATAAATAGGTTCCTACCTACCTTACAAGCTCAGAGAATGTTAGAGAAGAGGTGTGCTGGTTTTCTAGCTCCTATAGTAGATGCAAGTCAAAGAGAAGGATTGAAGAGAGAAGAAGTGAGGGTAGTCTGTGACTATCCTAAGGTGTTTCCTGAAGAGTTACCAGGACTCCCTCCCAATCAGGAAATTGAGTTTGAAATTGAGTTGACCCCAGGAACCAACCCAATTTCGAAGGCACCTTACCGTATGTCTCCAGCAGAGTTGAAGGAATTACAAGAGCAACTCCAGGAGCTACTAGACAAGGGCTTCATTCGCCCGAGTCATTCACCTTGGGGAGCTCCTGTACTTTTCGTCAAGAAGAAGGATGGGTCTATGCGTCTGTGCATAGACTACAGATCTCTGAACAAGGTAACCATCAAGAACAAGTACCCCCTTCCTAGAATAGATGATTTATTTGATCAACTTAAAGGGGCTACAGTATTCTCAAAGATAGACCTGCGTTCTGGGTATCATCAGCTAAGGGTTAAAGAAAGTGACATCCCCAGGACGGCCTTCAGGACAAGATATGGCCACTATGAATTTGTAGTAATGCCTTTTGGAGTAACCAATGCTCTAGCAGTCTTCATGGAGCTGATGAACCACATCTTTAGGGAGTATCTCGATAAATTCGTCATTGTGTTTATTGATGATATTCTCATATACTCACAGACTCCAGAGGACCATGCTACACACTTGAGGATAGTGCTGCAGATCCTTCAGCAGGAGAAGCTCTATGCAAAATTTTCAAAGTGTGAGTTTTGGCTAAATCAGGTGACCTTTCTAGGTCACATTGTATCCAAAGAAGGCATTCAAGTTGATCCAGCCAAGATAGAAGCAGTCAGCAACTGGTGTAGACCCAAGAATGCCAGTGAGATCAGAAGCTTCTTAGGCCTGGCAGGATATTACAGGAAATTTGTGGAGGACTTTTCCAGGATAGCCTCTCCACTCACAGCCTTGACCAGAAAGAACAAGAAGTTTGAATGGTCAGATAAATGCGAGCACAGTTTTCTAGAGCTGAAGAAGAGATTGACTAGTACTCCCATCCTGACTGTTCCAGAGAGTGACAAGGCCTTTGACATCTATAGTGATGCATCCAAGATGGGCCTTGGAGCTGTCCTCATGCAAGATGGTAAAGTAATAGCATATGCCTCCAGACAGCTCAAGGACTACGAGAAGAATTATCCTACGCATGACCTTGAGCTAGCAGCTGTGGTTTTTGCACTGAAGCTCTGGAGACACTACCTGTATGGAGTGCAGTGCAGAATCTTCACAGACCATCAAAGTTTGAAGTACTTCTTCACTCAGAAGGACTGAATATGAGGCAGCGCAGGTGGCTAGAGTTGGTCAAAGATTATGACTGTGAAATCCTCTACCACCCAGGTAAAGCTAATAAAGTGGCAGATGCACTGAGCAGAAAATCCTGTGCGGCACTGATGTCCTTATCATCACTGTCTCTACCACTTCAGAAAGAAATAAGAATTTTGGAGTCGAGGTAATAATTGGGCAACTTTCTGCATTGACTCTAGAGTCAACCCTGCTTAAAGATATACAAGAAAAGCAAGATCAAGACCCGGAGATCCAGAAGATCAAGCAGGCGATCCAAGAGGCAGAAAATTCAGAGTTTCGAGTATCAGACAGTGGCATCCTCTATTTTGGAGACCGCCTTTGCGTCCCCAATGATGAGGAACTAAGAAAGAATATTCTAGAAGAGGCCCACAGTACCCCATACTCTATGCATCCTGGTTCTACCAAGATGTATCAAGATTTAAAGAAAAGATTCTGGTGGTCTGGACTCAAGCGAGACGTGGCCAGATATATCAGTACCTGCTTGACCTGCCAGAGAGTCAAAGCAGAGCACCAGAGACCAGGAGGAGTTCTACAGCCACTTCCCATTCCAGAGTGGAAGTGGGAAGAAATATCCATGGACTTTATCACAGGTCTTCCAAGAACCACCCACGGACACGATGCAATTTGGGTGATAGTGGACAGATTGACCAAGTCTGCCCACTTCCTAGCCATCAAGTTATCGCATTCGGTAGAGCAATTAGCACAGCTGTACGTGAAGGAAGTAATCAGGCTTCACGGAGTCCCGAAGTCGATCGTTTCTGACAGAGATGGGCGATTCATCTCCCATTTTTGGAGGTGTGTTCAGGACGCCCTAGGCACCAAACTTCAGTTCAGCACAGCCTTCCATCCCCAGACAGATGGACAAACAGAGAGAGTAAATCAGATTTTAGAAGACATGCTCAGGGCTTGTGCATTGGACTTTAAAGGTAGTTGGTGTAAATTTCTGTGCTTAGCTGAGTTTGCCTACAATAATAGCTATCAGGCCACCATCAGGATGGCACCTTATGAGGCATTGTATGGCAGGAAATGCAGATCACCCATATGTTGGCAAGAGGCTGGTGAGAAGAAAGAGATGGAGTCAGGACTAGGCAGCCAGACTGAGCTTATAGATGAGACCGCTCAGGCTATCCAGACGATCCGCCAGAGGATTGAGACTGCCCAGAGTAGACAGAAAAGTTACGCTGACACACGCCGTAGGCCACTTGAATTCCAAGTTGGAGATTCAGTATTTCTTAAGGTTGCTCCCATGAAGGGAGTGGTGAGATTTGGCAAGAAGGGCAAGCTAAGTCCTCGCTACATAGGACCCTATGAGATTATAAAGAGAGTTGGGAAGGTAGCTTATGAGCTGGACTTACCAGAGGATATGTCAGCTATCCATAGTACATTTCATGTCTCTATGCTAAAGAAGTGCATTCACGACCCTAGCCAAGTGATTCAGCCTCAGTCAGTACAGATCCAAGAAGATCTTAGTTATGAGAGCAGACCGACACAGATAGTGGACAAAGCAGTTAAAAGATTAAGAAACAAAGAAGTGCCACTAGTGAAGGTCATTTGGCAGAATCAAAAGCATGAAGAGGCTACTTGGGAACGTGAGGACAGCATGAGAGAAAGATATCCAGAATTATTCTAAGTTCGAGGACGAACTTTTTATAAGGTATGGGGGATTGTAACGCCCCAAAATTTCCATCTTTAGTTCATAAAGTTCTTAGGATTATTTAAAGATGGTTTAGAAATGTTCTAGATATTTTTAGGGACTTTTAGAATACTTTTATGGAACTTTCCGAGTTCGTTTAGTATTTTTAGTTCTTAAAGTCCTTAGAATTATTTAGAAATGGTTTAGAAATATTCTAGATATTTTTAGGAATTTTTAGAGTATTTTTATGGAATTTTCCGAGTCCGTTTGGTATTTTTGGAAAAAGAAAAAGAAAAAGGAAAAAAAAGAAAAATTGGAAAAACCAATTAAGTGCAGCAGCCGGAGCTCGAACCCGCGACCACCACCAAACGGCCACAGCGCGCGACCAGCTCGGCTAGGGTATCAGCACAGCGAAATATGGAGAGACTAATATTTAAGTAGTAGTTAAGTTAATCCGCCCTTAAGTATAAATAGGTAATTAAAGAGAGTTGTTTTATTTTCTCTCAAACCCTCTCCCTCCCCAACAGCTGCGCCGACCCTCTCCCTCCCTCTCCTCTCTTGGGCGACACCACACCAAGGTCAAGAGGGCCGCCCGAGACCCCTTTTCCAAGAGATAATCCTATATTCGGGATCCCCGCGACGAGAGGAACGCGTAGACGTGAAGAATTCTCCGAGATCTTAAGTTTCTCTCGAGCTCTAGTCGTCAATCTTGGTTGTAAGTCCAAGATATCAATGTAAGTACTGCTCACCTGCAGTAAGAGGCGGTTTTACCGCGAGAATTTCCTTTAAAAGTTTTTAAAAGAGAATTTTTCCTTTTTGCTTTAGTTTTTGCATGTGATCTTAGTTTTTATATGCTTGTATATGTTTGATAAGCACCCTATATGAGATTAGGGACCAAGAAAAGCTATGAGAAAAGAAAAGAAGATAAAGATAAGAAAAGAGAAGGCCAAGGCCTTAAGAAATCCCCAAAAGTCAAGACTTAGGGATTTTTAGCACGCAAGGTGCTCCAGAAAATGCCAAGGCATTTACAGATAAGAAAGAAAAGAAAGAAAAGCTATTTTATTTTATAAGGCCAGTACCCGGCGTCCAAGGGCGTCGTTAAAGAAATCCAGGTGTCCAATTCCAAGGTCTTGGCCCTGGTAGACCAAGGTCTGCTCTATTAGGATTGGTGGCTCGCTACCCCAACCTTTTAGGGAACGCGCATTCAGATGGTACTTACGTCTTCAGTGGATCCAAGTGATTAGTATTTTCAAGTATATGCTTTAGCAAAGTTTTCGAAAATGTGAAGAGTTTTCAAAAGATAAAGAATAGCTAAAGTTTCAAGTTGAGCCAAGAAAAGTAAATTGAGATTATTTATTGCTTGAGTATGCATGTTTTGAGTTATACATGTTCTTAGTTTTTCTTTCAAGCATATTAGTATCTCATATGATTTTCAGTTTGATCTAGAAGCATGTATGCATATTTCGAGTTTTTGTGAGCTAGATAGTACTTACTAAGCTTTTTGCTTATAGATGCATTTCCTCTTATTGCAGATAAAGGTAAAGGCAAGCAATTCTGAAGGAGGACGACGAGGCGGTGCTGAGTAGAGTGTGTGTGGTGGCTGATTATGGAGAGATCCTTGAGACGAGACAATCTAGTTATTTGAATTGCAATGTTTGAGTTTTATTCAAATTTCAAGTTCTTGCTTTATGGAGATTATGGAGTATTTGAGTTTTGGATAGTTTTATATGCTAAATTTCTTAGAGTAAAGATTCCATGTCATTTCCTTTAGCATATATATCCCCATGATTGCATTGGATGAGTAAAAGGATGAGTAGTTAGAAATATTGATACTTTGTTAGAGAAAAAGGTGTTCGTGCCAAGATAGTATCAATTTTCCTTTTGAAACAAGTTTCATTGCTTAATTATGTTTAGAAAGGTTGCATTCACATTTCATAATGCATTAGCGAGGTTGTAGAACTTATATTTGATGTCATGGATGCATAGGAGTCAAGATTGGTACAAACTCCATTGTTAAAGTTTAAACAAATTTGTTTAGTTTACTTTCCTTCATAAAAGTCCTAAAATTAAGTTTATGGATTCGTTTGATTGGTTAAATCGTTTAGGAAACTGAGATAGAGTATAGAAATGGTGTTGTAGGTTGATATGGCTCGAAACTGAGTGAGAGGTGGCCTTAAGAAGTCAGAGCCGAAACCTGAAAAAAAACTGCTCCCAGCCGTATCAGTCGACTGCCACGTCACCAGTCGACTGGTACGGGCAGTTTCAAAAGGGTGAGGCTGTTTTCAATGGGTTTTAATTACGAGATTGAGAAGGAAGTATGACATGGTATTATTATACATGATTGCTTAAGTTAGAATATAATTGTTAGCAGAATTTAAAAGAAAAAAAAAAGATTTCCGCAATTTTCTTTAGTCATGTATAAGAGTTGAGGAGTAGAGTAAAGTAACGATCCGTCTAAAGGTAGAGAGAAGTCGGGTCGCTACAGAAAGTGCCACCCAACTCCACGCAAGAATAAAGGATATCATCAACGGACAACATCTAATCGATCACCATCTCGAAAATAGAGATGTAATCTTGTATACCTTAAACTCTTTCCCTCGAAATGCCTTATGAGCATCTATGGTAGATGACTATAAGGTTTCAAAGGATCTTTCTATTATAAAATTAGACAAACTTTTTTGTAAATTTGAATTACATGAGCAAACCAACTTGGGTCTAGTTGAGAAAGGTATTTCTTTGTATGCAGGACAAAGTAAAGAGGCCAAGGTCAAATCAAAATAAAAGATCGAGTCTGAGTTTGAATCAGACTTTGACTCGCCCAACAAAGAAGAATTAGCAAACATTGTCCAAAGAATGTTTGCTAAGAGAAGAACCAAGAAATACCTAACAAAAGCACCATGTACATCAAACACACCATGATCGGAGATCACATGCTTTGGGTGTAACAAGAAGGGCCACTACAAGCACGAGTACCCAAACCTGAAGGAGGAGAAGCCCAAGCCCAGAAGAAGAAAGTCCCTCAAAGCAACTCGGGATGAGTCAATATCAGATGAGTCAGATCTAGATGAACCAAAGCATTCAAGCCACCTAGCACTAATGGCAAGATCCGAGCTCGAGTCCGAATGTGAGCTAGAGTCAGAGTACGAAGAGCCTGAGGTAAATTTACTTTCGAAATTTCAACTACACAAACTAGTTAAATACTCATTTGATAAGTTGACTAAGTCTAAGGATCAGATTAGCTCACTCCTTCAGGAGGTTAGCCACCTTAAGGAGCAAGATAACTTGAACCTCTTAACTGATCAAGTTCAGGAAGGAACTTCAACTCAAGTTGCAAAACATAAGGAAGAAAATTTCTTCTTAAAAGACCAAGTTGAGGGAATCAAGACAACGTTGGACAAGTTCAACTTAGGCATCAAGTATGTAAACATGATGTAATGCCCGTCTTTTCCCCAAACCTTACGGTGTGGGACAAGGACGACATTACGCTAACATACATATAGACATATGAACATCGTAATGCAGCGGAATAATTTAAAACTTAATACATACATGCAACTAACATTTGAATCATGCATATATGTCTTAACTATCATTCCTAAACATGGTGACATGGTAACTTAGCATATTAACATCATACGTAGCATCATGATATAAAAATCACATAAGTCATCCATAAGCAACATAAGTAGCAAGTGTATTTTTTTTAGACAAAACCATCATAAGTATAGCATGAGACTTAAGAGGAAAAATGCAAAATGTAGAACATGTGACAAAGTATAATTATTAGAAGCTTTCTCTTCTTCTTTTGCCATGTCACTGCCACACACACACTCTTGCCCCTCCTGCTGCTTCCCTTAATATCCTCTTGCTTGATCTGCGGTATAAGAAAGTAAACTATAAGCACATAGGCTTAGTAAGACTCTTTCCTACTCACTAAAACCATACATCGTATAACATAAAACATATAACATTCTTAACCTATAAAAGTTCTTGATACAAAACATAGGCATATAAAACACTTAACATAGCATGATTCTTGTCATAACATAAACCTATGAAATACTTAACATGGCATGATTCTTGTCATAATCATAAACATATAAAATACTTAACATGGAGTAGATGCATAACATGAATGGATGCATGAGTCAAATGCATATAACATAAGGATGCTTATTTGAAAATCATAATTATAAATACTTAAATATAATCATAACATCATGGGGGTCCCCGGCTTGTACCACATACATACATCATATGCGTGCATCCCTATGTAAGTGCGAGGTAGCTAGTCTCGACCTACTAGGGTAGGAACAGCTACGATAGTTCCAGAACCGAGGCGTTCTTAAGGTGCCTATCCCTGTTGGACAACTACGGTAGTCCCAGAACCGTGGACAGCTACGGTAGTCCAGAACCGAGGCGTTCCTAAGGTGCCCATCCCTTGGACCCTTACTTCGGTCCGGTACAAGCCCATTCATAAAGTAAAAGAACTTCACATGCTTCATCATTCATAGAACATACGTAGCATACTTAAAGACATGAACATAATCTTGTTACATGAAGCATGACATAAAGCATACTTGACATTTCATCATTCATACTTAATTCATAACATCATTATGCCTTAAAGGCATAAACATTATCTTCATTCATCATCTTCATTCATAAGACATGACTTACATACATAATTATGCCTTAAGGCATAAACATCATCTTAGTTCATAAAGCTTGTATGATCATGGTACATAAGGTAAGCATGCATTACATACATGGAACATGTCACTTAGCATACATAATCATAGTGTCCATCATAAGCAGGCATGGGTAGAATTCATATGAACATGATACATACTACTTAGGTTCATGGCATTCAACATAGAACATGCATAGGTCTACTTAACCATATCTCTATCATAGGCTTTTAACTTAAAATGTGCATCATTCTACATAAACATGAGACCTTCTTCATAACACATGTGTTCATGGTATAGAGCTTAAAACATTCATGAATAAACCTAGCACATAACCCAAACATACAAGTCATATATAGCACATAAAACTAGGGTTTTAGGTAACATAAACATTCCTATAACATGCTTAAACATATACATACATCATAGTAAACCATAAACAAGTATCCTTGAAACCTTAACCCAACCCAAACCCTAGATTATGAGCTTGGCCGAAAGTTTTATAGGAGAAGATCCCATTATTCAAGCAACATGAAAGGTCCCATGAGTAAAAGGAAGCCCATGCATTACATACAATGCCATAGGAGGCCATTAGACCCTATAGTTGGAGCTAACCCTAAGTCCTAGCCCTACCACTTGACTTTGGCCGAAACCCTAAAGGGTCACAAACACATGGAAAAATTCATATCATTCACAATTAATATCCATGGTAACATAGGAAAACACAATAAACATGCTTGGAGGGTTAGATCTAATCCCTACCCATGAAGGTGGGATGGTGGCCGAAACCCTAGAGGGTCTTAGGGTGCTACAAAATTTTCCCAAATCATAATTTACCGTTTATTAATCATAAGAAAACATTAGAGAGCATAAATGAGGGTTTACATCATCCCCAAACCTAAATACAAGGCTTGGCCGAAACCCTCGAACCCAAACCTCATGGTTTTCTCAACTTAGATCCTAAACAAGAACTTAAATCATGATAAACATCAAGGAAAACAATTATACCACAGGTGAGGGAGTCTTACACTTGGTGTCTTGGTTATAGACCCTAAATAGAGAAGAGGATGAAGACCTTGTTGTCCCTTGATCACCCCTAGCCCTTGTAGCCTTGTAGGAAGCCTTGGATCTTCAAGAGAGAGTCCCCTTGTGAAGCTTTTCCAAGAGAGAAAACCCCTTGTGGGTTTCGGCTAGGAGGAGGAAGAAGGAGAGAGGGAAGCTTTGATGGAAGAAGAAAACAAATAACTTAAGTGCTAAGTTGTCTCTTCCCTTCCCCTCTTTTTTATACTAAATGAAGGGGGCAAGTGAAGGGGCATGGTGCCTCTTCTCTTGATGACTCTTCACTTCCTTTAGCCTCAACTAAAATCCTCTTCCTTTTCAACTAGCACTCCCTTGCTAGGTGAATTGGTTAGTACATGCATGGTGATACACTAGGTTTAAGGTTCAATCCTTGGTGCATGCACTTCCTTTTTATTACTTTTATAATTATTTTTGCCAAGGCCCATATAAGAGCCCACTAAGGCTTATGTTAATATTTCTAATTGAAATCCATTTCCATTCATGATAACATTTTTACCTAAGGTCCCTTAATAGCCATGGTATTAGAAGAGTCCATGTAAGGCCCCTTAGTACTTAGCTTTTAATCCATATAAGGAATCATGCTAAGGTTCATACTATTATTCCTATATTACTCACGAATCCATATAGGCATGATCAATATTTTCAAGAAAAATATTGAAAGGATTTTACGGGTCGTTACACATGATGCTTGGGTCCCAAAGGGCTATGTACAACAAGTCTGGACTCAAATTTAAATCGAAGTCAACCAATAAGTCTTATCTTTCATTGATTAGTCAAAATCATAATAACCAAGTCCAAGCATGGGTTCTGAAAGCTTCCTTAACATGCAAGTAGGACCAAACTAATACTTTGTACCTAAGGATTAAATCCACCTTTTAAGTAACAAACTTTAATTTCAAATAAGAGATGGCAAACTAGTTGCCACCTCACTAACCCAACCTGCCCATATGGGTACTTATGATGTGTTAACTCAGGGTTAGCCCTAACTTGTTAAGGGTCTAAGTCTAGTACTAAGTCATCTAGGTGAGAATAGTTGCGATGATCTGTCCAGGATTGTTGTTGCTTTAATGATGTCCATTGTGACTCACAACTACCTAGGAGCTTACTCAAGGACGATTACTTCGGTGATCCAAAGTTAAACTTAAACCAAACACAAGTTAAGACTAATCATGACAATTAAGTAATAATTCAACTCACAAAATCATAGGATTACCTATTTGAAAACCCCCTGGTGAGATGAAACCAAACTCAAACCAAACTCGAACCAAACTCAAACCAAACCAAACTTAACTTGAATCAAACTCAAACTAAACCAAACCTAATTTGAACCAAACCAACCCTAACTTGAACCAAAATTAAACTAAACCAAACTTAACTTGAACCAAACTCAAACCAAACCAAAAATAACTTAAACCAAACTCAAACCAAACCTAACCTAACTTGAACTAAACCAAACCTAACTTGAATCAAACTAAACCAAACCTAACTTGACCAAACCAAACCTAACTTGAATCAAACTCAAACTAAACCAAACCTAATTTGAACCAAACCAAACTCAACTTGAACCAAATTCAAACTAAACCACACTCAACTTGAACTAAATCAACTAAATTCAATTTCAAACCAAATCAAACTTAAAACAAAATCAAAATCAAATTGACTCAAAGTCCTATACATTCTTTCAAAACAAAATTTTCAAAACAAATTTCAAAAAAAGAAAACTTATTTTCAAAATAATTTTTTCAAAAAAAATTTAAAAAAACTTATTTTCAAATCTTAATTTCAAAACAATTTTTTTTAACTTTTTCAAAAAAATTTCAAAACATATCTTTTCGAAACTTAGTTTCAAAATAATTTTTTTTTCGAAACTTATCTTTTCAAAACTCATTTTCAAAATAACTTTTTTTTAAAACTTATTTTTTAAAACTTAGTTTCAAAACTAAATCTTTTCAAAACTTATTTTCAAAACTATTTTTTAACTTAGTTTCAAGACTAAACTTTTTCAAAACAGAACTTTTTCAAAACTTATTTTTAAAATAAACATTTTCAAAACTTACTCTCAAAACAATTCTTTCAAAAACAATGAAATTATTTTTCAGTATTTAGCTTTTAAACTTAAAAATATATTAATTTTCAAAACTTATTTTTCAACAATCATCTCACACCCTTGTTTGTACCTTTATTGAAAACATATAACTAGTGAGATGAAATAGGAAAAATCCATCAAACCAAACCTTTGGTCTAACCCCTACATCATGTGTAGGAACCCAATGATTTGGAACAATGGATACTTAATAGCGGATTCTCCAGGAACATGACTAGAGATTGGTTAAAGTTTACCAACATTAAGTTCAAAAGCTTAGGATTACTTGCTTTTGGAAACAATGATAGATTTAAGGTAATTGGAACAGGTAATATTCAATTAAACTCTCATTTATCAATTAAGAAAGTCTTGCTTATAGAAAACTTTGATTTTAACTTGCTTAGCATAAGTCAACTATGTGATGCTGGTTTTATAATTAAATTTCTATCCATTGAATGTTTAATCAAGCATACCAAATGAAACAAGATACTCTTAAAAGGTTTTAGGCAAAACAATATTTACATAATAAACCTATTTAGACCAAAAATTCAATGTAACTTAACACAACAAGAAGAAACTTGGTTATGACATAGGAGACTAGCCCATACTAACATTAGAACTATACTAAAAGCAACAAAAAATGAACTAGTCAAGAGACTACCAAAATTAGGAAATCTAGAAAACCAACTCTGCAACCCTTGCCAACAAGGTAAACAAACAAAATCAACACATAAAGCAACTGACCAAAATAGAACCAACTCAATACTTGAGCTTCTACATCTAGATTTATTTGACTCACACGAGATTAAAACATTAAGTGGAAATATTTACTGTCTAGTTATAATTGATGACTACTCTAGGTATACTGTGGGATCGGTGCCGGTCGATAGGGGATGAATATCGACTCAAACTTTCTCGTCGAAACTTTGTCGTTTGATCATCTTTCTATCAAAGTTAGTATGCAACAGAATATAAAATAAAATAAAGAAAACAAAAAGACAGCAGACATGCGAGATTTATTTACTTAGTTCCCAACCTCCCAGGGTTAGTACGTCCAAGGCCTATGTACTTGGCGTGAGTCCACTATTCGTCTCCTTTCCAAAATTTCCGGAGGCGGAGAATACCCGTCTTACAGTTTGAATTACAAGCACAAAAATAATATTAAATATAGCTTGTAAATTAAAAGCAAACCAAACACAGATCTCGGCCAACTCTGGAAGTCCGATGTGTCACGCATTTCTTCCTGGAGCCTCCTTGGTCAGAGAGCTTCATCGTAGCGCTTTTGCTTTGCACAAAATCACTTAGCGGATGGAAAACTTGGTTGCTTAAAGTGAGGGGTCGAACCCCTATTTATACTACCATCTAGGGCGCCTGATAAGCCTCGGGTCACCTAACATGCAGTTAAAACTTCATCCGTAGCAGCAAACCTCGCGCAGGTATAAGTATGCCTTCCCAAGCGCCTGGGCGCCTGGGCGCCTGGGAAGGTCACCCTTAAGCTAGGGCGCTTACCCATACTGGGCGCCTGATTCATTTCAGGCGCCCAGGAAGCTTCTTTCCAGTTTCAATTTTTCCTGTGTTTGCTCTCCTATCTTGCCTCCAACTCCAGGTACCTACAAGACAACAAATACAAGACAAACATACAAATAATCTTATGCCTTAGTTTATTGGTTATGACTTTAGATTTCAATCGAAACCCTAGGTCGAATCGACGCCTACTGTTCCCTTTCCCGGGGAACACATCCTCACCTACTCCACCCTGGAGAAGTTATGTCTGCCAACCAAGACCTTCGGTTGGACTTTCGCTCAGCCTCCAAGAACTTGAATCTCAAGACGTCCGACCTCAACCCGTCTCTACTTCTGTCCGCGATCCCCGCTTGGCTAAGTCTTTTGCTTGGTCCCCTGGACCAAGACTTCATGCTCGGCCTCCGAGACTCTCAGATCTCAAGACGTCCGACCTTGACCCGTCTCTACTTCTGTCCATAGTCCTCACTCGGCTAAGACTCCATTGCCCGATCCCCAACCATGACTTCGGCCACCTAGCTTCACTCACTAGGACCTAGCATCACTCACCAGGATTTCTTCCACCTTGCTTCACTCACTAGGACCCAGCTTCACTCACTAGGATTTCTTCCACCTAGCTTCACTCACTAGGATTCTTCCACCATAATGACTTCTTTGCTAGTCATCTTAATCCTGACTAGACTTCTTCCAACCTTCCAAGTAAGTATTCCAAACCTCAAGTCTAGTTTGGTAAAATCCCATGGTCAATCTGACCAACCCTGGGTTTTATATATTTTGACAAACATCAGATCCTGTTTGGCTAACCCTTTATCAAACTGATTAAACCTAGGTTTACCCTACCAAATATCAGGTCCTATTTGGTTTAACCCTTGATCATTTTGACTAAACCATGGTATATTGTTACTGTCAAACATCAGGTCATGTTTGGGTAAACCTTTGTCAAACTGATCAAACCTAGGTTACCATACCAAACATTAGGTCTTGTTTGGCTAACCCTTTGTCACTTTGACTAGACCTTAGTATATTGTCAAACATCGAAACACTAGAGGTTGACTATTCTTAATTGATGAACTTTGCACCAACATATACTTGGGTAAAATTCCTAAAACATAAACATAAAACCTTTGAAATATTTAAAAACTTTTGTAAACAAATAGAAAATGAAAAAGAACTAAAAAACAAGAAAATAAGATGTGATAAGGTGGAGAATTAAAAAACTATAACTTTACAAACCTATGTCTAGAAAATGGGTATTGCCATGAATTCTCATGCCCAAAAATACCTCAACAAAACGGACTAGTAGGAAAAAAAATAAAACCACCCTACAAGAAGGTGTAAGATCAATGTTAAACGTGTTGGTGCAAAGAGCATCAGTGATGAACAGTCATCCTCTAGGGTTTCGATATTTGACAATATACTAAGGTTAGTCAAAGTGACCATGGGTTAAACCAAACAAGACCTGATGTTTGGTAGGATAAACCCAGGTTTGATTAAGTTTGATAAAGGGTTAGCTAAACAGGATATGGTGTTTGGCAGAACTATAAGTGACAATATACTTAGGTTTACCAAAGTGATCAAGGGTTAAATCAAACAGGACCTTATGTTTGGTAGGGCAAACCTAGGTTTGATCAGGTTGACAAAGGGAAAGCCAAATAGGATCTGATGTTTGGCAGAGTGAATAGAAGCCAGGGTTGGTCAGGTTGACCAAGGGATTGAACCAAACTGGACTTGAGGTTTGGGAGTACACTTACCTGAAGGTTGGAAGAAGTCTAGTCAGGATTAAGATGACTAGCAAAAAAGTGATTATGGTGGAAGAAATCCTGGTGAGTGAAGCCGGGTCCTAGTGAGTGAAGCTAGGTTGGAAGAAATCCTGGTGAGTGAAGTTGGGTCCTAGTGAATGAATCTAGGTGAATTAAGTCCTGGTGAGTGATGTTGGGCACGAAGTCTTGGTCCGGGGGACTGAGCACTAAGTCTTGGTCGGGGATCGGGCAACGGAGTCTTAGCCGAGCGAGGACTATGGACAGAAGTAGAGACGGGTCGATGTCGGAGGTCATGAGATCCGGGAGTCTTGGAGGCCAAGTACGAAGTCCTAGTTGAGGATCGAGAAAAAGACTTAACTGAGCGGGGATCGTGGACAGAAGTAGAGACGGGTCGAGGTCAGACGACTCGAGATTCAGGTTCTCGGAGGTTGAGCGAAAGTCCAACTGGAGGTCCCGCTTGGCAAAAGATAACTTCTCCACGGTGGAGTAGGTGAGGATGCGTTCCCCGGGAAAGGGAACATTAGGCGTCAGTTCGACCTAGGGTTTCGGGTGAAATCCAAAGTCAGAACCAATCAATTAAGGCTAAGATTATTTGTATGTTTGTCTCGTGTTTGTTGTCTTGCAGGTACCTGAAGTTGGAGGCAAGATAGGAGAGCAATCACAGGAAAAACGCGACCTGGGAAGAGGCTTCCTGGGCGCTTGACTTGAATCAGGCGACCAGTAAAACCTTTCCCAGGTGCCTAGGAAGGGTAGATTCTATCCCTCTGCGATTTCGCTGCTACGGATGAACTTTGACTACACGTGGCAGGCACCCAAGAGCTCTAAGGCGCTCGAGAATGCAGTATATAAAGGGGTTCAACCCCTCACTTCAAGTATCCAATTTTCTAATCTATCTAAGTATTCTGTGCAAATCAAAAGCACTATGACGAAGCTCTGCGACCAAGGAGGCTCCAGGAAGAAGTGCGCGGCATTTCAGACTTCCAGAGTTGGCCGAGATTTCTTTTGGTTTGCTTTTATTTATGAGCTATATTTATTTACTATTTTTGTGCTTGTAATTCGAACTATAAGATGGGTATTCTCCGCCTCCGAAAATTTCGGAAAGGAGACCAATAGTAGACTCATGCCGAGTACATAGGTCTTGGATGTATTGACTCTGGGGGGTTGGGAACCAAGTAAATAAATCCGCTTGTCACCTGTCTTTCTTTATTTTATTTTATATTTCCGCTGCGTATTAACTCTGATAGAAAGTCGAACGACGAAGTTTTTCGACGAAAATTACGAGTCGATATTCACCCCCCTCTGTCGACCGGCACCGATCCTACAAAACTAATATAACCTACCAACTAATTTTTGGGCCGAAGCTATAAACACAACTTGTTATATTCAAAATAGAATATTAATTAATAAAATACAATTTAAAACACCTATGAAATCTTTTTTAACAAAAAACCTAACTTAAATTACTTAAAAGTATTTGGATGTAATGTACACATTTTAAACATCAAAGACTTCTTAGGAAAATTTACTTCAAAAACTCAACAAGGAATATTTTTGGGTTACTCATCCACTAATAGGGCATATAGGGTATATAACAAATCCACTCAAAAAATTGAAGAAACAACTAATGTAACTTTTGATGAAAATTCTAACACTAATAACCAAGAACAAACTAACTTTAAAGATTCAAATGTTGATATTGAAAATGTTAATCAAGATAAACTTAAACCCCAATAAGAAGAACCTTAAAGTGAAACTAACCCTAACCACAAAATATAATGCACAAATCCGAATCATCCAATTAACCAAATCATAGGAAACCCGGAACTAAGTGTACAAACTAGATTGGTCTTCAGAAACCTAAGTCAAATAGCCTTGATCTCTAAGATCGAACCCAAAACCATAGATGAAGCATTGGATGAACCTGACTGGATAATTGCATTGCAAGAAGAATTTGCCCAATTTAAAAGAAACCAAGTTTGAGACTTAGCACCTTCACCTAAACACAAATCAAGCATAGATACCAAATGGGATTTTAGAAATAAATTTGATGATCAAGGTAAAATCATTAGGAATAAGGCTAGGTTAGTGGCTAAGGGGTTTAGTCAAGTCGAAGGACTCGATTACGATGAGACTTATGCCCCTGTAGCCAAACTTGAATCCATTAGAATATTGCTAGCCTATGCAATACATAAAGGTTTTAAGTTATACCAAATCGATGTCAAATCGGCCTTCCTAAATGACCTAATTAAGGAAGAAGTCTATGTAAGTCAAACCCCTAGATTTGAGGACTTAGAAAACCCTAATCATGTGTTTAAATTAAAAAAAGCTTTATATGGACTAAAACAAGCACCTAGGGCTTAGTATGAAAGGTTGTCTAGTTATCTAAATTCGAAGGGTTTTAAAGAAGGACAAATTGACCCAACCTTGTTTATAAAAACCATTGACTCAAAAATTTTCATAGCCTAAGTCTACATAGATGATATAGTCTTTGGATCAACCAACTCTAAATTTTTAAAAGAATTTATAACCCTAATGGAAAAAGAATTCAAAATGAGTCTTGTATGTGAACTTAACTTCTTTTTAGGATTACAAATAAAGCAAACCAAAGAAGGAAACTTTGTACACCAAAATAAATACATAAAAGAATTACTTTAAAAAATTTAGAATGGAAAATACTAAAGAATTTAAAACACCTATGGCAACAATTCAATTAGATAATGGTGCAAATGGTAAACTAGTGGATCTAAAGTACTATAAAAGTGCAATAGGAAGTTTGTTATACTTAACTGCTAGTATACCTGACATATTATTTACAGTTAGTATGTATGCTAGATACTAAACATATGCTAAAGAATCACACTTAAAAAATGTAAAAAGAAGCTTTAGTTACCTTATGGTATCAATGTAGGAATTTGGTATCCTAGATCAATTAATTTTGAACTAGTTGTATATTCAGATTCTGACTATACTGGTTGTGAGTTAGATAGAAAGAGTATAAGTGGAGGTTGTCAACTTTTAGAGTGTTTCTTAGTTAATTGGTTTAGTAGAAAGTAACATTGTGTTGGCTTATCCACCACAGAAGTTGAATACATAGTAATGGAAGAGTGTATTGCCCAACTTTTATGGATGCCCCATACCCTAAAAGACTTTAACTTAGATTATAAAAATATAAAAATATTTATTGATAATATAAGTTTAATTATCTTAACAAAAAATCTAGTACATCACTCGAGAACAAAACACATAGAAGTCAAGCACCACTTTGTTAGAGATCATGTCTCAAAAGGGAATATAGAACTTAACTATGTAGACTCTAAATCAAACTTAGTTGACATATTCACTAAACCACTACCTAAAACTGAATTTAGTAATCTAAGAAGACAATTAGGAATGTGCTTACGTAACTGTTTCAAAATTCTAGTTTTCAAAAACATTCTCTATCTTTTTACAAATTCCAAAACTTAGGATTTTTCAAAACTTAGAATGGAACTTGCATAGGTTTTACCGTAGTTTACATGCACCTATAGTTTTAGGTAACCAGCATCTCACAAGCACATTAGAATCCCTTGCTTATGTTTGATTCAACCTAGAAATTAGTGAGATGCTTAGGCCTTAGCCTATATTTCAAATGCTTATGTTAATGCATCACTATAAATCAAAGGTTATAAATCAAATTGATTAAGTTGAATAAGTATAAACCAACAATCAACTTAACCAACTTTAAGTCACACAAACTGATATCTAAAAGAAAATATCAACTTAAGGCAGAGCAAATTTCACACTTAAACTAAATTCCAACTCTTCATACTTAATCAAATTTCAAATTTTTTCAAACTATTTAATTTCAAACTTAAAATATTTTTAATGTAAATTTTAAAACTAATATTTTTAACTTAAATTTTAAAACATAAACTTAAGACTAAAAATATTTTTAAAACTTAAAATAATTTTAACTTTAAAATCCTAAACTAGTTTGCAAAATTAAAACTAAGTTATATTTTTCAAACTTAAAAACCTAATTTATACTTTAAATTTTAACATCTAAACTAATCTTTAAAACTATAAACTTAAACTTAAAAAATTTTAAGCTTAATTTTATAACTTATATCTTATTTTAAAACCTAAATTGAAATTTCACAAATTGTTTCAAAAAACATAAATCCTAAAATATTTAACTAACTTTTCAACAATATTTTTTTTTTCAAACTAAAACCTTAATTTTGAAAACATTAACTTTTCTTTTCAACCAAAAGGCCTCATTAATCTCTAAACACTTAACTAACTTTTATCATAAACTAATTTTGACTAAAATTTTAACTTAAATTTGTTTCACCTTAAACCTTATCCTAAGATTAATTTTTAGGATTTTTAAACTATTTTTTTAAAAGAAAATTCAACTCAACATTAAAACATAATATCCTTTTTGTAACCCCTTATTTTTTATGTTAGTCAAATGGGGAGAGATATCACATGTAGGGGATGATTGTTTGAGGGGGAGTTATTTACTTCTTTATTATATATGCTATTTTAATTTAACTATAATTTAGGTTGCCAAACATCAAAAAGGGTTACATTGTTGGTGCAGGGTGCACCACAGTTGAACCTATATTTTGATGCTAGCAAAGGTTCATGGTTATGTCTTATTGTTATCTGATGTGTTAATCTAGTATGCAGGAGGATTACCTCAGTGAAGCTCTAGTAGGTTTGGAGGACCCAATACTAGGCAGGAAGTCTTGGCAGATTATGAAAACCAGGTAGAAAGTCCAAATGGGTGGACATCTGACAAGAAGTTTTGGTAGGTCTAGAGGACCCGATTCCGAGCAAGTGGAAGCCCTGGCAAGACGATCCGAAGCCAACCTAAAGTCCAGACAGGTCTGGGAGACCTAATGTCTGGCAGGTGAGTCAGGTAAGCTTCTGGAGGAGAGAGTTGTGAGATCATATCCCTTCGAGACAGCCTTAGGCGCTTACCTAACTAGAGAAACCTATGGAGGTTTCTGAGTTGAGATCAGGATAGTTACGACTAACGATTACTTACACATTCCTCTATTTATCTGTACTATCCTCTGTTTTGCAAGGTAAATTATTTTATACATTATTGTTGTACTAACACTCTTGTGAAGGAAGTCAAACTCAGTTGATTGTCGGATTAGTCGACTGATCACGAGATCAGTCAACTGATCAAGCTTGAGCAGACAACCATGAAGCCAGATTCAGTATGATTCTAGAGTTATCCATCGACGGATAAAAGGATTAGTTGATAGATCCATATATGGCATAGTGCATGCACGCATATAGAAGTTCTTTATTCGTCGACCCATCAAGGGTTAGGTCGACTGATCGCATTAAATGTTGCGACAACCAAGCAGAGCAAAAGAGGAAGGGTGCGGACTTCCATTGATCGAACAGAGGGTCAGACGACTGATCCTATCAGTCAATTGAATGGGGTTTTAGTCAATGTATAGAGGCTTATATAAGGAGCTCAAGCCCAACATTCTGAGACAATTTTTCTACTCGCCTTATTCCCATATTCTACATCGACGAATTGTTTCCAATCTACTGCTTCAATGTCGGAAAGCTCACTAACTGATTGCACATACAATCATCTATTTTTTGTCAGTATAATTTTTATTATTATACTTGTACTCATATCTCAAAAGGGATTAGTAGGTTATTACTAATTCCTCTTACATTCTATCACTTTCTCCAAACGATTTTCGGAGAAAGAATTATAATGGATTGTATATGTACACCAGGATGGTTTTGATGTGGTCAACCGATTTAAGTTAAATCATGGTGTTTTTAATCCCTGTGTCTAAGTGTATAGGAACATAGGAGTGCAGGAAGTCGAGCAGAAGACGCAGCGGTCGAGAAGGATGACACGAAAAGGGAGCCGACAGGCTCGGTGGATCCAAGGGATGCAGAGCTCTGTGGAAGAGTACGACGATGGAGCAAGAAGGATGCATGCAGCGTGTTGGTGCTGGAAGCACCAGATCGAACCTAATTTTGATAATGGCAAAGGGTTCAAAGTTAAGTTTATATTATGATCTAATAGATTTACCAAATGTGCAGGAAAGTCCTAATTCACCTAGGCATGAAGTCTTGACCTACAGGGTTGAGCAAGAAGTCTTGGTCGAGGACTGGGCAAGAAGACCTAGCTGAGGGTTGGGCAAGAAGTCCTGATCCGGAAGATTGGGCAAGAGTCTTAGCCGAGCGAGGAGTGCGGACAGAAGTAGAGGCGGGTCGAGGAATGGACGTCTCGAGATCCGGCAGTCTCAGAGGCACAGCAAAAGTCCAACCGGAGGAGCCGGTTGGCAAAAGGTAACTTCTCCTGAGAGGAGTAGGTGAGGGCGCGTTCCCCGGAAGAGGGAACAGTAAGTGTCGGTTCGACCTAGGGTTTCATTTTGAAATCCAAAGTCAGAACCAAGATAGCATAGACTGTTATCCATGCATTTATTATTAATGTTATACTGTTCTTGGACTATCCCTTGTTGTAGGGGTGAAATGGAGTAACTGCTGCATCCCAGGCACTTGAAAGGGTTCAGGCGCCCGAGAGACAAGGCGCCTGATAAGTAACAGGAACCTGAGTTGAGGCATTTCCAGCGAGTGAGAAGTTGAGATGGTAGGTTGCCACGTCAACATCTCAGGTGCTTGTGAACCATCAGGTGCCCAAGATCGAGAGATAGAGTTTTGACCGAGTCTATGGATAAGGATGCACTCGATTCACTACACATGGCAGGCGCACAAGAGCCTAGAGGAGCCCGAGAACAACCTATATAAGGGGCTTCACCCCATTGCTTCCAACAACAATTCAGAACAACTTTCATGCAACTCAAGCACTCCAACGCTCTCTGTATTTCTTCCGTGCTCGAGTTTCTCGTGCCGACAACGATCAAGATCGACGACATACTACCCGAGGCGCTTCGTAAATCCTTTAGTGTCGTCAGTATATTTTTAATTTTGTTGTTTAATTTTGTACTCAAGTTCTACATTTGTACATCTTTTTCGAGTTATAGAATTGCCCAACGAAAATGGTTAAGGACCATGGGTCTCGGAGTAGAAGCCATTACAGACTCTAAACCAAGTAAAAAATAAACAGTGTTAGCATTGTTTATTTCCTTTTTCCGCCGCATATTCTCATTTCCAAGAAATTTCTAGTAATCGCTATTCCCCCATATCGACTACAACGATCCCACAAGTGGTATCAGAGCGGGTTGCTCAACCTTGATGAAACCACCAACTGAGCAGGTTTTTTTTTGAATTTTTTTTCGTTCATATTTTTTTCGTAAAATTTTGTCATTCTTCGAGGTTGGTGCAACACCACTCGATTTTTTCTTCCTTATATTCTCTTCATACCGGACTACTAATCCCAGACAATGTCTTAGAACAAGTTTGTTGTTTTTTTTTAAAAAAATCAAGTTTATTAAATGTCCATGCAAGAAGGCTACAGCACCGCACTGTTGGATCGGAGTAAATCGATAGAGGGGGGGTGAATATCGATCAAAAATTTTCGGACAATTAGAGAAATTATGCAGCGGAAAAGAATAAAACAAAATCGCTAACATAGTTTGTTTTACTTGGTTCGAAGTAGCGGTCGGCTCCTACTCCAAGGCCCACGGTCCTTGACCGTTTACGATGGGCAATTCTATATTTGAAGGGCGTTTGCAATTTTAAGTACAGATATAGAATTAAAAAGAAGTCACAACACTTAGGAAATTTAAACCTTTACCGACGACCAGAGTGGATGGAATTTCATAACAGCGGGTCATCGTCGGCGCTTGAATCATGAGTGCAGAGCGTGCCGGAGCGTAGTGCTTGAGCAAAAGTGTTGAGAGCGAATTGAACAAGTTGTTCTGAAGCCTTGGGTGTGAACCCCCTTTTATAGTCGACTCCTGGGCGCCTGTATTGAAGGGGGTGCCTACACGTGGCCTCTCCTGCGCGAACTCCAATCCGCAGGCTCAGTCAGCGCTTATCCCCTTCATTGAGCTGCCTGAGCTGACTGGGGCGCCTGTATGGACACAGGCGCCTAGCTTGACTTGGTTCAAAGGCTTTCGTGGCAGTTTGCTTCGATGGTCTCGGTTTGGCCTTGCACTGGGGCACCTGTATCCTTACAGGCGCCTAGCCCAGTGAGGCGCCTCCTTCCAATGAGGCACCTGAGCTGTAGAAACCCAGTCTCTTTATTTCTTGCAACCAGGGTTAGTTCCAAAACACAAGAAGCAAACACACACTATATGTTAGACATTATTTACTGCCTATGCTGTCTTGGTTCTGACTTTGAGTCACCCAAATGGAACCCTAGGTTGAACCGACGCCTAATGTTCCCTCTTACGGGGAATGCGTCCTCACCTACTCCTCTCGGGAGAATTTACTTTTTTTGCCAACCGGCTCCTTCGGTTGGACTTTTGCCCAGCTTCACTCACCAGGTCTTCGGTGACCAGTCCTCGACCAGGTCTTAGTGTCCAGCTTCACTCACCAGGTCTTAGTGCCCAACTTTAGGTCAGGACTTAGTTGTCCAGCCCGCGGCCAGGACTTAGTGCCCAATTCAATGAACCAGGACTTAGTGCCTAGTGTACCTAGGACTTTCCTGCACACTTAATCAGCTTGTTAGATCACAACCAAATCTTAACTTCTGAACCCTTTGCCATTATCAAAACAAAGGTTTGACTTTGGTGCTTCCAGCACCAACAATCTCCCCATTTTTGATTTATGGCAACACGGTTCAAAAAGTTAAGTGAAAAGCATATTATAGCAATCTAATGACAGAATTTTATCTCCCCCTGAATTTCACATTCTCCATCTTAAGTTTTCAATATCACGCGGGTTTTGTAAATTATCTAAGTGCTAAGTGTTTTTCAAGTTTTAACAAAAGCTTTACGTTTTTTGACTAAGTGTTTTTCAAAGATAAAGCAATTGTACTTAAGAACACTTAGGTAAGCCTAATTTTTGTTCAATATTTTGAAATTTTACTTAGGCAAAACTAGTTTTGAAAACTGATTTTCCTTGCAGAGTTTTAATTTTGAGATTTTGGAAAACATTTTCCAACTTAGAAAATTTTGCTTAAAAACATTTTTACAAAAGGAATTTGTTTACAAAAAAAATTACTTAGCACATTTGCCAACAAATTTTTGAAAAATAGTTTAGCTCAGGCAAATTTGTTTACTAAGAAAAAAACATCTTTAGAATTATTTTTCAAAATACACTTAGAAATTTTGAAGCCTTTTCGAACTATTTTAAGAGCACTTAGAAATTTGAAGAAAAAAAAATCCCTCTTTCTTGTTTCTCTCCCCCTTTGCCATATATAAAAAAAAACTAATTACAGCAAGTAAATTAGAGCTAGTAAGAAATTGAAATTATGTATTGAACCAACTCTAAAACAAACTGGACCAAACCAAATTAAACAAATCTTGCTCTGGTCCTGTCTAACCATGTTAGTTACTTACTAACTGTCATAAATAGTAGCTTTCACTAGGGTTAGTCAAGTTAAGTGATTTGATCAAGTTAGATTTTCTAAGCTTGACACTTAACCTGATTGCTGTTCAACTTGTATTTATTGCCCCAATTACTGCAGATGCACTGACATAAAGCATCTTGAATCAAGGCATAGACCTAAGTATCTCAACTCAATCTAGGTTATCAATCAAAAGTACCCTAAGGTGCTTGTGAGATGCTGACTTCTAGATCTATAGGTGCATGCAGTTCTAGGGTTAGGGCCTAAGCTAAGTCCATTTGCGAAAAAGCCCTAGTTTTGAATGGGGTAGTTTTTGAAAAAACACTAAGTCGGAAAATCTTTTTAAATTTCAAAAACTTGATAAATAAAATGATAAATTTGCAAATTTAAAAAAATTAAGACAAAATAGGAAAAAAATTTTAGGAAATAATATAAATCAGTCCTACTCTACTAAGCACAACCCTAACTACCTTCTTAGTGAGCTAAACTTAGACTTAGGTAAGGGTTTGGTAAAGATATCAGCTAAGTTGGATTTTGAGTCCACATGTTTGAGTACTATTTCACCCCTGGCTACATGATCCCTTACAAAATGATGTTTTACTTCTATATGTTTTGTTCGGGAATGTTGAATTGGGTTTTTAGTCAAGTTGATTGAACTAATGTTATCAATATAGACTTGGGTTTGGGTGTAGTCAAGCTGGAAGTCCTTAAGAGTGTGCATCATCCACAAAAGTTGTGCTACACATTCTCCTAGAGCAACATATTCTGCTTCTGTTGTGGACAGTGCTACGCAGTGTTGCTTTCTGCTACACCAGCTGACTAGGCTATGTCCTAATAGTTGGCAACTTTCACTTGTACTTTTTCTATCTAATTTGCACCCAGCATAGTCAGAGTCAGAATATCCTGACAATTCAAAAGTGGAAGTCCTAGGATACCAAATCCCTACATTTAGGGTACCCTTAATGTACCTAAGTACTCATTTTAGGGCTGCTAAGTGGGATTCCTTAGCACAAGTTTGGTACCTAGCACACATTCCTATAGAAAATAGGATATCAAGTCTGCTAGCTGTTAAGTAAAGTATACTCCCAATCATACTTCGGTATAGTTTAAGATCAACAGACTTACCTTCTGGGTCACTATCAATTTTGACATTTGTGGCCATAGGGGTACTTATGCTTTTGGAGTTATCCACTTTATTAATTCTTTAGCATACTTGGATTAGTGAACATAATTACCGTCTCTAGTCTATTTAATTTGTAATCCTAAGAAGAAGTTGAGGTCACCTATCTAGCTCATTTCAAATTCACTTCCCATTATTTTAACAAACTCTTTTAGGAAGTTAGAGTTGGTAGATCCAAAAATTATATCATCGACATAAATTTGGGCAATGAAAATATTATTTTCTAAGGTTTTAACAAAAAGGGTGGAGTCAATTTGACCTTGGTTAAATTTCTTAGAAATTAGATAAGTTGATAAGCGTTCATACCATGCCCTAGGTGCTTGTTTCAACCCATAAAGTGTTTTTCTAAGTTTAAAGGCATACTCAGGTTTTTCAAGGTCCTCAAATCCTGGGAGTTGTTCTACATAAACTTCTTATTTGATGAACCTATTTAAAAAGGTAGACTTAACATCCATTTGGTATAGCTTGAACCCTCTATGGGCTACAAAGGCTAATAACATTCTAATTGACTCAAGTCTGGTCTACTGGGCATAGGTTTCATCATAGTCTAACCCTTCGACCTGACTAAACCCTTTAGCTACTAAGCGGGCTTTATTTCTAACTATTTTCCCTTGATCATTTAATTTGTTTCTGAACACTCACTTAGTATCTATAACAGATTTACCTTCAGGTTTACGTACTAGTTTCCAGACTTGATTTCTTTCAAATTGGGCTAACTCCTCCTGTATAGCTATGATCGAATCAGGGTCAAGTAGGGCTTCCTCTATAGTCTTAGGTTCAAATTTTGAAATTAACTCGATTTGACTAAGATTTCTATAAGAAGACCTAGTTCTGACTCCTAAGGTTGGATCACCCATAATTTGATCAGAAGGATTGAAGGCCTTATATAAGGTTACACGAGCACCCGTGAAGGGTCTCGGGCGCTCGTGATCATTGAGGCGCCTGAGAGTCTCTCGGGCGCCTGGGCCAGGTTGTCAGCTGCCTTTTGGCTGGTCTGACCGCATTGGATGAAGATAAAGTCTCAGGCGCCCGTAAGGTCCCGGGTGCTCAGGTTGACCAAGATTTGACCGTTGACCAGTTTGACCGTTGACCAGAGTTGACTATGTTGACTAATTTTGACCAGGTTTGACTAATCAGAAATAAGTTAATAACGTGCTAGATCTTAATTTGATAAGTCAATTCTCAACTTAAAGTGAATTTTTGAGAAGATTCGAGCAAAAAGTATGTAAGACTAGATCCTTGAAAACTTATGATATGAAAAAATTGTGCACATAAATAAGCATGTTACAGAAAATGTTATAGAAAGGCAAGATTAACTTTGACGTAGGTATCTAAGATTTGGTTAAAATTTGTGTTAGATTCAAATTTGACAAATAGTAATTTGAATTTGAATTTCAAAAATTGGCTTCCAGGTCTTGGCGAGGCACAAGGCCTTCTTTGGCCGTAGCCTTATTCGAGCAACAACCCTTTCCTAGTCAAAGCCTTTTAACGAAATTTCATTTTCAAATTCTTTCTTGAAAGATTTTGGTCTAACTAGTTAGGGTCTTGGATCGGTAGCTTCGGCTAGTTCCACCAGACTAAACATACCAAGTAGAGTATACTTGACCTTATTAGAAGGGTTTCCCTAACGTACTATCATCTCACCTCCACCCAATACTATATTGTTCAAATTTCAACTTAATCATTTGTCCTTAGTCTAACCAGTCCTAAATCTAAGCATGATAATTAAAAATTGCAAAAAAAATAAACAATCAAGCATGCAATTAAAAAAAATTATCTAATTATAAATATGGTTTTTATATTGGCTCCCCCTGGACTATAGCCTCGATAATGGTTAGGCAAGATGTGAATCTTGTCCTTGGGGATCCAATACTAGTTTGGTCCAGCTTGTTTGTTCAAACAGATCTTGGGGACCCATGCTTGGACTTGGGTTCTAGGTTGGTTCAATACAGCATAATAAGAGCGTTGTCTTGACTTGGTTCGATAGCCGAGTCCGGATCGGTTATGAACGGACTTCTGCTTTCCAAGGATCATGTCAAGACCCTTGGAACCCGAAGTGAACCATTCTAAGGCAACTTTGAGCTCTTTGACTTGAGTCTTTAAGGAGGAATTCTCTTCCTCAAGTTTTTGAACTTGGGTTAAGCTTCCTTCCTGAACTGGCTTAGTCAAGGACCTCGAGTTGACTTCCTCTTTCAGGAGTTTTACTTCTTGTCGGAGGGACTCAACCCAGATTTTGGCTTTCGCCAAGTTGCGAGATAAATAAGAAATTAATTTTGAAAGTTCATATTCTGAGTAACTGTTGGTACCGAAAGCACCATATCGAACCTTGTTTTGATATTGGCAAAGAGTTCAAAGTTAAGTATTATTGGTGCTCTAACGATGTTACTCAAGTGTGTAAGAAAAGTCCTAGGAACACTAGGCACGAAGTCCTAGTTCTATGAATTGGGCACTAAGTCCTAGCCGCGGGCTGGGCAACTAAGTCCTGACGTAGGGTTGGGCACTAAGTCCTGGCCGAGGGCTGGGCACCTAAGACCTGGTTCGAGGAATTGGGAACTAAGTCCTGGCCGAGGGCTGGGCACCGAAGACCTGGTTCGAGGAATTAGGCACTAAGACCTGGTCGCGGATTGGGCACGAAGACCTGGTGAGTAAAGCTGGGCAAAAGCCCAACCGGAGGAGCCGGTTGACAAAAGGTAAACTCTCCTGATAGGAGTAGGTGAGGACGCGTTCCTCGTCGAGAGAACAGTAGGCGTCGGTTCGACCTAGGGTTCCATTTGGGAGACCCGAAGTCAGAACCAAGATAGCTACGGCTGTAAATAATGACTAACATTCTTGCTTAGTTTGTTTTGGAACTAACCTTGGTTGCAGGGACCGAAGGAGTGTGTTTCTGCAGCTCAGAACGGCCCAAAGGAAAGGGGCAGGCAACTGGGCTAGTCGCCCGGGAGGTCTCGGGCGCCCAAGGTCAAGGTCAAAATAGCAAGGAAGCAAGAACGCTTTGAAACCACACTGGGCTAGGCACCCGGGAGGTCCCAGGCACCCAAGGTCAAAGCTAAAACGGCCATCAAAGCAAATCTGCCACGAAGTCATTGGACCAGGTCAAGCAAGGCGCCCAGGAGGTCCCGGGCACCCCAGTCAGACCAAGGGCCGAATCGGAGGGGATAAGCGCTGACCGAGCTGCGGATGAAGGTTCTTACAGCTGAAGGCACGTGTCAGGCGCCCCCAGCGAATCAAGCACCCCCAGGAGCACTATAAAAGGGTGCTCGACCCCAAGGCTTCAACACAACTACTTTCTAACGCTCCAAAGCTTTTCGTTCAAGTGCTACGCCTCAGCAAACTCTGACTTCGAGATCCCAGCACCGACGACGACCCTCTGCTCCAAAATATGATCCACATCGGGCGTCGGTAACGAAAAGTGTAGTAATTTTAGTTTCTTGATAGAATATTGTACTTATCTTGTAAATCTCTTTACGTGATTATAGTATTACCCAAAGTACACAGTCAAGGACCGTAGGCCTTGGAGTAGGAGCCGACCTCGACTCCGAACCAAGTAAAAATCTACTTGTGTTCCTGTGTGATTGATTTATTTTCGCTACGCATTTTCTCTTTCCTTAATCCGAAAATGTTTTAACGATATTCACCCCCCCCTCTATCGTTTATCTCGATCCAACAATAACCTCTTACTGTGATTTGCCCATTTTTCGAGATTGTGAGTCTTCTGTCGTCTGGTTCTGATTCCAATCCGGAGTCGACGTCTTCCGAGGCGATTAGGCCGAGAAGATTCGCGTACGGGACTTCTTCGGAGGAGGAGGAGGAGGATTCGTCCAAAGTGGCTTCGAGAGCTTTCTTTCTTCGTGCCTTCTTTGTTTCCTTCAGATTGGGGCACTCTGACTTGAAATATCCCTTTTTGTTGCATTCGTAGCAAGTGACATTAGTCTTGCTCTTTGAGCTTGTTGAAGGTTCTACTGGATCTTCCTTTGTTCGGCTTGATTTCTTCTTGCTCGTTTAGTACTTGAGTTCCTTCTAGTAATCTCGAGCTAGCCAAACTAGCTTGGGTCGATCCCCTTCGCTATCTTCTAATTCTGAGTCTGAGTCGGACTCGAGTGCTGGTTGAGGCTTCTTCTTGGGGGCTTTTCCTTGAGATTTTCCTGCAAGAAAGGCTATACCTTTCTCGATCAAGGTAGTGTTAGTATGTTTGTGCAGTTCTAATTCGGAAAAGAGTTCATCTAATTTTATTTCAGACAAATTCCTTGAAACTTTGTAGGCATCTACCATAGATGCCCACAGTGAGTTTCTTGGAAAAGAATTTAACGTATACCTGATCAAGTCACGGTTTTCAACCTTGTGACCTATCGTGTGCAGCCTATTCATCAGCTCCTGGATTTTGGCGTGAAGCTGAGCTGCAGTCTCATTGTCGTGCATCTTGATTGTGTAGAGTCTGTTCAGTAACAGATCTCTTTTGCTGATCCTCATGTCGGAAGTGCCTTCGTGCAGCTCGATCAGCTTGTTCCAATGCTCCTTCGCGCTGTTGAAGGGTCCCACCCGGTTCAGCTCCTCCTTGGTTAAGTCGCATTGCAATGTCTGGGTTGCCTTTGCATCGGTCTCGATTTTCTTCTTTAGCGAGGTATCCCATTCAGTATAATGTTGCGCCACTCCTTTTGTGTTCTTGGGAATTTCCAGTCCAGACTGGATGATTATCCACATGTCCACTAAGTTTTCAGGTGGACTTCCATCCTGCTTTTCCAGTAGGAGAAGTCTTCTCCACTGAAAAGAGGAGGTCTGGCAGTGCTGTATCCATCTTGCATGGCCATAGAACTTTAACTGAAAAATTACAAACAAAAAAACCTTTTTCCAAGACTGAGTCTCAGATTAGTAGTGCGGGAAGAAATTAATAATAATGTAAAAAGATCGAGTGGTGTTGCACCAACCTCGATTAACGAGAAAATTCGAGCAAAAAGAGTTAAAAAAAATCGTAAATCTGAAAAAAACTTCTCAAACTGGTGGTTGCACCAAGTTTGAGCCACCCGCTCTAATACCACATGTTGGATCGGAGTAAATCGATAGAGGGGGGGTGAATATCGATCGAAAATTATCGGATAATTAAAGAAATTACGCAACAGAAAAGAGTTAAACAAAATCGCTAACACAGTTTATTTTACTTGGTTCGGAGTCGCGGTCGGCTCCTACTCCAAGGCCCACGACCCTTGACCGTTTACGATGGGCAATTCTATATTTGAAGGGCGTTTACAATTTTGGGTACAGATATAGAATTAAAAAGAAGTCACAACACTTAGGAAATTTAAACCTTTACCGACGATCAGAGTGGATGGAATTTCGGAGCAGTGGGTCGTCGTTGATGCTTGAATCGCGAGTGCAGAGCGTGCCGGAGCGTAGCACTTGAGCAAAAGTGTTGAGAGCGAATTGAGCGAGTTGTTCTGAAGCATTGGGGGTGAACCCCCTTTTATAGTTGACTCCTGGGCGCCTTTGTTGAAGGGGGCGCCTACACGTGGCCTCTCCAGCGCGAACTCCAATCCGCAGGCTCGATCAGCGCTTATCCCCTTCATTGAGGCAGCTGAGCTGACTGGGGCACCTGTATGGACACAGGCGCCTAGCTTGACTTGGTCCAAAGGCTTTCATGGTAGTTTGCTTAGATGGTCTCGGTTTGGCCTTGCACTGGGGCACCTGTATCCTTACAGGCGCCTAGCCCAGTGAGGCGCCTCCTTCCAATGAGGCGCCTGAGCTGCAGAAACCCAGTCCCTTCATTTCCTGCAACCAGGGTTAGTTCCAAAACACAAGAAGCAAACATACACTATATGTTAGACATTATTTACAGCCTATACTGTCTTGGTTCTGACTTTGGGTCTCCCAAATGGAACCCTAGGTCGAACCGACGCCTAATGTTCCCTCTTACGGGGAATGCGTCCTCACCTACTCCTCTCGGGAGAATTTACCTTTTTTGCCAACCGGCTCATCCGGTTGGACTTTTGCCCAGCTTCACTCTCCAGGTCTTCGGTGACCAGTCCTCGACCAGATCATAGTGTCCAGCTTCACTCACCAGGTCTTAGTGCCCAACTTTAGGTCAGGACTAAGTTGCCCAGCCCGCGACCAGGACTTAGTGCCCAATTCAATGAACCAGGACTTAGTGCCTAGTGTACCTAGGACTTTTCTGCACACTTTATCAGCTTGTTAGATCACAACCAAATCATAACTTCTGAACCCTGTGCCATTATCAAAACAAAGGTTTGACTTTGGTGCTTCCGACACCAACACACACGCTCACCTCTGTTCTCCGGAGAGGATTTTTCCTACTGGATGAGCAGAATAGAGGTCCACCTAAAAATTGAGGTGGATATGTGGATCATAATCTAGTCTGGACTGGAGATCTCAAAGAACTCTCAAGGAGAACATCAGGGGTACTCTGAGTGGTACGCTTCACGCAAAAAGAGAATAGAAGCAGACGCCAAAGCTACACAGACTCTTTAGTGTGGGTTGACAAAGGAGGAACCCAACCGCGTTGGCCCGTTTAGTAATGCTAAAAGAACTGTGGAACAAATTGATCGAGTTGCACAAAGGGACGTCGGACACAAGGATCAGTAAGCGTGATCTCCTTCTCAACAAGATATACACAATCAAAATGCAAGACGGCGAAACAGCTGCACAGCTCCACGCAAGGATCCAGGAGTTGATGAATGGTCTACACACGATAGGTCACAAGGTAGAAAATCGTGACCTCATCAGGTATACTCTAAACTCGTTCCTCAGAAACTCATTGTGGGCATCTATGGTAGATACTTACAAGGTTTCAAGGAACCTATTTGATATTAAACTTGATGAACATTTTCTGAATTAGAACTCCATGAACAAACTAATGCTTCACAGGTCGAGAAGGGTTTAACACTTTTTGCAGGGAAAGTCCCTGGTGTTGGGAATGGCTTGGCGGGTTTCCTAAGCAAATACTGTTGACCGGGTGCATGTCGACAAGGATACGAGTTCGTAAAATTCAAAATTTTTTCGTGCAGCGGAAGAGTTTGCATAAAATAATTTCCTAAATCATTTTAACTTCGTATCTAGCATGCAACCTTACATTGTGTTGACATAATCATAAAATAAAACTTTGCGGAAAAGTAAACTAATTTACTTTTGTACCTTGCGTAACTCGAAGAAAGGGACGAGATCCAACCATAGCGTCCCTTGGAAGCTTCGCCTCTATTCGCGTCCACGCCGAGTTCTCTTCGGGATGACTTCACCAAGTCACGAGTTTTGTGCCGACGAGAACTACTATATTCTCTATAGGCACAACTTGAAAGATCAAGAGAAGAGTTAGAAACTAACCAACAAGAAGTAACGGAATCGAATTCCGAGAGGAGAGGAGTCGCTATCCGCTTCTTCTTCTTCTTGTTCGGGTTCTTCTTCTTCTAGTGGCTCACGGCAACACCTCCTTGGTGTTGTGATTGGGCGCCGACCCTAGAGGAACTAGGGTGCGCCGGCCCTAGAGAGCTAGGGTGCGCCGGCCCTAAGGAAAGAAGAAGAGAAGGAGGAGATAAGAGAAGAGAGAGAGGGAGAGCTCCAATAATAATCACTTGATATGGAATAAGGGCTAGCCTTTGGTTCCTTTATATAGTAGCAACTCCTTTGCTAAGTCTCCCTCTAAACCGAATTAACGGATTTAGTTATAAGAAATTTATCCTATAAATTTTCTTATTAATTATTCCATTTAAACCGAGTCTTTATTATAAACTAATTTATAATAAAAACTAATTCTTCTTCTCTTTAAATTATGGAATAAATTTTATAAGAAATTTATAAACTTTCTTATTATGGAAAAATCAATTCATAATTGATTTTATAAAATTAAAATAAACCAATTCATGGATTATTTTAATCTTCCATAAAAGAATAAATTTCTACAAATTTTATTTATATAAATTTCTTTATACAAATTTATTTATCCATAATTTATAAAATAAATCACACTAGATTTATCTTATTAATTAAACCAATTAAATTGGTTTTTCTCCTCTTATTTGGCCAGCCACCAAAGAGGGTTTAACACCCTCTTTGGCCGGCCAAAACCAACCCAATAAACCGCGAATTAAACTCATTTAATTCGCCCAAAAAGCTTTCAAAAGACTTAGCCATTTTTGGCTCCCATTGCGCCTCTGACTAACTCAGATTCGACTTGTTTCTCTTGATCGGAAAATCTAATTTTCAACTCGTTTTAAAACCCTCGGATTACTCGTATTGCGTGTGACTAAATAGGCTTTCGATTTATGTTGGTCGTCTATAATTAACCCATTAATTATAGAACGATCATGAGTGGCACCTAGTAGTACATCATGATCCCCAATTAATCGAAAGATCAACGGTTTGACCTCAGAAGAAAATATTCTGAAACCCTTCAGCAGCTCTAATGAATCGTGCCCCATTCCCTTCACCACCTTATACCCACTTGGTTCAGGACACGGTCAATGGTGTCAGTCCCCACTAGGCTGACTACGTCACACCTAGCCCAAGTAGTGTCTTTCTCGTCCTTTGGATTTCTAATTACTCTCATGCATTTAAGAGACTCGCACTCTTAACATGATATGCTCTGGCCAGAGGCTTTGAGTAACAATCCGACGATAGGCCTGGGTATACATCTCCTCGCAAGGAGTGGTGAATCCTTTGTAGGTTGTTCAAACATCTTCGGGCACTTTGGCTTATACCCAATCATCCTGGGTCCACACCTCCTTGGAGATGCTTGCTTAAGATGTTAAAGTATAAGTCTCCATGACCAAGATGACTTGAACACCGCAAGTCAAAGGAACATCGCACTTAAGCCGCAGTAAGATCTTCATTGACATATCTATATAGATAACCATATGAAGTTTTACAGCTAGTCACTCTAATGAACTAGTTCCCTTAACTAGCATCCATGTTTATCTCCGGACATCCCAATGTCACCAGCCAGTGAGAATCAGCTGATTAGAGAATAACCCATGCTAGTCTCAACAGAATTGATAGTGTCCGTATTTATCAATTCATCGACTAGGGATATTTTCAATACTTCACATTTGCACATTTAGAGATAATCACTAGTTGTGATCCCATCACAAATTCTCTTATGCTGTGAGTTGTATTGCGGACATTCAGTAGATGAGTTTAAGATCCCAATCAAATACACAAAATGTATACTCAAATAGTGAATTATCATTTATTAAAATAAATGTTTACAATCATAAGGCGATTGCCTTAGGACACTTCTCTCATATCACTAACAAACTCCCACTTGGCCTAATGCCAATCGCTACGGTATCCAATACCACAGGCTCTAACATGACCCTCAAACTTGCTTTGAGGCAAGGCCTTAGTTAAAGGATCCGCTATATTCCTTTCAGTGGGAACTCTCTCAATTTGTATGTCATTCCTACTTACAATCTCTCTGATCAGATGATAGCGGCGAAGCACGTGTTTGGATCGCTGATGAGACCTTGGTTCCTTCGCTTGTGCAATAGCTCCATTGTTGTCGCAGTATACCGGCACTGCTTCATCAATGGTTGGAACCACGCCAAGTTCGGAGACAAACTTCTTGATCCAGACTGCTTCCTTTGCTGCTTTCGAAGCTGCGATATATTTCGCTTCCGTGGTCGAATCCGCTACGGTGTCTTGTTTGGAACTCTTCCAACTTACTGCGCCTCCATTCAAAGTAAATACGTATCCAGACTGCGATTTGGAGTCATCCTTATCTGTCTGGAAACTGGCATCTGTATACCCACGTATTATCAAATCTCCTTCTCCATATATTAGAAATACATCCTTAGTTCTTCTTAAGTACTTAAGGATTGTCTTAACAGCCGCCCAATGATCCATTCCGGATCAGATTGGTATCTGCTCGTGACGCTCAGAGCATACGATACATCGGGCCTAGTACATAACATAGCATACATGATAGATCCTATTGCGGATGCATAGGGAATCTTATTCATGCTAATCCTCTCGTCTTCTGTGCGCGGACACATAGACTTCGAAAGGTTGATCCCATGCCTGATGGGAAGGTAACCTTTCTTGGATTCCGACATGCTAAACCTTTTTAGCACTCGGTCTATATATGTAGACTGCGAAAGACCAAGCAACCGTTTTGATCTATCTCTATAGATCCTAATCCCAAGGATATAGGTTGCTTCTCCCAGGTCTTTCATGGAGAAAGTTTTGGACAACCAAATCTTAACTGTCTGTAAAACTGATATATCGTTTCCTATAAGTAAGATGTCATCGACATATAATACTAGGAATACGACTGCACTCCCACTAACCTTCTTGTACACACAAGGTTCGTCAGGATTTTGTGAGAAATCAAACTCTTTGATTGTCTCATCAAAACGGATGTTCCAGCTCCTAGATGCTTGCTTTAGTCCATATATGGATCGTCGAAGCTTGCATACCTTGGTTTTATCAACCGATGTGAAACCTTCAGGTTGTATCATGTATACATCCTCAAGTAGGTTTCCATTAAGGAAAGCTGTTTTCACATCCATTTGCCATATCTCATAATCATAATGAGCTGCTATGGCTAGGAGCATCCGAATGGATTTAAGCATAGCTACTGGCGAATAGGTTTCGTCATAATCAATTCCTTATTTTTTGACGATATCCTTTTGCCACTAATCTAGCCTTAAAGGTAACAACATTACCTTCCATGTCGGTTTTCTTCTTGAAAACCCACTTGCACCCTATGGGTTAATCCCTTCAGGTGGGTTAACCAATCCCACACTTGATTTTCATACATGGAATCCATTTCCGACTTCATGGCCTTAAGCCATTTGTCACTTTCTGAATTTTTCAGAACATCTTCATAACTGATAGGTTCGTCATCGCCAATGAGCAACACGTCGTTCGATTCACTTACGAGAAATCCGTATCTCTCTGGAATGTTGCGTGTCCTATCAGACCTACGAAGAGGTGGTGTAGTTTTAGGTTCAACTGATAGCTCATCACTATGAATTATCGGTTGTGGGCCTAGACTAGGTGTCTCTGAGATGTCTATTGGAGTTTCTTGAACTTCATCAAGTTCAATCCCACTCCCACTGTTTTCTTGTAAAAGAAACTCTTTCTCTAGAAATACAGCATGCCTTGAAACAAACACCTTTTGTTCCAAGGGATGATAGAATTGGTAACCCTTCGTTTCCTTAGGGTATCCAATAAATAGACATTTATCAGACTTAGCATCCAATTTGTCTGATACAACCCGCTTTACATAAGCAGGACAACCCCATATCTTAAGGTGAGTTAAGTGAGGTTTCTTACTATTCCAAATCTCATATGGAGTAGTAGAGACTACCTTGGTCGGGACTCTGTTTAGCAAGTAAACAACTGTCTTAAGTGCATAGCCCCAAAAGGATTTTGGAAGAGTTGCATGATTCATCATAGACCTAACCATGTCCATCAAGGTTCGGTTGCGCCTCTCAGATACACCATTATGCTGTGGTGTATACGGCGGAGTCCATTGGGACAGTATCCCATTGTCCCTTAGATAATCTTGAAACTCTTGACTTAAGTATTCACCACCTCGATCGGATCGAAGTATCTTAATACTTTTGCCAAGCTGTTTCTCTACTTCATTTCTGAACTCTTTGAATTTCTCAAAGGCTTCAGATTTGTGTTTCATCAAGAACACATACCCGAATCGTGAGTGATCATCGATGAAGGTGATGAAGTAGCTATAGCCTCCTTGTGAAAGAGTTGACATTGGTCCACATACATCGGTATGTATTAGACCAAGCAATTCTCCCACTGGATTACCTTTTCCGGGAAAGGGTAATTTGGTCATCTTGCCTTTTAAGCATGATTCGCATGTATCAAATGAACCGGGTTCAAATGATTCTAAAATTCCACATCGGTGTAATTCGGTCATGCGTTTCTTACTTATATGGCCAAGACGACAGTGCCACGTGTAGGAGTCTATTTGATTATCTATTCGAGCACGTTTATTGCTTACTTCGATATTAAAAATGTCACTGGATAAATCTAACGTGTAGATGCCATTGCACAAAGTTCCATTCCCATAAAGAACGCCATTTAAAGTTATGTAACAACAATTGTTACTAAAAGTTAAATGATAACCCTTTTCATTCAAACATGAAATAGATACAATGTTCTTTATTAATGAAGGAACGAAATAACAATTATCCAATTCTAAGACACGTCCAGTTTGGAGCTTTAACAAATATGTTCCGATGGCAATAGCAGCAATCCTTGCTCCATTTCCAACCCGCAAATTCGCTTCTCCCTTGACGAGCCTTCTTCTATTCCTTAGCCCCTGTATGTCATTACATATATGTGAGCTACACCCAATATCAAGTACCCAGGTATCTGAGGAAATAGAGTGACATTCAATAACGAAGATACCTGAAGAGGATGGGGCATCGGATGCCTTCTTCTTCACGGACTCAAGATAAATCTTGCAGTTTCTTCGCCAGTGACCTTCCTTGCCACAGTGATGGCAAGTTCCTTTTGGTTTCTTTTCAGTTTTCTTGGCCTTTTTCTTCTTCCCTTTGTTCTGTTCTTTGGCCTTCCTCTTAGAACCTTTCTTCGAGGAACCAACTAACAGTACTGCTTTTTGATCTGGCTTACAGAAGGCTCCACAGTCTTCACATGTTGATCAATCAGGAATGGTAGTCTCCAGTTTGTTCATCGATAGTTCATCACAATTGTGAACAACTCTTGGACAAACAACTCAGAATTAAGTCAATATTAGTTCATGATCCATTGCAAAACCGAGTGTGCTCAGTCGCTCAATGTACCCCAACATCTTTAACACAAACTGCGAGGCAGAAGTGCCTTCCTGCATCTAGTGGTGAGAGGAGTCTGGAGACTTCGAACCTTTCGGATCTCGCCTGCTCTTCAACAACTCATGAAGATGGAAGATGATGGTATTAGCATCCATATGCTCATGCTGCTTTTGCAACTCAGGTACATAGAGGCTAGCATGATGCAACTCGCAAGTTCAGAATCGGTCACATGTTTCTGATAGGCCACAATTGGTCTGGAGTTGCATTCTCTGGGGATGGCGGGAAGTTGTTCTTCAAGGACATAAGCAAGCTTCTTGCCTTGAGGATTATCCTCAGGTTTCGAAGCCAGTCCATGTAGTTCGGCCCAGTCAGTTTATTTGTGTCCAAAATGGAACGCAAGTTCAGAGAAGACATGATCGAGTGATTATCCTAGAAATACAAATTGAGATTATGTGAGAAGATTTATTAAGAATGTATCAACATACATAATAAAATCCTATTTATTTTTCAAATTGAATAACCCTTTTATTCAATTCGGGAGATCGTAGGAACATCTCCAAATAGGTTGATATCCAACCATAGATAAGAATCACCATGGCTGTGGCCATCAAGTTTTTCTTAGCTATGAAGGTAGGTAATTATACCGATTACATATCACATATATGTAACTATCACGTTATGCTATCAACTAATTGAATGTTTGCATAAATCATTGGGTTGTTAACTCATTAACAAGTATGCATCATATACATAGCACCCAACTGCACCTCTCTTTACATCGACCTTGGCTGTGGCACAACAAATCGATGCTCCAAGCTTAAGGCTGACCCATTAATCAAGAAATAGTTTTAATATGGTTGGAGCTCATTCAACCGTTTAGTCAGGCTTGGATGTGTCCAACAACCAAAACTAAGGATTGACCTCTGACTCCAACTATATTATTCATAAACTAATTCCATGGTTTTGAACATGTTAAGGTTCAAGTCGGGCATGGATGTGTCCATCAACCCAACGAGAAACAAAAACTCCGATTCTAACCATATTAATGGAAGGTGTTGGCCTTAATATTTTGTAAGGGGTTTTGGTCTCATCTTTTCTTTTTAAGCACATTCATGACATATGTCATGACTAACGATTTCCTTAATAAAGTATGTATGTGACTTAATTTATCAAGTCTCATGAATTGAATTAGGAACCGGATTTCCTTAATTCTAATTTCAACTTTATTAAAGGAATTGCTTTGGGAAACAATTTCCTAAATTGTCATAATTAATTTCGGAAATAATATGTTCAAGACTTTGATTTCTCTAAATCAAATCTTATTAAATTAAGAGACAATCCTTAATTCAACTACATATTATTTTCATGAAAATCTCATTTAAGAAAACTCTATAGGAAACCATTTTCCTAATTAATTTTGGAGACAACAATATGTAAGAGCATCACCTCTTAAAACATATTTTATTCATGGATTGATTAATTACAACAAATCGTTTTCTAAGGGTGGCTCCCCGAGGCTCAGATACCCAAAGAAAAGTAAAGTGTTGTAAATCCAATTGGACGGCTCCCGAGGCTCAATCCAAATCAAACATGACAATTTCAATTAAAATTGGGAAATTAAATTACAACATCTAACTTTAAATTGGACGGCTCCCCGAGGCTCAATCCAAAATAAAGAATTTTGTTGTCAATTTAAAAACCAATTCAAATTTAATTGTCAATTAACTGTCCATGAATTTGTCTAGACTTTCTTAAAGAAAGTGCCCAAAATTGCGAGATTCGAAAATAGGTTTTCAGAATAATTGTAAGTTTCTGGTACAAAAGAAAACTTACATATTTCCAAAGTTGGAAAATTTCTAAAATAGAAAATTTCCAAAATTGGAAAGTTTCCAAAGATGGGAAATTTTCACAATTATTATAAAAATTTAGAAAACTAGAAAATTTCAAACGTTTGCGAAATTTCATGAGGATTTCCAAACTTTGAAATTCCTAATTCTAAAATTTATTATAATTTGAAAGTTTCCATAATTGGAAAAATTTTCCGAAATTGAGATCATGACAAAGTTTTCCACAAAACAATTATATGATTAAGTCGAACACTAACCGGCTCTGATACCACTGTTGGGACCG
>JAGFNQ010005730.1:0-26054 GCA_024364735.1 Boesenbergia rotunda
TGCTCGAGGATACAGGCTCTGGCGCCCGCTCAGGTTGAACCTGAATCGCGGGAGTGCTGGAGGAAGCAGCTTCTCGGGGCCGTTTCTTCTTCTTGTGCACACGAGAAGAAGATGGACCCGTTGTAGCGGTCTGCCTTCCGGCCTCCGCGCAAACCTCGGGAGGGTCTGCCGCAACGCTTTGGCCTAGCACTTCCAAGTCCGGATCGCTCTCCGCTCGACCCGGTTGCCCGGAAGCTGGTGTCGCCCTCAAAGGGAGTGCATTTCGGCGGGCCAGCAGTTCAGCTGCCCGAGTATTCAAGGCCTCGTCCGCCAGGGCTATCTCTTCATCCATGAGGGCGTCCATCAGGGCCTGAGCTGCAAGTCAGAAAAAGTTTTAGTTAGCATCAAAAGAATCGCAAATAAGAAGGGGAGTTTACCAAAAGTGCCGGGCAATCTGGCAGGGATCTGACTCAGCCGGCAAATGTAAAGCATGGCCTCGCTCAGTAATTTGCCGATGTGAAAACGACGTCCTCCGATTTTAGAGAAGGCTGACCGAAAGCCAGGGTCGGCGCGATACCTTCGGGGAGCAGCGGGGGTGGTCAGGCAATTCCTCTAGCCAGGTAAGAGGCCAGGACGCAGGCGGGGTGGTGCTTATGTAAAAAAAATGGGATTTCCATCCCTTGTTCGAAGATGGAACCTTATCCAGAAAGGCGGTGTTGACCCTGGCCTGGAAAAAGAAACACCCGGGCTCCTGCATCTTAAGGTAAAAGAAGAGATGGAAGATCCTGGGGGAAAGGGGAACTCGGAAGGACTCAAAGATGACTACCGTGCCACATAAAATCCGAATCGAGTTCGGGGCTAGCTGAGAGATGGACACCTGAAAGTACCGACAGATCTCTACAATAAAGGGATGCAGAGGGAATCGAAGGCCGGCCAGAAGATGATCCTTAAAAATAGTAAAGTAGTTCACCGGGGCTTGATTAGGTCGGTCGTCCGGAGAGGGGAGAGCGAAAACATGATCTTCGGGAATACGATAATCATGGCGGAGGGTTTCCAAAGACCCTAGACTCAGGGTCGACCGGGTAGTAGTATACCACGGTTCGGGCGCGGAGGATGAGCCGGGCATAGAAGACGAGCCGGCCATGAGGTCGGACTCGGGAATTAGCAGAAAAAGGTTTAGGCAGAGAGAAGAATACCTAGTGTTAGGGCTCGGGGTAAGATGCGGATCGCCGGAAACACTGTTCGTTGGAGCTCAAGGAGGTCGGGCGGAGGAGGTCGGACAAAACGAAAAAAGAAGCGAGAGGCAAAGTGAGGAAGAATGAAATGAAGGGAGCAGCCTATTTATACTACCGGCTAGATAACCGGAACCGTCGGATGGAGAGGAAAGAAATGGCAGGCTCCGGTTTCCACCGTCCGATCAGCGCGATTCCCCACACCCCGAAGCTTCTCGTGAACGCCAAACGAAGCCACACCCACGACGCCTCGATACCGGAGGCATCCATTCAATAGCTGACGCGTGGTCAGACATTAATGAATAACTGAGTGGGAGGTCGGGCGCGCGGGAGACTAACTCATGTGTACAAGGAATGCGCGGGAGAGCGGGAAAGGAGTCAGGCCGACCGGGCTGGGAGCCTAGTCAGTCGGACTTGACGCCTCCTTCGACTAGACTTGAAGGGGAGGCTTGTGATCCGGGTGAGCGGTTTTTACCAGGGACGAGAGCCCGGTCGGAGAAAAACCCGGTTCAACCCGGTTCAAGGATAATAGAGGCTGGGCTCTCGAGGCCGACCTCCCGAAGCCGAGCCCCCGAGGTCGACCTCTCAAGGTCGAGCGATAGAAGCCGAGCTCTCGAGACCGACTTCCCGAGGTCCAAGGATAATAGAGGCTGGGCTCTCGAGGCCGACCTCCCGAAGCCGAGCTCTCGAGGCCAACCTCCCGAGGTCGAGCGATCGGGGCTGAGCTCTCAAGGCCGACCTCTCAAGGTCGAGCGATAGAAGCCGAGCTCTCGAGGCCGACCTCCCGAGGTCAAGCGCTCGGGGCCGAGCTCCCGAGGCCGACCTCCCGAGGTCGAGCGCTCGGGGCCGAGCTCCCGAGGCCGACTTCCCAAGGTCCAACGATAGAAGCCGAGCTCCGGAAGTTGGGCTCTCGGCCTTGAGTCTCACCCCTCGAAGGGCTCCGTCAAAACTCTCCGTTAAGAGACGTCGTCGTCATCTGACGTGGCCGCCCAGCAATTAATTAAGAGTAGGATCACAGGGTGGCAGACTGATGTGTCAGTCTCACATCGCCACTTACTTAGCTTAATCCCTAACTAATCTTTAGTGAGATGTGACATCCCGCACGAGTGAGACCTTTTCTCCTTCCCCTATATAAACCCCCCCTCTTGCTCCAAAGAGGGGGGATCGCTGCCATTCGCAACCACATCACTGCAAGGAGAGATCTGTCCCGGTCCGACCTCCAAAACTACAGCAGACCGGGTCGGCTTGGTTAGACCGAGTCAGCCGGGGGAGAACCGATTCTTCGCTCGTCGACAGGATCAAAATTAATCAGGATTAACATAATAAAAATAATAAAATAACTATATTGATATAATAAAGTAAAAAAGATAATAATTTAAACATGCAAGTAAATCAACCTTGCCAAAAATATAGACATGTAATAATTTTAAAAAATTAATTTTTATTTCTAATTTTTCATATATGGACAAATCTTATAGAAAAATGATCTAAAAAATTGAATGTTGGGGCAATCTATGGTCCGGAGTGACCATGTGTTTTGATGTTTGGGTAAAAGGTTTAAGTTAGGTTTACCCATGTGATTTAATATGTGTATTTGACTGTGCAGAATTGAAGGTTACACATATTGACTTAGCTGGACGACTTCGATACGGTGAAATGTGGCATGGAGACAAGCTGGAGGCTTGTGTGCACCCGAGGGACTATGGATAGCAGGGATGATGAGCCGAGGAGCGCGAACTTTGAGGCATGCGTGAAGGATGGAATGGAGGCAAGCTGGAGGCTTGTGTGCATCCGAGGGACGGGAGCCGAAGACGAAGAGGGCGTGAAGGCAACAGTCAAGGCTGCCAGTGAAGAGTCAGCTAAGTCATGAAGGGACAAGAGCCGAGGGTAGAGGACTCCAAGGGCAAGCCGGGAAGTGGACTTCAAAGGGCAGACGTGAAGGGTGGCATGGAGGCAAGCCGAGGGCTAGCGTGCGCATCCGAGGGACGATAGCCGGTGGAAGAGGACTTCAAGGGGCAAACCAAGGGAGTATGCTTGAAGGCACACGTGGAGAAGGGTCTTCGGAGTGAGGAGGAGTGTCCTTGTAAGCTGGGCAATTGACTGGTAATATAACAGTCGACTGTCAGCAGGAACAGAAACTCACAGAAGTGTTGGCTGAAACTTCGAACGTTGAGCTGCAACGGTCGATTTTCAGTGGGACCAGTCGACTACCCTGGGGGCAGTCAACTGGTAGGGTGTTTTCCAGCCTTGAGCTTTATTTAAAGAGGCTCAGGTTTGGCTGAGACCTTTGATGAAACAAGCTTGGTTAGGGCTTGTTAGTAGTCTTAGTGCTTAGAAAGTGTATTGTTGGTACTTGGATGACTAGAAAAGGGGGGGGGGTGGATGTAGCCAGACACTCAAATCACTCCCTCTTTGAAACTCTTCTTTCTGCGATCAAAGAATAGCAGCGAAAACAACAACACAGAAAGAAAACAGGGAAAGAAGGCAAATCGACGCTAACACAGCGATGTACAAGGTTCGGGGATAACTTATCCCTACTCCTTGGCGTGCCCGTAAGATGGGTGATCCCTTGATCGTCGGCAGATCAAGCCCCGGTGAACCCGGATATAGCAAGCCTCCTTCTCGGTGGAGAAACCTCTCCACAAGCGTCTCAATAGGATACAAGATAAGCTCACGAGACTAAGAAGGAAACTCTCACAAGAATGTAGCAAGAAGGCTCAAGAGAGAAGCTATACGAGGAGCATAACAACAACAGCGAAACCCACAGCCACACTTGCTTGTTTTCCTGTTCGTTCTCTGCTCCGCTCCTCTGCTTCTCCTCTTCCTCTTAAGCTCTTGCTTCATCGCTAGGCTCCATCAGCATCCCCTGAGCACAGCCTGAACCCACTGACCTCCCTGAGCACTCAGTCCACTGAAGACCTCTTCAGCTGAGCCTCCGTCAGTCGCCAGCCGCGCCTCAGAATCCGTTGGAAACCTGAGAAGAGAAAACATCCAAACCTGCTTGATGGAAAGTCCCCATTTGACTCTCCTTCATTGTTTGAATCATCCCTGTAAAGTCTGCACACTCCAACAGAAGCTTAGCAAATGCATATCAAACAATATCACACAATATCAGCAGGTACCAGAGAAAACGCAGACGCGATCAGAAGTCTGACAGCGATTTCGAATTAAAGTTACAGCTACTGATCGGTCATCAGACCGATCAGAGAGGACCCTGATCGGTCACCGAACCGATCAGGGTAAGCCCAGACCGATCAAGCTCCAGCTTGATCGGTCGACAGTGAGAAAGATGAGATTGCGAGCCATCTTTGATCGGTCACCCTGACCGATCAAGTATTGGGGATCGGTCACCAGTCTGATCCATTAGCTGAGGACAAAACCTTTAGCTTTCGCATGCCAAACCCACTGATCGGTCACCCGACCGATCAGGTGGTGCCCTGATCGGTCTAGGGACCGATCAGGTCACTCCCTAACCGATCAGGCTCCAGCCTGATCGGTCAAGGTGAGAAACCTTGCGACAATTTGATCGGTTATGAGGACCGATCAAGGTTCTCTGATTGTTCACCAGAACGATCTGAACCCACACAGAAGCCGAACCAAAAAGCTTTTGTTCTCTCCCTGATCTTCACCAGATCGATCAGACTTCTCTGGATCGGTCACCAGACCAATCCACAACAGGGAGTTCGTGCCAACTCCTCCCTGATCGGTCACCAGACCGATCCAGCCAAGGCCAACTCCACCATAAGTCAAGAGAACAGGCTCCCTAGCCTTCTTTGACTCGTGCTCAGTCCCCCGGACCAAGACTCCGTGCCCAGCTTCACTCACCAGGACTTCATTCAACCTAGCTTCCCAAGCTAGGACCTGGCTCCACTCACCAGGGTTTCATTCAACCTAGCTTCCCAAGCTAGGACCTGGCTTCACTCACCAGGGTTTCAGTCAACCTAGCTTCCCAAGCTAGGACCTGGCTTCACTCGCCAGGGTTTCATCCAACCTAGCTTCCCAGGCTAGGACCTGGCTTCACTCACCAGGGTTTCAGTCAACCTAGCTTCCCAAGCTAGGACCTGGCTTCACTCACCAGGGTTTCATCCAACCTAGCTTTCCAATCTAGGACCTGGCTTCACTCACCAGGGTTTCAGTCAACCTAGCTTCCCAAGCTAGGACCTGGCTCCACTCACCAGGAGTCGTGCCCAGTCCTCGACCAGGACTTAAACCAGACTCATCTCATTGACCTAAACTAAAATCAGTGTCAACACCAAAACAACAATCAGGGTTAGATTGCATCAACATGTATTTGGGTTTGTGGCGAGGTTTTTCCACCCACAAGGAGCAACACGAGCTAGCTGGAGGGCATCCGGGGAGTGATCCGCCGAAGGATCAAGGGATCGTCCACCTCACGGACTGTCGTGCAGTAGGAGCTTCATCTCCGAACTACGTAAATATGTGTGTTAGCGTTTGTTTGATTTTATTATTGTTGTTTCCGCTTGAGCACGCTAACCTTGTAGGAAGAAATCAAGAAATTGCTATTCACCCCCCCTCTAGCAAGACATAAACGATCTAACATTTAACACAATAAAAAGATTAACACAATACTTAAATAAATAAAAATTATTATTTTAGATGTTGCCTATTGGAAATGAAGCATGTGTCGTAGCACAAAAGACAAATGAGCACTCTAAGCACTAGAACAAAACTCAATGATTAAGCAAGGGAGTGATTATGGTGAAAGAAACCTGGTGAGTGAAGCTGGGTCCTAGCAAGGGAAGCTAGGTCCTAGCAAGGGAAGCTAGGTGGAAGAAATGCTAGTGAGTGAAGCTAGGTGAACTAAATCCTGGTGAGTGAAGTTGGGTCCTAATGAGTGAAGCTAGGTGGACTAATTCTTGGTGAGTGAAGCTGGGCACGAAGTCTTGGTCCGGGACACTGAGCACTAAATCTTGGTCGGGGATTGGGCAACAGAGTCTTTGCCGAGCGAGGATGGCGGACAGAAGTAGAGACGGGTCAAGGTCGGACGTCTCGAGATTCAAGTTCTCGGAGGCCGAGCAAAAGTCCAGCCGGAGGACTCGGTTAGCAAAAGCTTTAGTCGAGCAGGAATCGCGAACAGAAGTAGGGACGGGTTGAGGTCGGACGTCTCGAGATTTGGGTTCTCGGAGGCTGAGCTAAAGTCCAACCGGAGATTCCGGTTGGCAAAGGTAACTTCTCCAATGTGGGGTAGGTGAGGACGCGTTCCCCGAGAAAGGGAACATTAGGCGTCGGTTTGACCTAGGGTTTCGGGTGAAATCCAAAGTCAGAACCAATCATTAAGGCATAAGATTATGTGTGTTTTTGTCTTGTGTTTGTTGTCTTGCAGGTACCTGGAGTTGGAGGCAAGATAGGAAAGCAAACGCAGGAGAAAGGACGTGGGAAGAGGCCTTCCTGGGCGCTTGACTTGAATCAGGCGCCCAAGATGTTGGTGCCGGAAGCACCAAGATCGAACTTGTGTTTTGATAATGGCAAAGGGTTCATAAGTTAAGGTTTTATTGTGATCTAACGAAGTTATTCAAATGTGTAGGAAAAGTCCTAGGTGCACTAGGCACGAAGTCCTGATTCTAAGAATTGGGCAATAAGACCTGGCCGAGGGCTGGACACCTAAGTCCTGACATAGGTTTGGGCAATAGGTCCTGGTCGTGGACTGGGCATGAAGTCCTGATTCGAGAAATTGGGCAATAAGTCCTGGCCGAGGGCTGGGCACCGAAGACCTAACCGAGGGTTGGGCAATAAGTCCTGGTCGCGGACTGGGCACGAATACCTGATCCGGAGGATTGGGCAAAAGTCCAACCGGAGGAGTCGGTTGGCAAAAGGTAAACTCTCCTGAGAGGAGTAGGTGAGGACGCATTCCCCATAGAAGGGAACACTAGGCGTTGGTTTGACCTAGGGTTCCATTTCGGAAGCCCAAAGTCAGAACCAAGACAGCTCAGGCTGTTAATTGTGCTTAACTTATATATTATTTGTGTTTTGGAACTAACTCTGGTTGCAGGAACAAAGGTTGAAGGTTTCTGCTCCCAGGCGCCTGAATAGAGTCAGGCGCCTGATCATACAGGCGCTTGGATGGTGATAGGCGCCCAAGAAGGGCTATTCCCAAGCAGTCTCGAAGCAAGCCTCCACATCAGCAAATGAGGCGCCTGTGTTGATACAGGCGCCCTAGTCAGCTCAGGCGCCTTAGTTGAAGGGATAAGCGCTGGCCAAGTCTACGGATGAGGATTCGAGCAGAACATGCCACGTGTCAGGCACCCCCCTTCAACACAGGCGCCCAAGCATGTAGTATAAATAGGGGTTCACCCCCTTGCTTCTAGAGGCAATTGCTTCCAACGAATTCTTTCAAGCGCTCTGCTCCAAACACTCCGTGCTCAAGTCTCAAGCACCAACGACAACCCACGGCTCCGATCTACAAATCTTCTCCGATCGTCGGTATAATTGTTAATTATGTGCTGTAATTAATTTCTGTATTCGAACTTCATTTTGTACTACTTTTTTGGAATATAGAATTGCCCATCGTAAACGGTCAAAGATCGTGAGCCTTGGAGTAGGAGCCGATCTAGACTCCGAACCAAGTAAAAATCAAAATGTTAGCATTGATTTGAATTTTTATGCTGCGTAATTGCTCTTTTTAATCCGAAAAGATTTTATCGATATTTACCCCCCCTATCGATTCTAAACGATCCCACAAGTGGTATCAGAGCAGGTGACTCAAATCTAGTGCAACCACTAGTTGAGCGATTTTTCGGATTTTCATTTTAAATATTTTTTTACGTTCGTAATTTTTTCATTCATCGAGGTTGGTGCAACTCCACTCGATTTTTCTTATTATTATTTTCCTGCCACACTACTAATCCAAGACTTAGTCTTGGAACAAGTTTTCTTTGTAATTGCTTTTTTAGATAAATTCAATGGTCATGCAAGAAGACTATAGCACCTCCAGACCACCACTCTTCTCAGGAGAAGATTTCTCCTATTGGAAGAGTAGGATGGAGGTCCACCCAAAAACTCAGGTGGACATGTGGATTATCATCCAGTCCGGACTAGAGATACACAAAAACGCACAAGGTGAGGTGCAAGGCTACACAAAGTGGGACAGACCACTCAAGAAGAAGATCGAGGCCGACGCAAAGGCCACACGTACATTACAATACGGCCTGACGAAGAAAGAATTGAACCGCGTCGGACCCTTCAGCAGCGCGAAGGAATTATGGAACAAGATGATTGAACTACACGAAGGTACATCTGATACGCGGATCAGCAAAAGAGATCTGTTACTCAACAGACTCTACACAATAAAGATGCACGAAGGCGAATCAGCAGCACAACTCCACGCAAGAATCCAGGAGCTGATGAACGAGTTGCATACAATAGGTCACAAGGTCGAAAACCGTGACCTAATAAGTTATACTCTAAACTCGTTCTCAAGGAACACACTGTGGGCATCTATGGTGGATGCCTACAAGGTTTCCAGGAATCTATCCGAAATTAAATTAGACAAACTGTTTTCGAATTAGAATTACACGAGAAAACTAATGCTACTTTGGTCGAGAAGAGTATTGCTTTTGTTGCAGAAAAAACTCCAGGAAGATCTCAGAAAAATAAGCTACAACCAGTATCCGAGTCTGACTCAGATTTGGAGTCTGATGACAATGAAGGAGATCGTCCAAAATTGGTCCGGTTAACTCGCGACTACTACAAGGAGCTCAAAAATCAAACGAATAAGAAGAAGGCAAATCGGAAGAAGGAAGATCCATCTGAACCCTCGATGAGCCAGAAGAACAAAGGTAACATAACATGCTACGCGTGCAACAAGAAGGGACATTTCAGATCAGAGTGCCCCAACATGAAGGAGAACAAAAATGCTCGGAAGAAGAAGGCTCTTCAAGCCACCTGGGATGAATCATCCTCGGAAGAAGAAGAAGAAGCTCTGCACTCAAACCTCCTTGCTTTGACCGCTTCGGAAGACATCGACTCCGGAACAGAATCTGAACCAGATGAAGACATCGACACCGGAAAGCTCTCGATCTCGGAGGATGGACAAATCACGATAAGAGGTTATCCTGAATCTGAACTTTATGATTTAATTTCATACTTGTTACGCAAGTTGGCGAAAGCCAACATCCGGGTTGAAACCCTCCGACAGGAAGTCAAACTCCTGAAAGAGGAAGTCAACTCGAGTTCCTTAACCGAGTCAGTTCAAGAAGGAAACTCAACTCAAGTTCAAAAGCTTGAGGAAGAGAATTTCTCCTTGAAAACTCAAGTCAAGGAACTCAGAGTCGCGTTAGAACGATTCACTTCGGGTTCCAAGAATCTTGACATGATTCTTGGAAAATAGAAGTCAGTTTTAAATCGATCCGGACTAGGCTATCGAACCAAATCGCAACAACGGTCTTACTATTCCATATTGAACCAATTTAGAACCCGAGTCCAAGCATGGGCCTCAAAGCTATGTTTGAATAAACAAGCTGGACCAAACCAATATTGGATCTCAAGGACAAGATTCACATCTTCCCTAACCCTTATCGAGGCTTCAGTCAGGGGGAGCTAATATAAAAACCATTTTCATAATTAGATGATTTTTTTTTGCTTGTTGCCTGTTTATTTCATTTTTGTAATTTTATTATGTTTAGACTTAGGAATGGTTAGTTAAGGACAAAAGAATTACTTGAAACTTGAACAACATAGTATTAGGTGGAGGTGAGATGATAGTACGTTAGGGAAGCCCTTCTAAAAAGGTCATGTAGGGTAAGACGTACCTTACTTAGTCTGTTTAGTCCGGTGGAACTAGCTGAAGCTACCGATCCAAAACCTAAGCTAGTTAAACCAAAATATTTCATGAAGTAATTTGAAAATGAACTTTCGGTAAAAGGCTTTGTCAAGGAAAGAGTTGTTGCTCCAATAAGACTACAACCAAAGAAGGCATCTGTGCCTCGCTAAGACCTGAAGCCAATTATCGAAACTCATTTTTAAATTACTATTTGATAAATTTGAATCTAACACAAGTTTTAATTGAATCTTAGATTTAACATTAATCAAAAGACAAAAATAATACATCTCACAAAACAGATAAGGAAACATGTTTTATCACTTAGAATTGGGTGAGATGTCTAGGATCGAATAATTTAGTTCAACCCAACTCTACAATTTTTTTAAAATTAATTCAACATTTTTTTCAAAAATTAAATTCAACATTTAATTAAACTCACTTCATTTTTTTTGAGAAACCTTAATGATGTCAAAAATAACTTATCAAACTAAGCTTTGAATGTAATTATACTAAGATCTAGGACTTGATTGGTTTAATTATTGATTGGTCAAATATGGTCAACACGGTCAAACTTGGTCAACATGGTCAAACTCGGTCAACACGGTCAAACTCGGTCAACACGGGTGCCTGAGACCCTTACGGGCGCCCCATACTTTTTCAGCATTCAAGGCAGTCAAACCTGCCAAAAGGCTGAGCACCCTGAACTCAGGCGCCCGAGAAGCACTCGGGCGCCTCAATCCCTATCACGGGCGCCCTGGCACCCTCATGGGGCGCCGTGATAAGCTATATAAACCCTTCACGGCCAGCCCTCTTCTCCCACACCTCAAACCACTCCTTCCTCATACTCTCCTCACTTCTAAGGCGCCCTAGAGCTCACACTCTCCTCGACTACTCTACTTTCACGATGCCGCCCCGATATGACTTAATTATGCATTTACCGTTGATTTTATAATTTAATTTCATTAAATAAATGTATATTTTTACTTGTCTAGTAAACGCCGAGTTACGCAAACCGACCCCGGGGCCGAGCCTAGCCCAGACCCTAGGTTCCCCACCTTGGCCTTATTCAATAAGTTCGCACATACCACCTATAAACCCATCAAGACGCACTATTTGAATAGAAACTTCTTTATTCAATCTTGCCCCTTAGCTATAGATGTTATCAACTTTTACCAGCAAGACCAACTTGTATATTGTACTAGTCCAGTCAACACGACCTTATGTGCTGAATTCTACAATAACTTGGTCAAAATTGATGACCCCTGTTACTCTACCACTGTACAAACCATTCCACTTACTATCACACCCACTCTGTTTAACCGTTGTCTTGGACTACAATCTTCTCAGTCCACATTTTGTTGTTATCCTCCGACAGATCTACCCTTTGCTCCTCCCTATTCACATATCACCCTTGATACTCTTTATTCTTACTTTTTCGGAGAGGAGAGGGACCCCACTATACAAAGATTTCAGTCTGTCGACCTGCGCATACGGGACTATGCTCTTTACCGAGTCCTGGTCCACAACATCCTTCTGTTGACCTCTCGAGATGTTGCAGCTATGCGACCTTTCCACACTTTCCTTCTCTACGCGATGATCCACCACTTGGACATAGACATTGGTCTACATATGTTCCGGACGGTCATTTATGCGTCTAGTATATCCACTCATTCCCGAGTACGGTCGCCCTATTGTCACGTTATCACTTCTCTCCTTCATCACCATGGTCGCAACATCTCTGCTGGGGAGGTCATCACTATGACCGAGTTTGATGAGATAGGGGCTAGGAGCTTTTGTTTAGAGGCCATAGACATCTCGGCCATCGGGGTTTTATTGTGGAGATGATGAGGGGCTCGACACCAGGTCGATTTGGACGACGAGGTGGACATCGACGTAGCCGATCTTGCCGCCGAGATCGAGGAGCATCTACGAGAGCTCCACCATTGACTACCGACCAGAGCTTGGCACGATTACAGATGGAGGTATACAGTCTCCGAGAGGAGATGGAGGCCTATCACGTCGAGTACATGGATGCCCTTCAGGCCGAACATGATGCAAACCAGGCCTGTCACAATGAGATGATGTCTATGTTTCGGTCGTGGCACCCCGGTTCATTTTGGCCCCCTGGCCCATCATCCTAGATCTGAGTTGTATTCCTGATGATTTGACTTTCCTACTGTGTAGGGTTGACTTGTTGACTCACATTGTCCTGTTGACTTGGTCTGATCCTTGTGTTGACTTGTTAACTTTCACTACATCTATTTAATTATCTGCTACTTATCTGCTTCATACTTGACTATTTATTTATCTGCTTTATAATTAATTGATATGTTAGGGTTGTGCTTAGTAGAATAGGACTGCTCTAATTTTTTTCCCAAAAATCTTTTATATTTGCAATTTAAAAAAACATTTCTTTTATTAAGTCTTGAAATTTTAAAATTATTTTCCAACTTAGATTTTTCAAAAATTTACTCCCTTCAAAACTAGGGTTTTTCTACGCAAATGAACTTAGTATAGGCTTTAACCCTAGAATTGCATGCATCTATAGATCTAGAAGCCAACATCTCACAAGCACCAAAGGACACTTTGATTGATAACCTAGATTAGGTTGAGATGCTTAGGTCTATGCCTTGACTCAAGATGCTTTAAGTCAGTGCATCTAGAGTAATTGGAGCGATAAATACAATTGAACAACAATCAAGTTAAATATTCAAGCTTAGAAAATCTAACTTGATCTGATCACTTAACTTGACTAACCCCAGTGAAAACTGCTGTTATATAACAGTTAGTAAGTAGCTAACTGGGTTAGACATGACCCCAAGTAAGTTCAGTTTAATTGGTTTGATCCTTTTTGTTGCTTGGGTTCAATAGAGTTGGTTCAATACGTATTTAAAATTGTTTTAACTGGCTCTGATTCAAAATTGATTTGCAATTGGTCTTCTATCAAATTTTTTTGATATATAGCAAAGGGGGAGAGAGGAAATAAGAGAGTAAAATTTTTCAAATTTTCATTTTTTTCTAAAAGTAAAGTTAAATTTTTTTTTCCAAAAGTAAAGTTAAATTTTGAAGGGTATTTAGGCATCATATTTTCAAGTGCAGATTTTTTTTTCAAAAATATTTTTTTCAAGTACACAAAATCCTTCTAAGTGAAATTATTTCTAAGTGAAATATTTGTTAAGTGCACAAGTTTTTTAAGTGAAAATCTTTTCTAAATGCACAAAATTATTTTTAAGTGCACAAATTTTTCTAAGTATTTTCTAAGTGCACAAATTTTTCTAAGTAAAATATTTTTTAAATGCACAAATGTTTCTAAGTAAAATATTTTTATTTTTTTAAGTGTACAAAATTTTTCTAGGTTAAATTTTTCTAAGTGCACAAAATTTTCTAAGTCAAAATTTTCTAAGTGCACAAATTTTTTTAAGTAAATGTTTTTTCAAAATTTATTCTAAGTGAAAAACTTTTCTAAAGCAAAATATTTCTAAGTGCAAATGTTTTGGCAAAAAGTTTTTTTGTAAGTATGCAAATGCTTTGCAAAACACTTAGTCAAACGTTAAACACTTAGACTTTTTGAAAAACTGCATATCATTAAAAGCTTTAGGGGGAGAATTTCTATTTCAGGGGGAGCTTAGTAAATATTTTTCAAAAAGTGATTTTCTTAGAATAAACATGCTTGTTATATATGCTTTAAATGATTTAAACTTAACCTTTTCAACCTGGTTGCCATAAATCAAAAAGGGGGAGATTGTTGGTGCTGGAAGCACCAAGATCGAACTTGTGTTTTGATAATGGCAAAGGGTTCATAAGTTAAGGTTTTATTGTGATCTAACGAAGTTATTCAAGTGTGCAGGAAAAGTCCTAGGTGCACTAGGCACGAAGTCCTGATTCTAAGAATTGGACAATAAGCCCTGGCCGAGGGCTGGACACCTAAGTCCTGACATAGGGTTGGGCAATAAGTCCTGGTCGCAGACTGGGCACGAAGTCCTGATTCGAGGAATTGGGCAATAAGTCCTGGTCGAGGGCTGGGCATCGAAGACCTGACCAAGGGTTGGGCAATAAGTCCTGGTCACGGACTGGGCACAAAGACCTGATCCGGAGGATTGGGCAAAAGTCCAACCGGAGGAGCCGGTTGGCAAAAAGGTAAACTCTCCTGAGAGGGGTAGGTGAGGACGTGTTCCCCGTAGGAGGGAACACTAGGTGTCGGTTTGACCTAGGGTTCCATTTCGGAAGCCCAAAGTCAGAACCAAGACAGCACAGACTGTTAATTATGCTTAACTTATATATTATTTGTTTATTATTTGTATTTTGGAACTAACCCTGGTTGCAAGAACAAATGTTGAAGGTTTCTGCTCCCAGGCACCTGAATGGAGTCAGGCGCCTGATCATACAGGCGCCTGTATGGTGACAGGCACCCAAGAAGGGCTATTTCCAAACAGTCTTGAAGCAAGCCTCCACATCAGCAAATGAGGTGCCTGTGTTGATACAGGCGCCCCAGTCAGCTCAGGTGCCCCAGTTGAAGGGATAAGCGCTGGCCAAGTCTGCAGATGAGGATTCACGCAGAACAGACCACGTGTCAGGCGCCCCCTTCAACACAGGTGCCCAGCTTGCAGTATAAATAGGGGTGGGTTCACCCCTTGCTTCCAGAGGTAATTGCTTCCAACGAATTCTTTCAAGCGCTCTGCTCCAAACACTTTGTGCTCAAGTCTCAAGCGCTAACGACGACCCACGACTTCGATCTATGAATCTTCTTCGGTCGTCGGTATAATTGTTAATTATGTGTTGTAATTAATTTCTGTATTCGAACTTCATTTTGTACTACTTTTTTGAAATATAGAATTGCCCATCGTAAACAGTCAAGGACCGTGGGCCTTGGAGTAGGAGCCAATCTAGACTCCGAACCAAGTAAAAATCAAAGTGTTAGCATTGATTTGAATTTTTCCGCTGCGTAATTGCTCTTTTTAATCCGAAATTTTTTTATCGATATTCACCCCCTCTATCGATTCTAAACGATCCCACACAAGATACCTTTCCCAGGCACCTGGGAGCTTCCCAGGCGCTTGGGAAGGGCTGGCTTATCCCCTACTGCAATTTCAGTGGTTTGGATGAATTTTGACCACACGTGGCAGGCACCCGAGAAGCTTATATATAAAGGGGTTCGACCCCTCATCTCAAGTTATCAACTTTCACATCCGCTAAAGCATTTCGTGTGAAGCAAAAGTGCTCAAGGCGAAGCTCTGCGACCAAGGAGGCTCCAGGAAGAAGTGCGTGACACTTTGGACTTCCGGATTGGCCGGATCTTCACTGTTTTGTTTGGTTTATTTTTCATTTACGAGTAAAATTTATTTATTCTTTGTTTGTACTTCAAATTGTATGATGGGTTTCTCCGCCTCTAGAAACTCTGGAAAGGAGACCATTAGTGGACTCACGATTGAGTGCTTAGGCCTTGGATATACTGACCCTGGGGGGTTGGGAACCAAGTAAAACCCGCGTGTCACTTGTCTTTTGTTTTTCTTTATTATTATTTCCGCTGCGTACTAACCCTGATAGAAAGACAAACGACGGGTTTTTCAACAAAGTTTTACGAATCGATATTCACCCCCCTTTATCTACCAGCACTGATCCTACACAACAATCTCTCCCTTTTTGATGTTTAGCAATATGTTTAAGTTAGAATAACCTTTTACCCCAACTTTCATCTTCAATGAGGGTTTATAACTTAAATCCTACATTTTTTCCCTTTGACACACATCAAAAGCTCTCCCCGAGAGTCAATTTGTTCAAAGGTAGCCAATAAAAGTCTCATACCTTTCATTGTCTCCTATGCTCAACCTATAGTATATATCCATCACAATGATGATCTCCAATCTTCACTATTTCCTTATTTTGTCTTTAAAGAAACAATGCTTTTAAGGAGAATCTCCCCATCAAAATATGCTCTAACTTCTATCATTGTACCAACAATGATTTTGAGTTTCTAAGTCTTTAGGAGAACTCAAAGTGAAGTAATGACATTTAAATATTTAAACTTAAAGTTAAACCTCCCTTAACCTTAACCCCAATCTAATCCTTTTCAAGCGTTCCTTCCCTATTTTCAACATGAAAATTGCCCATAAATACTTATACAAGCATTTCATAGGGTTAGGAATAGCGAAATGAGTTAATGTTGGCCAAATGGACTGAAATCAATCAAAATTCGCGAAAATTAGGGTTTCTAATCAATTGTTTTCAATTATCAATTGATTCCAACCCTTTCTAATCGATTAGAGTAGGGTTCTAATCGATTCTGGTCATCCTCAATGGATTACCTAATCGATTTCGTACGCTCATGCTTAAAGGAATTCAACACCAATTGATTGCCCAATCGATTGGTGTGGGAGTAATCGATTGTTCAATGGATTACCTTATTTGATTTTTTTAATTTCTGGAAATAATTTTATATCCAAATTCAGAAAATCATAAATAATTCTATAGTTATCAAAAAATCATGAAATTTTACGTTGACTTTATTTATATCATATACTATCATAAAAAATAGTTTTATATGAAAATAACTTCTATTTTCAAAGATTGACATAAAATTAAAAATCATGAAAAATTTTAATGTTTCACTCCATTTTGTTTCCACTTAATCAATAATGGGTTGCATCAAAAGAGAGACTTCACCAAAATTTTTTAAAATAGTTTTGAAATAATTTTCAAAAATAATTTCCAACCATATTCTTTGAGCTAAATGCACATAACTTGTACATTAGCTTTCTCAATAATAAGACTTCACTTTCTTATTATTTTGATGAACCTAAAACTCGAATAGTTGCATTTAATCAATACCTTGAATTTTGTTCATTTTTTTATCATCTCACTTATATCTTATGTGTCTTAATACACATACAAGTTGTCATCCTAGGCATCCGTGGTTCGATCCTCAGCTACGACGTATATTGTAGGAATTTTTTCTCCAAATGGGGCTCGAACCCTAGAACGCTGGGTTTTTGGACTACCCGTTGCGAGCACTTCCTGATTTACCCTAGAGGCCGGTGGGAAAAACTTCGTTAATCGTCAATACACATATAAGTTAACTTATAGTTTTATGAGATGTGAAAATTAGGTTTTTCCTAATTTTTTAGGTTCATGCATTTCTAATTGGACATTTTAAACTTTGACCTTCCAACCTAAGATGTCAATTAATGTTAATGTCTTTAATTTTAATAAATTGAGATAATGCACGATAATGATCGTGGCATATATTAAATGCATATTTTCAAATAGAAAGACTATCATAGCTATATGATGTATATATGACATAACATATGATATTTTTCATAATCAAATATGAATTTTTAAATATTATGTTATGGCATATGATAGAGTACACAAATCAATCATTTTTGGTGCAAAAAGAATGCCTAGATTTACTATCTAAGTACCATAAATTAATTACTAAGCCAAGAAGTAAGCCTAAGTTGCTCTAACATTTAAAGAAAATGCCAAAATTCTCAACTTCGGATTTCTTTGAATTTTATCCAATTTATGCCAATTTGATCAAGCTAAAATTTTCCAAAATTTTAATTTGACCCAATTTTACTCTTCCAGAGTAAATAAGTCCATTGCTTATTTTCAAGATATCACAACACCTTGAAAATATCCCAAAGTGTCAACTTCACTGTGGTTGGGTTAACTACCATTCTAATTAGAGTTGACACACTCTAAACCCATTTAGGGTGTAGAGAATATACTCTTAGGAACTCAAAACCTATTAATGCTCTTTGGGTGTTCTAGGTATGCACTAAAGATATCTTCCCTTGATACATTCCTAATGACTTTCCTAGACTTCTTAGAAGCCTTGGTCAAGCTAGTCTCATCTCGGTCAACTCTAAGGATGACTTTCCTTGTGGTCTTGAGTTAACTCCTAGACCTAGATTTAGTTCAATACCTATATGGAACTCTATGATAGGTGACACATCCTCTGTGGCTCTTGGTTTGTATCCCAAACCGTTCCTGCCATTAGAGGGTCATTGTATAGGATTGGGTCTACCGATATGGGCTGAATATCGACCATTGTTCTTTTTCTAGTTCGTCATTCATTTGTTCTTTCTATTAAGAGTGTTAGTAGCAGCGGATAATAAAATAATGAAACAATAATGGACACACGAGATTTACTTAGTTCCCAACCCCCTAGGGTCAGTACGTCCAAGGCCTAATCACGAGTAGCACCAGCCCACTAATGGTCTCCTTTCCGGAAGTTTTTCGGAGGCAGAGAAACTTGTCTTACAGTTTTGAGTACGTGCACAATAATGATAATGAAATAAACATAACTTGTAATATGCAATCGAAATAATAATTGAGACCGATCTAGAAGTCCTAAGTGCAACGCACCCTCCTAGAGATTCCTGATTGTAGAGCTTTGCAGCATTCCTTTTTGAGTGTAGAAACGAAGAGTAGAATAAAGAATTTCATTGCGTTAAATGTAGAGCCTTCATCTCCTTTTATAGAAGAGTTGGATCAAATTCTTATTTGGATCAACTCTTATCTAAATGAAGTCATATCTAGATAAAGTCTCATCTTTATCCACATCATCTGGCTTATCTTTATCCTCATCCAAATCATAAAGGTAAACCAAATCTTTTGCCACATCATCTTCCAAGTGAACATTTCTGACAATTCAATACTCTGAACCTAACCTAGTCGGTCTACCGAACCATTGGTTCGGTCTACTGAACCGGTTTGAGCTTGATTCGACCCAAGTCAAGTTTGGCTCACCCATTTGCATTGGATTGCTCTCTGTTTTGCTTCCAGCTCTAGGTTCCTGCAAAACAACCATACAACAACAAACAAGCAACCAAACCCTTAGTCTTATAAGTCTACCTAACCGACTAGGCTTATCTTTTTCTTGAAGATCCCTCCTCCAAGTCTACCACCTAAGGGTTAATCCCTTAGTATCAAGCCATATTCCTATAAGTCTACCCGACCTACTAGGCTTCATGCTTGGACTACATCCAAGACTTTACCACCTAAGGCTTACTCCATAGGATTTCACCACCTAGCTTCACTCACTAGGACCCAACTTCACTTACCAAGATGTCATTGCCAAGCTTTATTCACTAGGACTTCCACCACCTAGCTTCACTCACTAGGACTCAACTTCACTCACTAGGATTTAGTGTCCAACCCACGGTTAGGTCTTAGTGCTCAGCTTCACTTATCAAGACTTCGTTACCCAATCCTTGACTAGGACTTTGGTGCTCGATCCTCGACTAGGACTTCGTTGCTTGACCCTTGGCCAGGACTTCATACTACTCATCTAATCTTAATTAGACTTCTCTCTTCCAAACATCAAGTCATGTTTAGATTCACCCTTGGTCAAACTGACCAGATCTTGATATATTATCAAACATCGAAACCCTAGAGGTTGATTGCTCTTGACTAATGCTCACTGCACCAACAATCTCTCCCTTTTTGATGTTTGATAATAATATTAATTTAGATTCTTGTCTAAAAATTTTTGTTGGATCGAAGAAAACGATAGGGGGGGGGTGAATATCGTTATCAAAATTTTTCAGACAGTTAAAGAATATGCGCAGCGGAAAGAAATAAAGTACACAAGAACACAAGTCAATTTTTTACTTGGCTCGGGGTAGCGGTCGGCTCCTACTCCAAGGCCCACGGTCCTTGACCGTTTACTTTGGGCAATTCTATATTCAGAAAGATCTTTACAGATTGATAGTACAGATATATAATTTGAAAAACAGAATCACAACACTTTCGTAAACTAAAATTTTACCGACGCCCGAGGTGGAACGAATTTCAGAGCAGAGGGTCGTCATCGGCGCTGGAATCTCGAAATCGAACTTTGCCGGGGCGCAGCGCTTGAGAGAAAGTGTTTGGAGCATTGGAAAGAATGGATGTCGAAGCCTTGGGGGTGAGCCCCCTTTTATAGTGCTCATACGGGCGCCTGTGACGTTGGGGGCGCCTAACACGTAGCCTTCCCTGCGTGAATCCTTATCCGCGGGCTCGGTCAGCGCTTATCCAACTCCACTTGGGCGCCTGAGCTGATGGGGGCACCCGTGACCTCACGGGCGCTTGATCTGGCTTGGACCAGAGGCTTCGCAGCTATGTTTTGGGTTTTGCCTTCACTCTTGTGCGCCCGTATCCATACGGGCGCCTGTCTCCATTCGGGCGCTTAAGCCCAGTGAAGTACCTCACTTGCAGACGACCAGTCCTTCGACTCTGCAACTAAGGTTAGTCCCAAAACATAATAAGCATTAGTTACAGTCGTAGCTGTCTTAGTTCTGACTTCGGGTCTCCTAAATGGAACCCTAGGTCGAACTGACGCCTACTGTTCCCTCGATGGGGAACGCGTCCTCACCTACTCCTCTCAGGAGAGTTTACCTTTTGCCAACCAGCTCCTCCGGTTGGACTTTTGCCCAATCCACCTGACCAGGTCTTCGTGCCCAACTTCCGGTCAGGTCTTCTTGTCCGACTTTCGGTCAGGTCTTCGGTGCCCAGCCCCTTTCCAGGACTTCTTGCCCAGTCCTCGACCAGGACTTCTTTGCCCGACTTTCGGTCAGGTCTTCTTGCCCAGTCCTTGACCAGGACTTTTTTGCCCAGCCCTTTGCCAGGATTTCTTGCCTAGCGTACCTAGGACTTCTTCCTGCACACTCAGTGAACATATTAGATCACAATAACAACTTAACTTCTGAACCCTTTGCCATTATCAAAACCCAGGTTTGACTTAGGTGCTGCCTGCATCAACAATCTCTCCCTTTTTAATTTATGACAACACAGTTTGAAAGACTTCCCTGCCAGTCTTTCAAGCATCTGATCAATAAAGGGTAAAGGGAAGTGATCTTTCCTGGTGACCTTGTTGAGCTTTCTGTAATCAATGCAGACTCTCCTGGAATTCTTAACTCTGGTGGACACTAGTTCGTTGTTTCCATCTTCCACCACTATCACCTCGGATTTCTTGGGCACCACATGTATGAGACTAACCCACTGACTATCAGAAATAGGGTAAATAATGTTAGTGATATGAGAGAAGTGTCCTAAGGCAATCGCCTTATGATTGTAATCATTTATTTTAATAAATGAATATTTACTATTTGAGTATACATGTTTGTGTATTTGATTGAGATCTTAAACTCATTTACTGAATGTCCGCAATACAATTCACAGCATGAGAGAATTTGTGATGAATTCACAACTAGTGATTATCTCTACATGTGCAATTGTGAAGTATTGAAATTGTCCCTAGTCGATGAATTGATAAATACGGACACTATCAATTCTGTTGAGACTAGCATGGGTTATTCTCTAATCAGCTGATTCTCACTGGCTGGTGACATTGAGATGTCCGGAGATAAACATGAATGCTAGTTAAGGGAACTAGTTTATTGAAGTGACTGGCTGTAAAACTTCATATGGTAGTCTACATATAGATATGTCTGTGAAGTTCTTACTGCAGCTTAAGTGCGATGTTCCTTTGACTTGCGGTGTTCAAGTCATCTTGGTCATGGAGACTTATACTTTGACATCTTAAGCAAGCATCTCCAAGGAGGTGTGGACCCAGGATGATTGGGTATAAGCCGAAGTGCCCGAAGATGTTTGAACAGCCTACAAAGGATTCACCACTCCTTGCGATGAGATGTATACCCGAGGCCTATCGTCAGATTGTTACTCGAAGCCTCTAGTCAGAGCATGACATGTTCAGAGTATGAATCTCTTAAATACATGAGAGTAATTAGAATCCGTAGGACGAGAAAACGTTACTTGAGCTAGGTGTGACGTAGTCAGCCTAGTGGGGACTGACACACATAGACCATGTCCTGAACCAAGTGGGTATAAGATGGTGAAGGGAATGGGGCACGATTCATTATAGCTGCTGAAGGGTTTCAGAATTGTTTCTGAGGTCAACCGTTGATCTTTTGATTAATTGGGGATCATGATGTACTACTAGGTGCCACTCATGATCGTTCTATAATTGATTAATTATAGACGACCAACATAAATCGAAAGCCTATTTAGTCACACGCACTACGAGTAATCTGAGGGATTTAAAACGAGTTAAAAATTGGATTTTCCAATCAAGAGAGATTAGGTTTGGTTGAGCCAAACGATAAGTCGAATCTGAATTTTATCAGAGATGCATCGGAAGCGTAAAATGGCTAAGTCTTTCGAAGACTTAATAGATGAATTAAATAAGTTTAATTCATTGGGGCGTGGCTTGGATGGGCCACCCAAAGAGGGCCTCCATCCTCTTTGCTTGGCCGGCCACAACAAAGGGAGAGAACCAAGTTTTTGGATCAATTTATAAAATAATCCAAGTGTGGTTTGTTTTATAATAAACCAAGGTTTGGTTTATTTCTTCATGGAAATTAAAATGAACCATGGATTGGTTTATTTTATAAAATTAATCATGGATTGATTTACCATGATAAGGAAATTTATTCCATAGGAGAGAAGAGACTTGATTGATTTTTATCATGAATTAAAATATGATTTTAACCATGATATAAAATCAAACTTAGCATGATGGAATAAGTTATTCCATATTTGAGAGGCTTGATGGTTGAGAGGCTACTATATAAAGGACCCAAGGCAAGGCTTGACAAAATAATCGAAGAGATGAAGGCATAGGCTCTCTCCCTCTCTTTCTCTCCTTCTCTTCTCCCCTTCTTGCCGTGCGCCAACCAGCCCTAAGAAGGAGCACCAGCTGGCCGCCCCTGCCCTTTCCTTGCTGACCACCACCTGCTGCCATAGAAGGAAGCTCCGGCCATCTCTTGGCCAGAAGAAGGTGCTGTCGGAATTAGAGTTTGCCGCAAGGATCTTTTTGTCGCAAGCCTCTTCTTTTGCTTCGCCGGAATTTTGATTCCGTCCATCCTTTTGTGGCTAGTCTTCCGACTTCTCTCTTGGTTTTTCTCGTCGCGTTCTCGGAGAATCTAGTAGTTCTCGAGAACATGAAACTCGTGGCTTTGCGAAGTCATCCCAAAGATACTCGGCGTGGACGCGAATAGAGGCGGAGCTTCCAAGGGACACTTGCGGTTGGATCTCGTCCCTTTCTTCGAGTTACGCGAGGTAATACGTAAATTAGTTTACGTTTCTGCAAAATTTTAAATATATGATCATGTCTACACAAGATAAAATTGCATGCTTAGATGTGTGGTTAAATAATTTGAGAAATTATTTATGCTAAACCTTCCGCTGCACGTAATTAATTTTTAAAATTACGAACCTGCATCCATGTCAACATGCACCCGGTCCCAACAGGAAGCTAGTCTTAATAGGCTTATAGGTTGTTTGGGCAAACTTGTTGAATAATTCTAAGTTAGGGAACCTTGGGTCAGGGCTAGGTTCGGCCACGGGGTTAGGTTGTGAGACGGGACGTTTTCTAAAAAAAATGGCGCATTTGATAAGAGAAATAAAAGGAATGAAAATTGCTTTAAAAATGCATAATAAGATTGATACCAGGGCGACATTTTTGAAGTAGAGCGTTTGAAGACGAGGAAGGAGCGTCCGGGTGCCTTGGGAAGAAGAGAAGTGAAGGAAGGTTTGGGTTTTGGTGTGGGGGAAGAAGAAGGAGCCATGCTCCTTATATAATGTCATACGGGTGCCCATGAAGGGTCGGGCGCCCGAGTTCATTAGGGCGCTCGTAAGGTCACGGGCGCCCGAGTCAGAAGGCAGCTTTTTGGCAGACTTCACTGCCTTGGATGAAGACAAAGACCTAGGCGCCCGATAGGTTACGGGCGCCCGGGTCAGCTGGGTAGGGTTGATAGCTTTTGCTATCTTGGTTGAAGAGAAAGTCGGGGGCACCCGACAGGTCATGGGCGCCCGAGCTGACCATGGTGTCTATTGACCAGTTTAACCATTTGACCAGGTTTGACTATTTTGACCCAGTTTGACTCTTTGACCAATTAACAATTAAGTCAATTAAGCTCTAAATTGCATGATTCATTGTTTTTACTTGACAAAAGTGCAAAAAACCAGATGAATTTGAGTTAGATTTTAACCATCTCACCCAGTCTATGGTTATCAATCACGCTATCCTTATGAGTTTTGTGAGACAGATTTTTAATAGAAGTAAGGATTTTATTTTGAACAACATGATTAAAGTTGAATTAATTTTAAAAACAATTAGTTTTAAATTTATTTTGAAAAATAGTTGAATCTAAGATTAATTGAAACTTGTGTTAGATTCAAATCTGACAATAGTAAAGTGAATTTGATTTTCAATAATTAGCTTCCAGGTCTTGGTGAGGCACTAAGCCTTCTTTGGCCGTAGCCTTATTGGATCATCAACTTTTTCCTTGACAAAGCCTTTTATTGAAAATTCATCTTCAAGTTACTCCTTGAAAGATTTTGGTCTAATTAGTTTGGGTCTTGGATCGGTAGCTTCGGCTAGTTCCACCAAGATGGCTTCCCTAACGTACTATCATCTCACCTCCACCCAATACTATGTTGTTCAAATTTCAGTTAAATCATTTTAGTCCTTAGTCTAACCAGTCCTAGGTCTAAGCATGATAATTTGCAGAAATAAATAAACAATCAAGCATGCAATTAAAACTAAGGAATAAAAGAAATTTATCTAATTATGAAAATCATTTTTAAATTGGCTTCCCCTGGACTAAAGCCACGGCAATGATTAGGCAAGATATGAATCTTGTCTTTGGAGATCCAATACTGGTTTGGTCCAGCTTGGTTGTTCAAGCAAAGTTTGGGTACCCATGCTTGAACTTTGGGTCTAGATTGGTTCAATACAGCATAGTACGACCGTTGTCTTGACTTGGTTTGATACCCTAACCCAGATCGATTTAGAACGGACTTTTGTTTTCCAATGATCATGTCAAGACCCTTGGAACCCGAAGTAAATCATTCTAAAGATGTTCTAAGGTCCTTGACTTGAGTTTTCAAAGAGGAGTTCTCTTCTCAAGCTTTCAACTTGAGTAGAGGTTCCTTCTTGAACCTTCTCGGGTCAAGGATCTAGAGTCAGCTTCCTGTTTCAGGAGTTTTACTTCCTGTCGGAGGGACTTGACTCGGATTTTGGCTTTCGCCAAGTTACGAGATAAGTAAGCTATTAACTTTGATAATTCAATTTCAGAATAACCACTTACGTATTTTGCCGTTCTCCGAAATTGTGAGCTTCAGTCGTCCAGCTCCGATTCCGATCCCGGTGTCGATGTCTTCCGAAGCGGTCAAAGAAACTCTGTCCCAAGACTTAGTCTTGGATAGTAGTGCGGAAAAAAATTAATCGAAATGAAAACGATCGAGTGGTGTTGCACCAACCTCGGTTAACGAGAAAAATTCGAAATAGAAATTAAAAATTTTGTAAAATCTGTAAAAAAAACTCTCAAATTGGTGGTTGCACCAAATTTGAGCCACCTGCTCTGATACCACTTGTTGGATCGAAGAAAACGATAGAGGGGGGGTGAATATCGTTATCAAAATTTTTTGGACAGTTAAAGAATATGCGCAGCGGAAAGAAATAAAGTACACAAGAACACAAGTCGATTTTTTTTACTTGGTTCGGAGTCGCGGTCGACTCCTACTCCAAGGCCCATGGTCCTTGACCATTTACTTTGGGCAATTCTATATTCGGAAAGATCTTTATAGATTGATAGTATAGATATAAAATTTGAAAAACTGAATCACAACACTTTCGTAAACTGAAACTTTATCGACGCCCGAGGTGGATCGAATTTCAGAGTAGAGGGTCATCGTTGGTGCTAGAATCTCGAAATCGAACTTTGCCGGGGCGCAGCGCTTGAGCGAAAGTGTTTGGAGCGTTGGAAAGAATGGATGTCGAAGCCTTGGGGTGAGCCCCCTTTTATAGTGCTCATACGGTCGCCTGTGACGTTGGGGGTGCCTAACACGTGGCCTTCCCTGCGCGAATCCTTATTCTCGGGCTCGGTCAGCGCTTATCCAACTCCACTTGGGCGCCTGAGCTGATGGGGGCGCCCGCGACCTCACAGGCGCCTGATCTGGCTTGGTCTAGAGGTTTCGCAGCTATGTTTTGGGTTTTGCCTTCACTCTTGGGTGCCCGTATCCATACAGGCGCCTGAGCCCATTCGGGTGCCTAT
>JAGFNQ010005730.1:26131-139007 GCA_024364735.1 Boesenbergia rotunda
AGAAAATAAGTGCACAAGAACACAAGCCGATTTTTTACTTGGTTCGGAGTCGCGGTCGGCTCCTACTCCAAGGCTCACGGTCCTTGACCGTTTACTTTGGGCAATACTATAATCGCGCAAAAAGATTTACAATTTAAGTACAAGAGTATATCAGGAAATTGAAATTGCTACACTTTTCGTTACCGACACTCGATGTGGATCGAATTTCGGATCAGAGGGTCGTCGTCGGCGCTGGGATCTCGAAGTCGGAGTTTGCCGGGGCGTAGCGCTTGAACGAAAAGCTTTAGGGCGTTGAGAAAAAGTGATATTGAAGCCTTGGGGTCGAACCCCTTTTATAGTGCTCATACGTGCGCCTGTGATGTTGGGGGCGCCTAACACGTGCCCTTCGATTCGTGAATCCTCATCTGCGGGCTCGGTCAGCGCTTATCCACCTCCACTTGGGCGCCTGAGCTGATGGGGGCGCCCGTGACCTCACGGGAGCCTGATCCGGCTTGGTTCAGAGGCTTCGCAGCTATGTTTTGGGTTTTGCCTTCACTCTTGGGCGCCCTTATCCTTACGGGCGCCTGAGCCCATTCGGGCGCCTGTCTCCATTCGAGCGCCTAGGCCCAGTGAAGTACCTTCACTTGCAGACGACCAGTCCTTCGACCCTGCAACTAAGGTTAGTCAAAAACATAGCAAGTATTAATTACAACCGTAGCTGTCTTGGTTCTAACTTCGGGTCTCCCAAATGGAACCCTAGGTCGAACCGACGCCTACTGTTCCCTCGACGGGGAACGCATCCTCACCTACTCCTCTCAGGAGAGTTTACCTTTTGCCAACCGGCTCCTCCGGTTGGACTTTTGCCCGATCCCCTTGACCAGGTCTTCGTGCCTAACTTCCGGTCAGGTCTTCGGTGCCAGCCCCTTGCCAGGACTTCGTGCCCAGTCCTCGACCAGGACTTCGTGCCCAGTCCTCGACCATGACTTCTTTGCCCGATTTCCGGTCAGGTCTTCTTGCCCAGTCCTTGACCAGGACTTCTTTTCCCAGCCCTTTGCCAGGACTTCTTGCCTAGTGTATCTAGGACTTCTTCCTGCACACTTAGTGAACAAGTTAGATCACAATAACATCTTAACTTCTGAACCCTTTTCCATTATCAAAACCCAGGTTTGACTTAGGTGCTGCCTGCACCAACAATTTCCCCCTTTTTGATTTATGACAACATGATTCAAAAAGTTAAGTTAATGAAGCAAGTAAATAAATACGTAATTTCCTCCCCTGGAAGAAATTCTCCCCCTTAGTTTTTCAACAGTACGTGGGGTTTTTGAAAACATTTCTAAGTCCTTGTCTATCATAAAATGAAAAGATTTTTCAGGTTTTCAACACTTAGAAAATTTTCAAAAAGAATTTTGAATTACTTAGAAAATTTTCAAAAAGAATTTTGAATTATTTTACTTTTTGAAAAAGGAGATAAAAATTTTGAAAAAAAATTTTAACTTAGAAAAATTTTAAAACCTTCTTTTCTCTCCTTTTCCAATCTCTCCCCCTTTGCCATATATCAAAAAAATATAGCAAAAAACTGAGTAATAAAAGTAAGGTGCTGTATTGAACCAATTCTAAGTATAAACCGGACCAAATCAATTTAGATTTTCTCTTTCGGGTCCTGTCTAACCCAGTTAGCTACTTACTAACTGTTATAAACAGTAGCTTTCGCTAGGGTTAGTCAAGTTAAGTGATCTGATCAACTTAGATTTTCTAAGCTTGACACTTAACCTGATTACTGTTCAATTGGTATTTATTGCCCCAATTACTGCAGATGCACTGACTTAAAGCATCTTGAATCAAGGCATAGACCTAAGCATCTCAACCCAGTCTAGGTTATCAATCAAAAGTGCCCTAAGGTGCTTGTGAGATGCTGGCTGCTATCTATAGGTGCATGCAGTTCTAGGGTTAGGGCCTAAGCTAAGTCCATTTTCGAAAAAGCCTTAGTTTTGAAGGGGGTAAGTTTTTCAAAAAAAAACTAAGTCGGAAATCATTTTAAATTTTAAAAAAAATGATTTTTCAAATAAATATCAGATAAGAAATAAAACAGTTTTTGAACAAAAACATAAGTAGAGCAGTCCTATTCTACTAAGCATAATCCTAACTGCCTTCTTAGTGAGTTGAACTCAGACTCAGGTAAGGGTTTGGTGAAGATATCTGCTAAGTTTGACTTTGAGTCTACATGCTTAAGGACTATCTCACCCCTGGCTACATGATCTCTTACGAAGTGATGTTTAACCTCTATATGTTTTGTTCTAGAGTGGTGGATTGAGTTCTTAGTTAGATTAATTGAACTTATGTTATCAATGTAGACTTGGGTTTGAGTGTAATCAAGCTGGAAGTCCTTAAGAGTGTGCATCATCCATAGGAGTTGTGCTACACACTCTCCTAAAGCAACATATTCTGCTTCGGTTGTGGATAAAGCTACGCAGTGTTGCTTTCTACTGCACCAACTGACTAGACTATTTCCTAAGAGTTTGGCAGCTTCCACTTGTACTCTTTCTATCTAGTTTGCATCCAACATAGTCAGAATCAGAGTATCCTGTCAAGTCAAAAGTTGAGGTCCTAAGATACCAAATCCCTACGTTTAGGGTGCCCTTAATGTATCTAAGTATTCTCTTAAGGGCTGCTAAGTGCGTTTCCTTAGCACAGGTTTGGTATCTAGCACACATTCCTACAACGAAAAGGATATCAGGTCTGCTAGCTGTAAGGTAAAGTAGACTTCCAATCATACTTCGATATAGTTTAAGGTCTACAGGTTTACCTTCAGGGTCACTATCAATTTTTACATTTGTGGCCATAGGGGTACTTATGCTTTTGGAGTTATCCATTTTAAATTTCTTTATTAACTCCTTAGCATATTTGGATTGATGAACATAATTTCCATCCTTAGTTTGCTTAATTTGTAGTCCTAAAAAGAAGTTGAGCTCACCAACTAAGCTCATTTCGAATTCGTTTTCCATAATTTTTACAAATTCTTTTAAAAAATTAGAGTTAGTGGATCCGAAGATTATGTCGTCAACATAAAATTGGGCAATGAAGATGTCTTTTTCTAAGGTTTTAACAAAAATAGTTGAGTCAATTTGTCCTTGGTTGAATTCCTTAGAAATGAGGTAAGTTGATAGACGTTCATACCATGCCCTAGGTGCTTGTTTTAGTCCATAAAGTGCCTTATTAAGTTTGTAAACATAGTCGGGTTTTTCTAGGTCCTCAAAACCTGGGGGTTGTCCTACATAGACTTTTTCTTTGATAAACCTATTCAGAAAGGCTGACTTAACATACATTTGGTAAAGTTTAAATCCTTTATGGGCTGCAAAGGCTAACAACATTCTAATAGGCTCAAGTCTAGCTACTGGGGCATAGGTTTCGTCATAGTCTAACCCTTCGACTTGACTGAACCCTTTAGCTACTAAGCGGGTTTTGTTTATGACTATTTCCCCTTGGCCATTTAGTTTGTTCCTAAATACCCACTTAGTATCTATGATAGATTTGCCTTCAAGTTTAGGTACTAGTTCCCAGACTTAGTTTCTCTCAAATTGGGCTAACTCCTCTTGCATTGCTATGATCCAATCAGGATCAGGTAGGACTTCCTCTATAGTCTTAGGTTCAATTTTCGAAATTAGTGCGATCTGACTAAGATTTCTATAGGAAGACCTAGTTCTGACTCCTAAGGTTGGATCACCCACAATTTGGTTAGAGGGGTGACTGAGTCTGGGTTTCTTGGTTCTTCTAGAACTTGGTTCAGCCTCAGGTCCGGCTGGTCGGTTCGGTTCAGTATTTGATTCAATTACTTGGGTTGGTTCAATTATTGGTTCAAATGCCTCAGTAGTTGGTTCAATAGTCAATTCATTTAGAGGTTCAACTAGTGGTTCAATTGATGGTTCAATAATTTGTTCATTATCTTCCTGATCAATATTTGATGGATTTAGATTTGGATTATCAGATTTTGAATTAGTCTCCTCATCAAATATTAAATTTGTTGTTTCTTCAATTTTGTTAGTTTGTCTATTGTAGACTCTATAGGCCCTACTTGTTGTTGAATATCCTAAAAATATTCCAGGGGTTGACTTAGACTGAAATTTCCCTAGGTAGTCCTTGGTGTTTAGGATATGGACTTTACACTCAAAGACCCTTAGGTAGTGTAGGTTTGGAAGTTTATGGTAATATAGTTCATAGGGAGTTTTATTATGTCGTTTGTTAATTAGGACCCTATTTTGGATATAGCAAGTTGTACTAATTGCTTCTGCCCAAAATTGATTAGCTAGGTTGAATTCATTGAGCATAGTCCTAGCGGCTTCTTGTAGGGTTCTATTCTTCCTTTCTACTATCCCGTTTTGCTGGGGGGTTCTAGGACACGAAAATTCATGAATATACCCGTTTATCTTACAAAATTCCTCAAACCTTTGATTTTCAAACTCTCCCCCGTGATCACTCCTAAGTCTTTTGATTTTGGTATCATTTTGATTCTCAATTACCTTACATAAGCCAATGAATAGATTTAGGGTTTCATCCTTAGTTTTTAGGAACTTGACCCAAGTAAACCTAGAGTAATCATCGATAATGACTAAGCAGTACCGGTTTCCGCTTAGTGACTTGGCTCCATGTGAATCAAATAGGTCAAGATGCAGGAGCTCAAGTGTGGTTTGAGTTAGGTCTGATTGAACTTGGTTGTGATTAGACCTGGTTTGTTTACCTTGGTTACATGAGTCACATATCATGTTTTCATGGTTCTTAATTTTTGGTATTCCTTTAATTAGACCAAGTTGGGTGATTTTTGAAATTAGTCTTAGATTAGTGTGACCCAATCTCCTATGCCAGAGGTTGGATTCTTCTAATTGAGTTAAGAGGCATTTATGTACTAAGGGTAGATTTATAGTATAAACATTATTTTTCCTAGTGCCCTTAAGCATGACTTCTGAGTCTTGTAAGTTTCTAATCAGACAGTCAGAGTTGGTAAAGGTAACTACATAGCCAGTATCACATAATTGACTTATACTAAGCAAATTGAATTTAAAGTTCTCAACCAAGAGTACCTTTTTAATTACAAAATCAGATTTGAGTTCAATGTTACCTGACCCAATGACTTTGAGTGTAGCATTGTTGCCAAATGCTACTGAGCCTAGGTTCTTGAACTTGAGTTTGGTGAATTTCAATTTGTCTCCAGTCATGTGTCTGGAGCACCCGCTATCCAACATCCATTGGTCCAAATCTTTATGTTCTTACACATAAAGAATATATTGATTTGGATCCAATTAGAATTAAGGATAGCTTAAATTGATTTTCACAGCCTAGTCTGTCTCACCCATTCTATAGTTATCAATCACGTTAACCTTATGGGTTTTGTGAGACAGGTTTTACCAGAAGTAAAGATTTTATTAAAAAAAATGATTAATTTTGAAAAGTTGAATTAATTTTGAAAACAGTTTAATTGAATTTTAATTTTATTTTAAAAAGTGGTTGAATCTAAGATTAATTGAAATTTGTGTTAGATTCAAATCTGACAATAGTAAAGTGAAATTGGTTTTCAATAATCGGCTTCCAGGTCTTGGCGAGGCACTAGGCCTTCTTTGGCCGTAACCTTATTGGATCATCAACTCTTTCCTTGACAAAACCTTTTATTGAAAATCCATCTTCAAGTTACTCCTTGAAAGATTTTGGTCTAACTAGTTTGGGTCTTGGATCGGTAGCTTCGGCTAGTTCCGCCAAGATGGCTTCCCTAACGTACTATCATCTCACCTCCACCCAATACTATGTTGTTCAAATTTCAGTTAAAATGTTTTAGTCCTTAATCTAACCAGTCCTAGGTGTAAGCATGATAATTTGCAGAAATAAATAAACAATCAAGCATGCAATTAAAACTAAGGAATAAAAGAAATTTATCTAATTATGAAAATCGTTTTTAAATTGGCTCCCCCTGGACTAAAGCCACGATAATGGTTAGGCAAGATATGAATCTTGTCCTTGGGGATCTAATACTGGTTTGGTCCAGCTTGGTTGTTTAAGCATAGTTTGGATACCCATGCTTGAACGTTGGGTCTAGATTGGTTCAATACAGCATAGTATGACCGTTGTCTCGACTTGGTTCGATACCCTAACCCAGATCGATTTAGAACAGACTTCTGTTTTCCAAGGATCATGTTAAGACCCTTGGAACCCGAAGTAAATCGTTCTAGAGCCGCTCTAAGGTCCTTGACTTGAGTTTTCAAGGAGGAGTTCCTTTCTCAAGTTTTTCAACTTGAGTAGAGGTTCCTTCTTGAACTTTCTCGGTCAAGGGTCTAGAGTCAGCTCCCTCTTTCAGGAGTTTTACTTTCTGTCGGAGGGATTCGACTCGGATTTTGGCTTTCGCCAAGTTACGAGATAGGTAGGCAATTAACTTAGATAATTCGACTTTAGAATAACCACTTACCGTTATTTTGCCGTTCTCCGAAATTGTGAGCCTTCCGTCGTCCGGCTCCGATTCCGATCCGGTGTCGATGTCTTCCGAAGTGGTCAAGGCGAGAAGGTTTGATTGTGGGGCCTCTTCTTCTTCGGAGGAGGTTTCACCCACGTGGCTTGAAGAGCCTTCTTCCTTCGAGTCTTCTTGGCTTCTTTTAGATTAGGGCACTTCGATTTGTAGTGTCCCTTCTTGTTGCATTCGTAGCAGGTCACATTTGATTTGGTCTTTGACGTTGAGGGTTCAGCTGGATCTTCCTTCTTTTGGCTGACTTTTCTTCTGTTAGTCTGATGCTTCAGCTCCTTGTAGTAGTCCCGGGCTAGCCGAACTAGCTTGGGTCGATCCCCTTCACTGTCTTCTGAGTCTGAGTCTGAGTTTGAGTCAGACTCGGGTGTAGGTTGAGGCTTTTTCTTGGCCACCTTTCCTTGGGGTTTACCTGCAAGAAAAGTAATACCTTTCTTGGCCAAAGTGCAGTTAGTCTGCTCATGTAATTCTAATTCTGAAAACAATTCATCTAATTTAATTTTAGAAAGATCCCTAGAAACTTTGTTAGCATCTACCATAGATGCCCACATAGTATTTCTTGGGAAAACATTTATGGTATACCCGATTAGGTCTCGGTTTTCTACCTTGTGACCGATTGCGTGCAGACCATTCATCAGCTCCTGGATCCTGGCGTGGAGTTGTGCTGCTGACTCGCCTTCGTTCATTTTGATTGTGTACAATTTGTTCAACAGTAGGTCCCTTTTGCTGATTCTGGTGTCGGAGGTACCTTCGTGCAACTCAATCAGCTTGCTCTAGAGTTCTTTGGCACTGTTGAAGGGTCCCACCCGGTTCAGTTCTTCATTGGTTAATCGGCATTACAGTGTTTGGGTTGCCTTTGCATCAGCCTCGATCTTTTTCTTCAGTGAGGCGTCCCATTCTGAGTAATGCTGTGCCACTCCTTCAGTGTTCTTGGGGATTTCCAGGCCAGATTGGATTATAATCCACATATCCACCTGAGTTTTCAGGTGGACTTCCATCCGACTCTTCCAGTAGGAGAAGTCTTCTCCACTGAAGAGTGGTGGTCTGGTTGTGCTGAAACCTTCTTGCATGGCCATGAAAATTTCTGAAATAACAAAAACAAAAGAATTCTGTTCCAAGACTTGGTCTTGGATTAGCAGTGCGGGAAAAAGATAGTTGAAATGAAAGCGATCGAGTGGTGTTGCACCAACCTCGATTAACGAGAAAAATTCGAAAAAGAAATTAAAAAATTTCGTAAAATTCGAAAAAAAATTCTCAAATTGGTGGTTGCACCAGATTTGAGCCACCCGCTCTGATACCACTTGTTGGATCGGAGAAAACGATAGAGGGGGAGGGGTGAATATCGTTAAAAGCTTTTCAGATTTAAGAAAGAGCAAATACGTAGCGGAAAGAAAATAAGTGCACAAGAACACAAGCCGATTTTTTACTTGGTTCGGAGTCGCGGTCGGCTCCTACTCCAAGGCTCACGGTTCTTGACCGTTTACTTTGGGCAATACTATAATCGCGCAAAAAGATTTACAATTTAAGTACAAGAGTATATTAGGAAATTGAAATTGCTACACTTTTCGTTACCGACGCCCGATGTGGATCGAATTTCGGAGCAGAGGATCGTCGTCGGCGCTGGGATCTCGAAGTCGGAGTTTGCCGGGGCGTAGCGCTTGAACGAAAAGCTTTAGGGCGTTGAGAAAAAGTGATATTGAAGCCTTGGGGTCGAGCCCCTTTTATAGTGCTCATACGGGCGCCTGTGATGTTGGGGGCGCCTAACACGTGCCCTTCGATCCGCGAATCCTTATCCGCGGGCTCGGTCAGCGCTTATCCACCTCCACTTGGGCGCCTGAGCTGATGGGGCGCCCGTGACCTCACGGGCGCCTGATCCGGCTTGGTTCATAGGCTTCGCAGCTATGTTTTGGGTTTTGCCTTCACTCATGGGCGCCTGTATCCTTACGGGCGCTGAGCCCATTCGGGCGCCTATCTCCATTCGGGCGCCTAGGCCCAGTGAAGTACCTTCACTTGCAGACGACCAGTCCTTCGACCCTGCAACTAAGGTTAGTCCAAAAACATAGCAAGTATTAATTACAGCCGTAGCTGTCTTGGTTCTGACTTCGGGTCTCCCAAATGGAACCCTAGGTCGAACCGACGCCTACTGTTCCCTCGACGGGGAATGCATCCTCACCTACTCCTCTCAGGAGAGTTTACTTTTTGCCAACCGACTCCTCCGGTTGGATTTTTGCCGGATCCCCCTGACCAGGTCTTCGTGCCCAACTTCCGGTCAGGTCTTCGGTGCCCAGCCCCTTGCCAGGACTTCGTGCCCAGTCCTCGACCATGACTTCTTTGCCCGATTTCCGGTCAGGTCTTCTTGCCCAGTCCTTGACCAGGACTTCTTTGCCCAGCCCTTTGCCAGGACTTCTTGCCTAGTGTACCTAGGACTTCTTCCTGCACACTTAGTGAATAAGTTAGATCACAATAATATCTTAACTTCTGAACCCTTTGCCATTATCAAAACCCAGGTTTGACTTAGGTGCTGCCTGCACCAACACTTGGTACATCACACCTCACACTATGAGAGCAACTTATTGAGAAATTTTTTGTTTGGCCTTTACCTTTTGAAGTTATTCTATGGTTTTTCTTTTAAGTTAAACTTACGTGTCAAATACTTAAATCCAGCTTCACTTTATCCATTGTAAACGAGCATTGTAGTTGACCTTGGGAAGCATATACACTCCTTTCAAAAACCAGAGATATGCTATTTGTAGTGTGGTGGCTGAGTTTGTCATTGCATTTGCATTTCAAAAATGCATTTAGAAAATGCACTTGTGCTAAAGTGGATTGGGTGAAAGTTGTTTAGTATTTGATAGTCCATATCTCAAATTTCTTTGCAGCCTATAGTGTTTGGTGAAAGTGTTTTTAGAAAGCACTTTTCACTTTAAAATACAATGATAATATACCAATTAATCAGAATAATTATTATCATTAATCAATTCTAAACAAAATATATATTTACATTTCAACTTTTATTTGTATCAATATTTTAATGATTTATGTTTACTCCATTAAACAATGCATAAATATTCATTAGTTAATTAAACAATATTTTGATTTTTTTTAAATTTAGACATTTTAACATACAAATAATAGTTTATATTTTAATTTATTTGTTTTAATATATATTGATTCAAATACTAACCGTAAGTTAAATATATTTTATAATATAACGTAAAATTATACTTATATTACTATTATCAATATTAACTTTGTACACAATTTTTATACATTGTGTCTTTTGAGTATTTAAAAATTACTTTGGGAAGTACTTTTGGAATGCACACTTCCACCTGCATTGAAAAAGTAACTTTGAGAATATAGTAATTTGAGTTAAAGAACTCTAGTCATAAATTTACCAAACACCTTAACTTCCAGAGACATTGCCTCAAAAGTACTTTGGGAAAATATTCACAAATCTAACTGATGTCCAATTGCTTAGACGCCCGACTCCATCTCAAAATCAATGACTGTAGTTCTCTCCATGTAATTGATGGTTGGTAATGATATTTCTATCCATTATAGCGTGTCATTTTCCTTGCCTCCATTACCCATCCTCATACTCAATAATTTCTGCTTATCTTTATTCTTGCCATGTAGATTTTTTTCCAAAATCCAGGGTCCTAGTTTGGCTGCATACTGCTTTTCAACTTGGTTTTCAATATCCAATGTCAATATTCAATGGTAATCTGTTCAGATTCTCTATGAAGTTTAATACTATTGTTGCAACCTGGAAGCTGTTAGTCGAAGGTTAATTTCACCAATGTAATGATCAATTTATCAGATGCTATTCTTTGATTATGAATTCAATTAACCAAATTTCTTTACTTATTAGGTTTAATTGACTATGACTGACTGCTCAAAGTCAATTAGGTATGAAGCTGAGGATTCATCTATATTGTCCCTTTTTGTGATTGATTTTTATCTCGTACATATGATTCTCTAGGAATCCTATTCTTAAAAGGAATGGGTTTTCACACTTGAATCATGCAGATAAATGAAGGTTAAGTAGTTCTCAATTTCCAAAAATTATCTGCCCACAGAATCCTAATGTTTTTGTGTATATCACTTGTATTGTTTGTATCAGCTTGCTTCAGATTTCCTAAGACTTGAATCTGCAACAATTTCGTTGAGTTTGAATTGCCTCTGCCTTTTTTGATTCTAAGTTTTTTAAAAATCCCTCACTAAAGTTTTCTTTTCTGAATCAGATTATCTCTGCAATTTGTTTTTTACGTGGCAAGGCATATGAGGCTTTGGAAAATCGCGCTCAAGCCAAACAATGGTGAGAGTATTCTTCCCAAATTTACTTACGCAGTTTGTTGTATTGTTGTATGTTCCATCTACTGACTTTCTTAAGTTGCAAAGAGTTGTATCTCAGGCTAGAAATGGGAATAATTTCTTATCTTTTAGACTTTGAAGTGAGTTTAGCCTTTTATGTACAGTAAGGTGCTTTCCTTTAAATAAATCACTAATTCTGCACATTAGAATTTGTTATAGTTGTATAAAGATCTAATTGTTGGTTAATCTTTGAAGTTACTTTTTTTTTCTTAAACAAAACATTTCATTTGAAAACACACCAACTGGTCGAATTGACGTCATGTATCACTTTCCTTGAACACATAAGGAACTGCATGGAGGAAAATAGGAAATGGATTGATGATTGGATCACACCCTAATTACGTTGAGTGCAAAACACAGAATTGCCACATGTATGAGTGCTCTAAACACAATCTGACATAATACTATATTAGTATCTGAATAACTTAAAACAAATCACATGTTGGCCTTCATTATGAACCTAAGTACCTAGTTATACATACCACATGGTGTAGGTGTAAAATTGCTGAAAAAAATTATCACTACAACAGAGTCTCTCATAATGGAGCTGTGAATTGCCTAAAAAAAATATCATATGTTGGCTTTTGCTATGGACTTAGGGTTCTAATTATACATAATATAAATATAGATATAGGCAGAGGGGATTATCAAGGTAAGGAACCCTAATAATTTCCCATTAGCTCGTTCATGCTATCAAAATTGCCATGACCTTGGGATATCGCCTTCTTCCTGACTTTGGCATACTATTTTAATACCCCAAAGTTTAACTTCTACTTAGCCTCTTATCCTCGTGCAAAAGCTACTATGAATATCACCTCTGCACAACTTATCCTATTCAAGCAACCCACCTCCATGCAAGTGAGCTAGTCAAAGCAACTCACCTCCTTGCAAGTGATCTATCATGAGCCTTTGTGAGAGTGATCCACTCACATCTATTGCTTCTCTGTGCGAGTTTGAACCTTCTTCTAGTGAGGCCATCTTTGCTCGAGAACTTCCTTTGAGCCTTCCTTTGATGCCATAAGCTTCATCTGCTTCTCCCTTCTTCTTGACAATGCTCCTTGTACCTTTTCTAATGTTGCCTATGCAAACCTTGCTAGCAAAAACAACACATGTGGACACTCCACTATGTGATTCTAGTGCTACCTATGTGAGCGCCAACAACACTGGAAACAACTTCCTTTTTGCAATCGGAAAGATTTTGATCAACCGAAAACTTGATGCGGGTGATGGAAAAGGGATAACCAATGAAAAATGGTGATCGAATAATATTTCATCTAGGCGATCGCATAAGTAGTTCGGTCGACAGTGAAGCCATATAAGGGGCTTCAAAGGAGACCAGAAAATCATCAACAAATACATACATTCAATCAACAATCAATCAAGTATTGCTTCTGTTGAACCCTGGAAGAGTGTTGCTGCTTCAGGGCTTCCAAAGGGAAATCAACAATGACCAAGCTACCACATTCTTCATTTTGTAGTTTTTGTTTATTTCACATTCATTATTGTTGCTTGCTTTTTATTTTTTTATTTTGTTTATCGATTTGTAAGAGGTTTCTCCGTTCTTTTTGAAGGTGATCGATATGGAGAAAAGTAGTGTACTCGTGTTGAGACTCATAGGCCGTGGAGTAGGAACCTGGTTCCGAACCATGTAAAAAATTAGGCGTTATGTGCTTTTCTTATTTAATATCTTCTTTATTTTTGTTATGTTCTAATGATTCTAGATAAGCATGATAAATGAAAAGAAAATGTGAATGACTATTCACCCCCCTTTTAGCCATGCTCACGAGATTAAAGGGAAGAAGAGAATTCACCAGAGCTCTTAAGTTCGTAGATGGGTTTGGCTACGACACCAGAATACTATCACCCTTAGTTGGTTGACTTCGACCCTTATAGAACAAGAATGAAGGTCTTTCTACAAGAAAAGACTTTAAAAAGTTTTCGAAAATGATTTTAAAAAATTCTTTTTGAAAAAGATTTTAAAATGTTTTCTCAAGTGATTTTGAAAAAGTCTTTGAAAATAGTTTTTCGAATGATTTTAATTTTTTTTAAAAATAATTTCGAAAAGGGCTTTTGAAAATATTGTTTTCAAAAAGGTTTTTGAAAAAGGCTTTAAAAATATTTTTTGAAAGATGACTTTAAAAATTGGCTTTGAAAATATTTTCTCAAAAAGTTAATTTGAAATTTTTTGAAAAATGACTTCGAAAATCGGTTTTGAAAATATTTTTCAAAAAGTTTTGAAATTGGCTTTGGAAATATTCTTGAAAATATTTTTCAAAAAAGAGTTTTTGATTTTTTTTAAAGTTATCTTAAAGAAATCTTTCAAAAGTATTTTGAAAATATTTTTGAAAAATGTTTTTCAAAAACTTATTTTGAAAATATATTTTTGAAATTTTGTCTTGGAAACTTTTTTCAAAAGTTGTTTTGAAAACTTTTTTAAAAAATGTTTTAAAAATAAATTTTAAATTATTCTCGAAATAATTTCAAATTGTGTGTTTCAAAATTTTCTTTGAAAAATATTTTGAAAATGTTACAAATTGTGTTGAAAATATTTTTCGAATGGTTTTAAAAATGTTCTCTTAAAAAATATGTTAAGGGGGATGTTTAAAGTTAAGGAAATTCTTAAAGTTAAAGGGAATTTTGATCCTTTTTGAAACCGGAATAATGAAGAATTGAAAGGGAAGTTAAGGAAATATGCCGAAAGTTAGAATTTCTTTAGGAATTCTAGGTGAAGGGGATATTGTTGGCGCAATAACTAAGGGGAATTCCTTAGTCTAATAGAGGGTTGAAAAAGGGGGAGGTAAACCACGTTGTTAAAGTGATAAGCTCAAGGTTGAACTTTGGACAAACTATTAAAAAAACAAGGAAATTGTAAGTAAGAAACCTATACTTAAGACTTGGCATGAATTTTTGGTGATCCTTTTTTATGTAAGCCAAAGGGGTTTAAATTAGGAAACCCTTCATTTATGCTTTTGCATAACATGTGAAGAGTTGGGTTAATGGGCTATTTAAACAGATTATAAAAAATCAAAAAAGGGAGATTGTTGGCGTAATCGACCTTTGATATAGGTTAACCAAGTTTGATAAAGATTTTGATGTTTGATCAATATATTTGATGGTTGAGTGAGATGTCATGTAGGTTAAGGTTGATTGAATATTTGACAATAGAGAAATCTAAGTGGGTCAGGTAGACTAGACACTTGACATTAGTTAGAAGTCCAATCATTGTTGACATTCGAAAGTTCAAGTGGGTAAGGTTGACCGGATACTTGGTTGATAGGAAGTGTCGATAGGTTAAGGTAGACTTAAGGTTAAGTACAGGTGAGGAAGTTCAGGTATGTCAGGTGATCGGATGCTTGATAAGTGGAGAAGTTATGAAAGAGTGAATTCGAGGCAGGTGTGATCGGATGCTTGACAAGTGGAGAAGTTATGAAAGAGTGAATTCGAGGCAGGTGTGGAATTCCTGGACGAATGAACTCTAAGCAAGTGTGGAAATTGTGGAGGAGTGAACTCTATTTGGATATGGAAGTTCTAGAGAGTGAACTCTAGGTAGGTGTGGAAGTCTTGGAGGAGTAAACTATAGGCAAGTGTGGAAATCCTAGTACGCCAGGTAGACCAAATTGATACCATACAAAATAGGTCAAATACACTAGATAGGAGATACCAACTACGAAGTAGGCTAGAATTCCTAGTAGGTCAGACAGATTGGTAGGTCAAACAGACCGATACCAGGTGGGTAGGTCAAACAAACATGTTTATGTGTTGTATACTTGTTCATACTAATTCATTTATAACTAGAAAATCTTATTTTTCTGCGACTGGAAGAGTTTCCGGTCGATCGCGGCTCTAGGCGGCTAGATAATCCAATAAGCTCAGACCTCGGTCCAAGAAATGACATGGGAAAAATAGAGGTTATGTCTGGGCGATCGCAAAGTGATCCATTCGACTTAGCCCAGAAAGCGTAACTTATCTAAACGGAGAAGCTCACATGGAGAACATTCCAAGCGACGGAAATGGTTTTCGTGCGACTGGAAAGACTCAACCGGAAACATGATGTGAGCAACCAGAGAAGGGATAACCGGAGAACAGACAAGTAGTCCGATTGATGAGAACATTAGTGAAGCCACTATATAAAGGGCTTCAAAGGAGACTGGAAAATCATTAGACAAATACATACATTCAATCAACAGTCAATCAAGAATTGCTTCTGTCGTCCAGGAAGAGTGCTGTTGCATTCAGGGCTTCCAGAGAGCAATCAGCAGCGACTAAGTAACCACATTCTTCATTTGTAATTTTTATTTATTTCACTTTCATTATTGTTGCTTGTACTTTTGTATTGTTGTAAGAACAAAGACTTTTAAGAGGTTTTGCCTCCTTCGGATGGTGCTCGGCAAGGAGAGAAATAGTGGACTTACGTTTTTCTTATTTATTGGTGTTCTTTATTTCTTTTGTGCACTAATGTTTGTAGACAAGCACAATCAACAAAAAGAAAATGCGAATGACTTTTCACTCATCTCTAGCTGCGTACATGATCCCACAATATATTCTTTTTCTTGGGGCCTTTTGTGGATTTGATCCTCATCTTTTATTTTCTCTTTACGACTCGATGCCTAAGTGTGTGCACTTTTCTCACATATGACACCAAATCTATTATGATCAGGATGCAACACATAATATCATTTTGTCAAATTTTCCAGTCAGAGCAGAACTGCTAGGACACACCAAACTTGTACTCATCTATTTTAGTTCTGCTCTGACTGGAAGTGACACTTTTATCTCTGGAGGGGGACCATAGGTGGCTTGAGGTTTTTCCCAAAGTAGATTACAATTGGATGTTTGCTTCTGGGCGATGCCATTCAATCTGAGATGGCTTGGGTCTTGACGAGCCTTGCCAGAATTAGTTTGAAGAGGGGAGACTTGGCTTGGTCTAAGGTTGGAGCGCATGGCTCCTATTGGCCCTTCCAATAAAAGGTTATCTCTCTTTCTTGCTCTCACAGATGGTGTAAGCTCTCTCAAGGCTGTAATGGCTGAGGAAAATTTTGTGCAGGATGCCCTCTCTATGATGGATCCATTCATTGAGCATTTGCCATAGACGATGTTAAACTATGACAAATACGCACATAAAACGAGGGAGATGAAGGCTAAAACAGACTTGGTTAACAACAATAAAACAAGATTAAATTTATTTAAATATAAATGATGATATAATAGGGGACAGAGCTCAATGGCGTAAAAGGATCTATATAGCCGACCCCACTTAGCGGGATAAGGTTTGATTGTTGTTGTTGTATGCCCTCTCTATGATGGATAGACTAATTTTATAGGCTAAAGAAAGGTGCACTGGTTAGTCTCTAGGCACCACACATTAGGTCGAGTTGGAGATCCATGGATTGCGTTGTTCTTACATTGAATTCCATCTAGATTGTACACACGGGACCCATCTAGCGGTCACAATCTTCTAGAAGCCTGCTGTGTTATTTTTCCATGTCAGTATACAGATACATTTTGTGCAGACTTGTACATATAACCAATTTATGCTAGAATAGACAATCAAATATCTTGGAAGATCAAGAAACAAACTAAAGTGACTAGGTCAAGTGCCGAGGCAAATTAACTCTAGGCACATGTGAGCTTATCTAGCTCAAATCGTGATGAATATGTTGATATGATTCTACTGTATCGATGAAGCTATATTGTGATAATCATACTACTATGATGAAGCTATATTGTAATCATACTACTATGTATCTTGCTTCTAATCCCATTTTTCATGAGAGTATGAAACAGAAAGATTATCTTTTTATTATGGGAAGGTGCAAACTAAGATGATCATCATTTCGTCTGTGAATTCTAATGATTAATTAATAGATTGCTAAGTTTTTTGAGAGATCCTATAATTCTATATCTGTGAAGTATTTTGAAATGGCTTGGCAGGGAGTTTTAGATGTCATATATATATATATATATATATATATCAGCTGACATGATTAATGTTGGTAGCACTTGGATGAAGGTTCATCTGTCATCATATGTTAATTTTCAGATCACAAATATTGATTAATCTCGTTTCTATATTTTTTTCTCTTCTTACATCCAAGTTTTTGCTTTCCTCTGCTCTGCTGCTCTAATCCATCCAGTTCAATCCAGGCAAAGGCTCTTATTCAGAGTGGTTTAAGCTTTGATTCCCAGCTGTCTTATTTGTGCTAATGAAGTACGCTATTGAAAATTAAAACATATAGCTTCCTTGGATGAAAGTTTCCATTATGTCTAATTTATTTAATACACATCATTTATGGTCAAACATTCTTGTGGTTAATGCAAATTTTAATATTGTGTTTTCCCTATCTGGATACTTAAATAGTTTATGCTGGCAAGGAGCTGATAATTGCTTTTGTTTAGAATACTTTATCCTTGTATACAAAAGGTAAATTTAGGTTTTTGGAAATGTAAGGGGATTTGAAGGAGGGAATTTTGACCGCCTTCACTTGAGAACACAGTGAACTGTCAATGGTCAATGATGCACATTAATTGGTGAAAAGAGCTGAAGCACAAGTGGGGTTGGAGCTCAGGGACTATAAACAGCCTCACTTTTTGTCTTAATCTGATTGTATATGCAATTACCATTTCAAAAGAGGGAAACTAACACCTGATTTCATTTTTGCATTTTGCATTTTGTTGACAATGTCAATGTACTTTGTTTTTTTGCTTCTTTCATCTGTTATGATGTTTTATGTACTTGTTTGATATCTTAGATTTAATTAAATATGTGTCTTCTTTAGACTATACTAGTTGGCTTTATTACATTAATAATCTGTCTCAATATTGTTAAAAAAGCAAATCTTGTGCAAACTGTCTTTCATTTTCTTTAAGGTATTACATCTATGTTTACCAACTTACAATTTCTGTGCGTATACTGCAATATTCTCATACTTTTATATCTTTGGTTGGTCCTAAGGTATAAAGCAGCTGTTAAGGCAGACCCGTTATGTTTTGAGGTAATAATTGATCTTGGCCTTTTGATCTAAAATATGCCCAACTGGTGTTAATATGAAGGTTTCAAGTTAGATTGCTATTTCATTGAAACGGACAAACATTTTATCTACCTTAGCACTTGATTGGTAAATAATTTTCCTTGCATCTATTCCTGCTTCAAATGGTGAAGTGTCATCAGTTGCTGATTGGTTCATGTAAATTATAGTACATAATCTAGATTGAATAGTTAGCTGGTTATTCACGTTGTGGAGACAATAGTCAATAGTTTTAAAGTACTAGCTTCATATTGTTATTCACTCCAATTCATTTTTCCATTATCATCATCTTCCAAAAAACAGGGGAAAACAAAAAAAAAAACTTAAAAAAGACAGTCTAGTGAATGAAGTTTCCGTCAATGCGGGACCCTTTTGGGTCCCCAAGAAGGGTCACACACATTGGACCAATTATATGCAACCTTACTTTGCATTTTTGCAAGAGGCTATATCCACGACTCGAGCCTGTGACCTCAAGGTCACATGACAACAACTTTAACGTTGCGCCAAAGCTCCCCTTCAAAAAAAAAAAAAAAACTCGAGAGAACTAAATTTAAAGTCGATTCCAATTCTCAATACCGTACTTCTATTTAAATTTGACAATGTTAGGTTGGATAGCATGATCACCTATCAAGAGAGCTAATTTTTTGGGAAGGACTCAGTCTTATCCATATTAAGTTGAATTGGATACTCATGCCAAATACTTAAATTCTTTAAGAAAAGACTCAGCCTATATATTCTAAACAGACAGACTTGAGCTTTATGTTGTTTGTGCAGTTATTCTTTTGAGTAGTTTATGTTTTGAGCCAGTTGTTTACCTGCAGTAGGTACATCTTTTACTATCCTCATACTGGTTAACATCATTCCAGCTCAAGCTAACCATCTAGCTAAATAAAAGTTATCTAAAACCTAGGAGTGGGCTTCTGATTGATACAAACTAATTGAATCATTCTGACCAAGTTTAAAAATTTAGTTATAATTGTTTATTAGTTCAATTTCATAAAATAAAAAAGTTTTCAGTTTGTTTTTGTTAAAATCATATTTATTACTATAGAATTGAATAATACTTATATTTATTTTATTTGATAAAATTATTTTATTTTAATATTTCATATTATAAGACTTAATTGGGACCTACATTATATCAAGTTTATTGAATTTCTCTCAATTAATGATAATTTCTCTTAATTTCAGATTTATAGAATAGGAGCTTAATTTAGCTAGTGGGTCATGAGTATTGATCAAGTTGAACTATTTATCATGTGATAATTTTGAGTGGTGATGAGGTAAAGAAATCTAAGTTGAAATTCAAGTGAGTGAAGAAGATGCTCTCGCCCTCTCATGCTTATTTATTAAATTCAAGCGGAATTGCCAAAGCTGTGCTAAATCTTTTATTCGACTAAATTTCAATTGATCTCATATATTTTCGCTCTTAATTTGGTTTGATTTCAATTATTTTCATATATTGATAGTGTTTGAATGCAATTCCTTTCGTCCCCACGGGATAGACTGATGGTTAGTGCGTGGGTGTTGCCACCTAGAGGTCTGGGGTTCAAAACCTGGCAAAGCTAGTGTGTCCGCCCTCCCCACGCACTAGCCACAACATCCGGGCTAGTAGCCTCTATGATTTACGTCCTCCGTGTTGGCCTTGGGACGGGTTGACAGTGGCGTTGGGGGCAAGCGAATTGCCTCTTTTGCCACCTTGAATGCAATTCATTTCTAGGTAATTTCTTTGAATCTTATTTTTTAAAAATAAAATTCTCTAAAGTTTTGGTGAGATACCCAATATCTGTGGAAAGATTGCATTAGCCTTGGCTAATATTGATCCTGTCAAGAGAATTGATAGGCAGAATATTTGACATTAATTGCACAATAATTTGGCATTAATGGTGCATATTTGCTATTAATGGGCAGAATATTTGGCATTGATTGTACAGATTTGACATTAATGGCGCAGATTTAATTGCACAATGATTTGACATTAATGGCGCAGATTTGCTATTAATGGGCAGAATATTTGGCATTAATTGCACAGATTTAGCATTAATGACGCAGATTTTTCAAAATTGTATAGCTGTAATTATGTATCATACTATTTAAAGGAGGATTCTCCAGAGGAGAAATCAGAGTTTTTCACCCTTATTTTCTCTGAGTTTGATATAGTTTCTACTCTCATTTTCTCTGAGTTTGACATGGTATCAGAGCCAGTTTCGATCCAAACCTAGTTTTTTTTCTCCTGTCATTTTTCAAGTCAATCCTAGTTCCTTGTTATTTCTCCAGCTTCTTGTTTTTTTTCCCTCCTGCGCTCTTTTTTTTCACGTAATCATGTCCACTGAAAAGCATGATGTCCTGTTCGTTCGTCTTAATGGAAAGAACTACGCTACCTGGGCATTCCAGTTCAGATCTTTACCAAAGGCAAGGAGCTTTGGGGTCATATTGACGGAATCAATTCTGCCCCTGACAAAACTATGCATAAGGAGGCATATGCCAAATGGGAGGTCAAAGATGCACAGGTTATGGCCTGGATCATAGGCTCTGTCGAGCCTAATATCGTCCTCAATCTCAGACCTTTCACCACGACAGCTAAGTTGTGGGCATACCTACAACAAATTTATAGCCAGAACAACACTGCTCGCAGGTTTCAACTTGAACATGAAATTGCCAGTTTTCAACAAGATAGTCTCTCAATTTCTGAATTCTATTCTCATTTTATAAATCTTTGGGCTGAATATGCTGACATTGTCTATAAAGATTTGTCAACTGACGGACAAGCTACAGTCCAAAAAGTTCATGACAGCACAAAACGAGATCAATTTCTTATGAAATTGAGATCTGATTTTGAGGGCATACAGACCAACCTCATGAACAGGGCTACTGTCCCCTCCTTAGATGAATGCTTAAATGAACTGCTTCGTGAAGAAGAACGTCTCCTCACTCAGACAACCATGGAACAACAAAAATCAGCCTCTGTTCTATGGCATATGCCGCACAAGGCAAACCACGAGGGCGAGACATGAGTACTGTCCAATGTTTTTGCTGTAAAAGCTTTGGACACTTTGCTTCCCATTGTCCTAAAAAGTTTTGCAATTACTGCAAAAAGGATGGTCACATCATTAAAGAATGTCCAATTAGACCACCGAGGAGAAATGCAACAGCCTTCACTGCCTCTGTTGGTCCTTCTACTACTCCAGTTTCTGTGGATCAAAAGTTGCCTAATTCTGTGCCAACTTTGACACCTGAAATGGTTCAACAAATTATCATTTCGGCATTTTCTGCTTTAGGTCTTTCAGGTACCGCTTCTTTACCTTGTTCTCCTTGGTATTTCGCCTCCGGGGTATCAAATCATATGACTAACAATGCTGCTGCTCTTACCAATGTTACAAATTACTCTGGTAATTTGCAAATACATACCGCCGATGGAAATACTTTACCTATTACAACAATTGGTGATATTTCATCATCTCTTACCAACGTTTATGTTTCCCCTGGTCTAAGCAGTAACCTTATTTCAGTTGGTCAGTTAGTTGACAATGATTGCAAAGTTGAATTCTCAAAATCTGGTTGTCTTGTGCAGGATCAAAAATCAGGGAAGAAGATCGCGAAGGGGCCTAAAATTGAACGTCTTTTTCCTCTTTATTCATCGTTGTCATCTTATCCTTTTTTGCCTTTTATTTCTTGTAATTTTGCAACTGTTGATTTCCAATTATGGCATAAGTGTCTTGGTCATCCAAATTCCAATGTTCTTCATCACTTGATGAAATCTGGAGTTCTTGGCAATAACAATTCCCCATCTCGTCGTGATGTTCAATTTGATTGCAATTCTTGTAGACTCGGTAAAAGTAAAATTCTACCATTTCCAGTTCATCAATCAAATGCACATCAACCTTTTGACATAATTCATAGTGATCTATGGGGAATAGCGCCTGTTGTATCTCATGAACATTACAAGTACTTTATCACATTTATTGACGACTATAGTCGTTTCACATGGGTATATTTTTTGCGCTCTAAAGCTGAAGCATTCTCTGCATTCAAATTCTTCCATGCTTATGTTCAAACTCAATTTTTATCAACCATTAAAGTTCTACGCTCTGACAATGGGGGGGGGGGGATACACATCTCACTTATTTGAAGAGTTCTTGCATAAACATGGTATATTATCTCAAAGGTCATGTCCTTCTACACCGCAACAAAATGGAATAGCAGAAAAGAAAAACCGTCATCTTCTTGATGTTGTCCGTACCTTAATGTTGGACTCCTTTGTACCCTCTCGGTTCTGGTGTGAACCTCTCTCAACTGCTGCCCACCTTATTAATCAGCTGCCATCTCAAGCCTTAAATAATGATTCTCCTTTCTTAAGGCTATTTGGTAAGCCACCAAATTATTCCACTCTTCGCACCTTTGGTTGTGTCTGTTATGTTCATCTACAGCCACATGAACGCACCAAACTCATAGGTCAATCTGTTAAATGTGCTTTTCTTGGTTACTCAACCCATCACAAAGGTTTTCTATGTTATGATCCTCATTTACATAGGATTCAGGTTTCTAGAAATGTCATCTTCCAAGAAGATACACATTTTTTTCCTACTAACCAAGACATTAGCTCTTCTGCATCCAAATCTGTTTTGCCATTGTTTCCTAACAATTCTACAGGAGAATAAGCCCCTCCACCTTTATTGGTCTACCAGAGATGTCCACCTTTGCTTTCTCCGAGGCCCCCTCCCGATCATTCTCTGACTGCTGATCTAGCTCTTCAACTAGAACAAGCTTCTTTACGTCGCAGTACTCGCGTTCGTAAACCACCGGAAAAATATGGTTTTTCTGAACCTTTATCTTTGACAGCAACTTTAGCATCTGTTCCTATTCCTTCTTCATATAAGCAGGCCATGGCGCATAAATGTTGGCAGGATGCTATAGAAACTGAACTTTTGGCACTAGAGGAAAATCAGACATGAGACATTGTTCCATGTCCTCCATCTGTTAAACCTCTTGGCAGTAAATTTGTATTCACTTTAAAGCTGCGTTCAGATGGATCAATAGATCGATACAAGGCTAGATTGGTTGTTCTTGGAAATAAGCAAGAGTTTGGCCTAGACTATGAAGAGACATTTGCACCTGTGGCTAAAATGACTACTGTGAGAACTATTCTTGCCATTGCAGCCTCTAATTCTTGGCAAATTCACCAGCTCGATGTCAAAAATGCCTTCCTTCATGGGGACCTCAAAGAAGAAGTTTACATCAAACTTCCTATTGGTATGCCCTCTCCATTACCAAATACTGTTTGCAAACTAAAACGTTCTTTGTATGGATTAAAACATGCACCAAGAGTGTGGTTTGAAAAGTTTAAAACAACACTACTTGGTTTTTCCTTCATCCAAAGCAGCTATGATCCATCTCTCTTTCTACAAAGGACCTCAAAAGGAATTGTGATACTTCTTGTTTATGTGTACAACATTGTCGTCACAGGCTCGGATCAAGCGGCTATCACTACAATCAAACAATTGTTGCATACAACTTTTCACATGAAAGATCTTGGACAGCTAACTTATTTCTTGGGATTAGAAGTATATTTCCAACAAAAAGGCATCTTTGTCACTCAACACAAATATATTCAGGATCTAATTCAGCTAGCTGGTCTTACCAACGCAAATTCAGTAGATACTCCCATGGAAGTTAATATAAAGTTGAGGCAGGATGAAGGTGAACTCCTACAAGATCCAACCTTATACAGGAAACTAGTTGGAAGTCTTATCTACCTAACCATCACACGACCTGATATCTCTTTCGCTGTCCACACAGTCAGCAGATTCATGCAAAATCCTAGACACTTGCATTTTTCAGCAGTACAACGAATCATTAAATATTTACTGGTCACTCCCAGGCGTGGTCTTTTCTTTCCTAAAGATGCGACAATACAACTTCAAGCATATAGTGATATTGATTGGGTTGGATGTCCGGACACACGGAAGTCTACTACTGGCTGGTGTATGTTTTTAGGAGATGCCCCTATCTCCTGGAAATGCAAGAAACAAGAGTCGGTGTCTAAATCCTCCACTGAAGCAGAATATCGATCGATATCTGCAGCATGCTCTGAGATTATTTGGTTACGGGGCCTTCTTTCAGAACTTGGTTATTCACAAACACAACCAACTCCATTGCAGACTGATAATATAAGTGCTATACAGATTGTAGCAAATCCTGTATACCATGAAAGAACGAAGCACATAGAGGTCGACTGTTATTTCATCAGAGAAGCTTATGACCGCAGAATTATTAATCTCCCTCATGTTTCAACATCTGTTCAACTAGCTGGCATCCTCAAAAAATCCTTGACACGTCAGCGGCATAATTTTCTCGTTAGCAAATTGATGCTTGTAGATTCACCAGCATCAATTTGAGGGGGGATGTCAAGAGAATTGATAAGCAGAATATTTGACATTAATTGCACAATAATTTGGCATTAATGGTGAAGATTTGCTATTAATGGGTAGAATATTTGACATTAATTATACAGATTTGGCATTAATGACGCAGATTTAATTGCACAATAATTTGGCATTAATGACGCAGATTTGCTATTAATGGCCAGAATATTTGACATTAATTACACAGATTTAGCATTAATGACGTAGATTTTCAAAATTGTATAGCTGTAATTATGTATCATACTATTTAAAGGAGGATTCTCCAGAAGAGAAAGCAGAGTTTTTCATCCTCATTTTCTCTGAGTTTGACATAGTTTCTACTCTCATTTTCTCTGAGTTTGACAGATCCAACTCAAGCAATTTGTGTTATCGATCTGAACCATTCTTGATTACAATTTTTTTTTAGTTCTAATGGTCAGAGGTTTTGCTAATCAAGTCCGTAAGAAGTCCTGAGATTCTAGATCTATTACAAATTGGCTTTTTATAATATCTTTGAGTAAGCTTGAGAAGGTGTTAGGGAACTAATTGTAAATACCATGTTTTACAATGTTCTTTTTTAAAAAAAAAATCATTTTTTACAATGTTAAAAGTTGAATTTTTTATTGGTGAATGATAAACATAGGTCAAGGGAACTACCATGAGATATTCAGTAGTAAAATAGCAAACCAAACCATGCGGACACCTTTTAAACCATCAGCTGGATTAACTATGGTCTGACTTGAGTGTACCTCTCTTCTTTGCTAAGCATGCTAGCTAATACCTGTGTTATCAAATTGAATGCATTTGCATGGAAAAGTTTGCAAATAAAAGTTAAAATGTACGGCGAGAGGCAATGCTAATTGATTGTAGTGAAACTAGAAGAAATGTCATACCTTTGCTAGGTTGATTGTAGTCTGAACAAAAGTACTTGTGCTTAAAGATTGAACTGTTTTTCCATCCTTTTCTTTTTTGATATTTCAAAAACTAGTACATCTAACGTGGCATGACATTCTTGTAAGGTCGGATCATGGTTCCTCTGTCCTGTATTCCCTAAAGAGTGTTGCAAAACTTCTAAATGTACCACATCTAAGTAGTGTGTAGACTGCATATCAGCATTTGTGAAAAGAGATTAATGAGAACCACAATATCATTTCAAAAAGGTGGATCCGCCACCTCAGCGGCCCCCTGGTCTCTGCCCCACGAGGTTTCCAGAGGGAGGTAAATCACGGATTTACTGAGGGTGGAGAAGGCGTTTGGGGGCCGAGAGAATTTTAAGCCAGCAGACCAGGATTTTAACCCCGTGCGCAACTGACGACTCTCGACCCCATGACCTCCGTTTCAAGCAGCAGGCGCCTTACCCACTCACCCAGCCCGTGGGGGCCATAGAACCACAATATCATAATCAGATGAAACTGTTTGACAATATAATTTCTATACATTTTTGATGATTGAATCCCATGTAGTGTTTAGAAAACAAATAATTGAACCAGTTTATGAAAGATCTGTTTGCAACTTGAATGAAGACTTAAAGTCAAACTAATCTATACATGCTTCACATTCCCTTTGTCATTTATTCTTCCTAACTAGTCATTCTCTAGTGTAATTATAGTGATGACTTACTTTTTTCTGTATAATTAGTAAACTGTAAATTGAATGTATTATAGTTGATCCATCAGTATGAAAGTTTTTTTTTCCTTTATTTTGTCTTATATTACCATTGTGTTGTTACCTATGTCAGGCTTTGGAATGTCTGGTTGACAATTACATGCTCACATGCGAGGAGGGTAAGGTTAAATGATCTAGTTACTTACAGTTTTTGGTTAACAGAGTCATCTATTCCCTACAACTATTCTTGTGAAGAAATTTAGACATTGATTTATATAAAGATATGACCATATACAATTTTATATTGTTAGTTAATTTGTTTCTTGATAAATGAAGAATATGAATGCACGTAGAAATAAAAATAGAATTTGTATCTGCTGTGGATTGTCTCACTTGTTATGTGAAATTGTGAATTTGACAACCTTAAAATTAGTCCATCTCCTAGTTTTTATATTCTAAATATTGCGAGCTTATAACCTACAATACAGGATAAGATCCAGACGGCCATCACTAAATAATTGGGGTCTATGGATTCTTGTTATTGAATAATGCAGTTATAAATTCGACGATTATTAATAAAAGACCATCTTTTCTTTAGCTTATTTAACTTCAGAAAGATTGCAACTAGTATATATTTCTAGTAACATAGTAACTTCTTGAAATTTTTTTTGAACACTTAGAAATAAAAAAAATTGCCATGATTTTAAAAGATGCACCTCTATACTAATAGGAACTCCATTTTTTATCTAAATAAATTTTCAATTATGTTGTTCCAAATATATATATATATATATATATATATATATATATATATATGATTGCCTGAACAAGATGTTTCTGTCAAGACTTCTTGTAATGTAACTAATATAGCGTTACTTTGATGTCAAGATTTCTGATTTTTTTCTTATCTATTAATGAAGTCTGATTTATTGACATATCAGAATCAAATCTATTAGCTTCTTTGCAATTTGGGAAAGATGATAGGTGGCTTTCCTCATTCTACTCATGTCTTGTAAAGAAGGTAATATCTTGTCTTTATATTCATAATGGCATCAGGTTAATATCGCTTTAAATTCTTGATTCTGCGAACTATTAATTTTGATTGATTTTATTCTATTTTATAGCATGACAAAGAACATGTTGTAGAAGCCAAGTTCACAGAGCTTGAAAGAGAGATTTGTGGTGTTGCATCTTGTAATTCTTCTTTTAGCCAAAAACTAAAAAACAACACTGATTTACTCTCCCGCAGAGCTGAATACTATTACAACAATGGAGAGTATCAAAAATGCTTTGAGCTCACATCTGTGTAAGGATTATCACCATGCTTCTACCCTCTTCAAATTTAACATATTTAGTTTTTATTGTACTGAGTCAATGCTTCTTTCAGGGTATTAGAAAGAGATCCTTACCATTTTAAATGTACATTAGTTCATTTAGCGGCTGCAATGGAGCTTGATCGCTCAAATGATCTCTATCTTATGTCCTGCAATTTGGTGAAAGATTATCCTCAAAAGTAAGTAAATGTAAGAAGTTTTGTTAGCTTCAAGGTTTTCGATCAATCATTATCAAGAATGAGTTTGATATAAAACAAAACACACTGCATTTGTAGAAGTTGGTTTGGAATTTATAGATTGTTTTGGTTAAGTGTTTTCCCAAAGTTATGGTTGGAATCTGAAAAGTAGTTCATAAACAATACATGTTTTTATGATATTAAATTTTGATTGACTTCTTGATATAGCGATTACATCTGTTATGAAGTTAAAACTTCTAAAACTGGACTTTTTGTTTCTGTAGATACAATGCATTCAAAGGAAAACTATAGGTTTGCAAGAATCTATCTGAATTGTATTTTCTTCTTAATTCACTGCTGATGAATCTCTGTTGTTTGTTTCTTGATTGTGAACAATTTTCATCATTTCTCTTTGCTTCTTATTTGTTTATTTTCTTTTTGTTGTTTCTTTGCATTGTCTTATGACTATCTTTGCAAATTATCTTTTTTCCCTTTAAATCAATTATGGATTAATAAACTACTACATGCTTAGTGTTTTTTTTTCTAACTGCAGTCAGTTATTGAGTGTTATGCTCATTATTTGTTTTAACATCTTTCCAGAGCTCTGTCCTGGTTTGCTGTTGGATGTTATTACTATTGTATCAAGAAATATGACCAGTCACGGAGATACTTTTGGTAATTGCGCCACACCTCTCAGATCTTGCTTTCCCTCATAGTTTTCTATTATATTAGCCTAAATTCTTTATTGAGATCACCTTTGCTCGGAACATGGTCATCCTGTCTCTTTCTATTGACATTGTTGGACAAAAATATTAGTATAACTTGGTTTAAGACATACTAGTCTTATGCCCAAGTATTAGATAGAATGGTTTTGGGTAAGGGATATAGATTTATAAGTTGTAATTTTATTCATGTATAATACAATATTTCACCCTTTTCTATCCTGTGTGTCTTGTTTTTGGATTAGGTTTTCTTTTTCAATCCCCTTAAGGGCAGGCTGAAATTTAATATGAAGGCATGCTCTTCCTTTATGACTCAAACTGCTAATTTCCTTCTGCTATTGTTCGCTGCAATTCACAACTCCTTGCCTCCTCCCTGCAGACCATTTTTTTACAAATTTTCCTTGTAGAAGTTGCCTACATGAAGGAGTTACTTTTGGTTCTACCATCCGCCGCCATTGAATTCCTGATTTTGTCTCCCCTCTCTATGCTTTGCCTTAATAGTGTGTTTCTGTAAATCTACACCATCCAGTAAATATGCAGTACACCAACAATTTCTACCCGATTTGATCATAGAATCAGCATTACAGTATATATCTGCCCATGCATAAGTTGGATACCAATTCAAGCAATCATTTATTTATTTATTTTTAAAAGAACTTTTCATTTTTTTTTTAAAAGAGAGTAGATTTCCTATAAAAGATGAGGCTGGAACAACAAAGAAAAGGAATATCATTTCTTTCTTAAGAAGAAGAAAGCTTGACAAACAAAAAGAGAAGCGGAAGATGCATATAAAGAGAGGTTGGAGATAATAAAAAGGCGCGGGCAGATTATTTAAACATAGAAAAATAAAGAGAAAATAGCACAAAAGATCTCTAAGTTTCTTCTTCATCCTTCACTTGGTCTTATGTATTGTTAGAATTTAGATATCCTGCCTTTCTTTCACTTGTTTGTGTGGGCGATATAAGATGAGATTAGTTATCATTTGGAATATTCACCATCTTTTGAATATCAAGTCTTTTGAAGGCCATCATCAGATTCACCTTTTAAAGGTCTTTGTTGACAAACAAGATTCCTTTAAAGATCAATCTTGGGTCTTGCATTGTCATGCTGCTGCACTATTGTATCTTGGCTTTCATCATCATTGTGTTTCAAACTTTCAATCACGTTTATCCGTTCTAGGGAATTTTTTTATAGTATATGTAACAAGCTGAACCTAGATAGTATTCATGCTCCAGTTTATGGAGTTGTTCAATAAAATATTAGATACAAACTAGTCTAAGCCGTGCCTAATCTTATATCTAATACAGTAATTCTAACTCTACATGTACAATTCAATATTTCATCCGTTTCAGCAAATGTGTTAGATTTTGGAGTAGTTAAGTGCTTGTCATTATAGTTCTATCTAAAATCCTGTGGAAGGCTCAAAGCATCTCTTTGTTAGATGCTCAGCATAACTTAGTTTTTCTTAATACAAATTACAAGATACTCAATGATATCCACAAGGAACTATTCGATCTTAGTATCAATTGCACAAACTCCTTCGAATGAAGCTCTAATTATTAGATTTTCTAGTTTTTACTTTGATTGTTTTCCATTTTATGTCAAAAATTCACACTAATATTTGTTCATAATTTCACTATATTTGTTTTTTTTACCTCATTTTCCTCATCCGAATAAGTTTAAGTTGGTTTATTTACTGATCTTTACATCCATCTAAATCAATGTAAAAAATCAATCTCATGATTCTTGGCAGCAAGGCTACTTCCTTGGATGGGACATTTCCACCTGCTTGGATAGGTATTGGTAATGCTTATGCTGCACAAAGTGAGGGTGAACAAGCAATGGCTGCATTCCGCACAGGAGCTCGTTTGTTTCCTGGGTAAACTAACTATTGCTTTTTAGTGTGGTCATTCTAACAACTCCATGCTAGCATCAGATTTTTTATTTATTTTTTCTGATTGGAACATGTAATGGGCCATTAATCTTAGAAAGAGCCTTGGCTACTTGCCAATTCTATAGTACGATTAAGAGGTTTTGCCCCAAGCCAATGACTCTGCATTGATAATTCCTTGTAGTAGTTATTGGCTTTAAATATGATTCCAGTAAATATTCTTTTGTGATTCCCATCTTGAGTATTGATATTTCCAAAATATTAAATTGCAAATGCCAATCAGTTAGACAAAGGAGTGCAATTTTCATAAGTTATTAAACATTCTCCAACCCTGACCCTAATGTTTATAATATTTCCTAGGAAATCATGTTTGATTGTTTAAGAATGCATTCTAAAAAGTCTATCCTTGTTTATTCAGCCGCACATGCCTAGCCGAATCAAATTATCTCTTGTACGGTTTTGAAAAAAGTCTGCTCTGTGCTCATTCCTCTAGCTAATGTGGAGTTTTTGGCAGAATTGACAAATAAAATTGAGCACACTTGGCAAAAATACCCCATTTTTCTTCAGAAGGGATGGGAGCCCATGCTCAATATCATTTGATTTGAATAGTTGTTAACTGAAATTTTCCTAATGACCTTATATAAGTTGGTGGATTCTGACCGAGTCTTGAATTATGTACTCGTAACAAGTTTGATCAAGTACTTCTACTATTTGTGGTGCAGATTTAATTTTTACATGTGATTTCCTATTGATGGTCATATTTTTACCTACACAGGTGTCACTTGCCAACCCTCTATATTGGAATGGAATACATGCAAACACATAATTACAAGCTTGCAGAACAAGTATGTTTTTTTTTTCCTATTCTCAGATTGTAATATTTTTGTTTTGATACCTGTCTATTGTTCTTAGTTCTGATCTAATAGGTGTCCTGGTGTATCTTTGATAATGATAGGTGACAAAATATACAAATGTCTAGTCTCTATGTCGTCCATAAGACTCCCTCAAATGTGATGATAGATAGAGGTGTTAATATATATATATATATATATATATTAAAGAAGAGGTGGCCATTTAACTCTTGAACAATCACAAGGTAGGCTTTCAATTAACTCTTAAACAAAGAACAAGGAGAGAGGAACTGACCAACTCTCGACACAGAGGATGGAGACACAGAGGAGGGAGAGTGGAGTTTGGCTATTTGAGCCTGCTCGACTAAAGGGGTGGCCAACTTCTCCTTTTTAACATGGGGTGGTTGGGCAACAAGAGAGAGAGAAAGAAATCCCTTCTTTTTTTATGTTCATAAATCTCCCCAATTAATTTCATGTCTCAATTACTCCAATAAATAAGTTTGGCTTTTTTTAACTATAAAATAATTCTTAAATCTAATTAATTTCTAACACATAAAATAATCCCATTGGAATACAATTTCAATTTTAAGATTTCTATTTTTTATTGGGCTTGTTGAAACTTAGGTTTTCCTTTAATTAAAAATCCCGATTAATTCATAATTGCCTTTTCAATTTAGTTCTTCATAGATTAATTTAATAAATGAATCTTTTATTTTATTATAATTAAATCACTTAATAATCATATTAGTTAATTACTACATTGGCCCCAATTAATAATCTTTTTTTATTGCACTATGCAACTATGTGTCAAGGGTTCATAAATTGTACATGTAACTCTGTAGGCTTGCATAATTCTTGGTTGCATACGGAAAATGATCAAATTGTTCAATCCTGGATAAAGATTCACTTAATGGATTTTTATATGCGAGTCATGAGTGGCCTCTACTACACAATATTTCTGTAAATCACGATGGTTTGTTAATCTCCTATGTCATGATGTGACTTAGGACATGGAATAATGATTATCCCTTTAGCCCATGTTGCAATGTCATTTGATATCCCATAATGACCCAGTTTCTTGAAAGTGAATTAATCTACTGGGTTTATAGTTAATTGAGACCCATCTTAGTCTCCTCTAACATTGTGCTCAAATTCCTTGAGATTTTCCACAGAATAGAGCTGTGACATATCCCCTTCTACAATGAGTGATAAGTTCTTTGCCAACTACGCACTGACTTCTATACAACTTGTGCTATATCCAACAATCTCTAGGGAAGAGGAAAGTCTTGTAACGTTTAGAGAGAGAAACTCTCCCTTCTCTGTAGGGAGGAGGTGATGGCAAACTTTCTTGGAGATCTTGATCGAGGGTGCAACACTGTTCTTCGAAGAACTTTCCCTTCTCCTTAGGAGGGAGGTGCTGACATCCATCACCAAGGTTTCCTGCATGGAGTTCCTAATCAGAGTGAAGAGTATTCTAAAGTGTAGGAAGATCCGTGGGATATCTGCACACTGGAAGTTGGATTGAAGATCTAGGGAAGAGTCTTTGTGTTTCTACTGGCATAGCCACTGGTGTGGGTGGCCTTCGCTGGCTGGAAGGAGGAAGGGACAGCCTAGCAGTGGACGGTGGGGAAGAAGGTGGGGAAGAAGGGCCACGTCATCATAGGTGTCCAATTGGACTAGAAACATAGATTGCTGCTACCACTCAGGGCACTCCACGCTGGACAACAAGTTGTAAGATTGTTCATTAGGAAGTTTCTGGTGGCGTCCAAATCAGCAAACAAAATCGGAATTGGCCTTGGGGGAAAGGAAATAAGTGGGACGGAATTATTGGCCTGCCATATCTGCTCTTGTCATTCATTTTCATTCTATATTTTGGTGTGTTGGATACCAGCTATTGCACGGCAACAAACTTCTTGTTTGGTAACGTGCTAAGGCCAATTAATCCTTTCCTATTTGAGCATTGATTTGAATCTGCGCTTCATAAACTCTAACCGGCAGCTGTTGACAAATTTGGAAGCTTATCGGTGTCATTCAACCCCTACCAATTGGGACAGAGCTCCTCTACGACTTACCATCTTTGTTCCCCTGCCAAATATGGCGAGGAACAGGGGGCTTGGAGTGTAGGTGAGATAGGTTGCAGCGAACCAAACACGGGAGGAAGCGAGACAACCGTCTGCAAACCAAAACTTGGGGGGGGGGGGGGGGGGGGGGGGGGGCAATGAACGAAAGAAGTGGACAGACCTATTATCATCGAACAGGAGAATGCCCTACAATTTTTGCAACAAACTACGGAGCAAGTTGCCTTGGAGATGGAAGATGTGGGGACACAATTAAGGCTGCGATGGGTGATTGCTTGGTTAGTTGTTTTGTTGGACATTTTCCTGGTTGGCAGGCCATTAACGCCATCTCAAAGAGGTGGAAAGTAGAGTACGATGTTCAGGCTCATAAGATGATGTGGCTCCTGTTCAAATTCAAAAATGCTGAGGACTGTGAGAGTCTTGCATGGTGGTCCATATATTGCGCTTGGATGCCCCCTATACCTAAGCACTTGCAGAAGGAGTTCTTCTTTCAAAGGGAGGAGCTTCAATGCCTGCTGGTCTGGGTGCAAATTTCTAATCTCTTTGGAGAGTGGGACAGTTCGTGCATTGAGAAGCTGGCCTCACTGATTGCCCGACCACTATACACTGATCAACTAACTGGAAAGTGGGAGCGCATTAACTATGCAAGAGTTCTTGTAGAGGTGGATGTTACAAAGGAATCACCGGCTGTCATACCTACAACTCTTCCTAGAGGCGTGGAGGTAGATCTTCAACTTCACTATGAATTCAAATTCAAATTCTGTTTAACTTGCCAGCGCATGGCACTATAATTCGCACTGCAATGCCACGGATAATCAACAATTGGGAAAATAATCTCAACTCTGGACCCAACAATCAATGCCGGAAGCACTTACTGATCATAGTTTGGAGATGGTGGATGGGGCTGAATTAGCCACTCATATTGAACCAGCATGTGAAGAAGATACAACTTCTGTGAAATTGCTGCATACTGGAAAAGGGCAGCCGACCTTTGAGGTGGAGGAAGGAGTAAATGTCTATCTTGTTGGGGATGTTGTTGAAGTCGATTCTACTCAACCTGGGTAGAAGGCATCATTAGCTAATGAACAACGATAGTGGGTGTGACCTTAATGAAGATTGACGGAGAAATGGACTGTCCACACTCCAAGGAATGCATAAAGAAATTTAGGATCATCCTCCAAGGAAGATGAGGTTATCACACCAGTGCAAGGAGGGAAGGAACTAGTCACTTCTGGGCAGTCCAAGCCGTCTCAGGTTTGATGAAGCTTGGCTCATGAAATATTCGAGGCCTCAACAAATGCCTCAAATAGAAGTGGGTAGAAAGCCTTTTTCGGAACCACAAACTGGGAGTATTAGGGGTGTTGAAGATGAAGCTTTTGGTCTTGAGTTTTCAAAAATTGAAGACGCAAAGGTTTCAACAATGTCAGCAGCACAACATGACAATCTCGAAGGTAGAAGTAGGATACTATTAGTTTGGGATGACCAAAAGGTCAATCTAGTGGTGTGTGAATGACATGATCAATATGTGCATTGCATGGTGACTTGCAAGATATCCCATTGGCTATTTGCAATCGCGTTTGTATACGGACAATTATCTATAGTTGGAAGGAGGCCACTGTGGGAAGGGCTACAAAGAATAGTTGCTGATATGGAACATCCTTTGCCCGTTCTAGGTGGACTTTAACACATTCCTCTCAGCTCCCTGTCACGCCATATAGTATATCTGATTTCCAGACTTTTGTGATTTCAGTCGGTTTAGCGGATCTGACATACACGGGTTGTAGGTCCACTTGGACAAATGGGTCTATCTGTAGCAAATTAGATCGGGCTATTATCAATAAGCTCTGGTTGAAAACCGAGTTGCATAGTTTTGCAAACTTCACTCCACCAGGCTGCTTCTCTGACCATTCGACCTGTATAGTTACCATCCTGGATGGTGACAATCATTTTCCTAAACCTTTCAAGTTCTTTAATATGCGGGCCAAGCATGACACCTTTTCACAGCTTGTTGAAACAAAATGGGCAGCATACAATTGGCAGATTTATAGAGGTACCACTCAATTTCGTATCTTGCAGATTTTGAAGCCGCTGAATCCGGATCTCAAGCAATTGAATGTCGAACATTTTCAGCACATTTCAGCAAGGGCTGTTGCTGCACGTCAGCGACTAGATGAGGCGCAGGATGCTGGTTTGACTCTTGGTGCAATGCCCGACAACTACAAGGAGATGCAACACTTGGCTGCCCGTTTAAACGCCGCTGAACATAGCTTCTGCATGCAATGTGCTAAGCTGGGATACTTCAAGCAAGTGGACCATAATTCCTCTTATGTTCATGCACTTGTAAAAAGAAATAACAAAAGGAATGAGGTCACAGTTGTGGAGAAGGAAGATGGCAGCCTTACCGAGTTGTTTACAGAGGTGGTGCAAGCATTCACAGCATATTTCCAAGGCCTGCTCGGTACAACAAGAAACCGAACAACATTTCCTTATGATTGCCTGCAGTTTGATCAGAAGTTAGATTCTGCCCAACAAGAACAGATGTCTCGTCACCCCACAGCTGAAGAAATCAAGGCAGCACTTTTTGATATAGTGGATTAGAGGGCATTAGGATCCGTTGGCTATGGTTCAAAATTTTAAAAACAACCTTTGGATACAGTTGGAGGGGACTTGATTGCTGCTGTACTGGACTTTTGCAACAATGGTAAATTGCTCAAAAGATGGAACCATACCTTGATATCTCTTGTCCCAAAGTCAGTTCATGTGGACAAAGTAATAGATTACAAGCCGATCTCCTGCTGTACAGTTTTCTACAAGGTTATTTCGAAAATCTTAGCTTATTGCATCAATCCCAAACAGCTTTTGTGCATGGTCATCTCATTACTGACAATATTCACATGGCCCAGGAACTTTTTAGAAGGTAGAAACGGATTTCTCCAAGGTGCATTATGAAGATTGATCTTCAAAAGGTTTTTGATTCAGTACGTTGGGATTTCTTCCATGCAACCCTTATTGGATTGCAAGTCCTGAAAAAATTTGTTGCATGGATTATGGAGTGTGTGACTATCACATCCTTCTCGGTAGCTATTAATGGGGGACATTTGGTCTTTTTCCATTAATGGGGGATCACATGCTTCATCCTGCTTGGAATGTGCACAACATTCCAAGCAACACAAAGGTGGGGCGGTGTGCAGGGCCGTCTAACCTCAAGTCATGCAGGGGCAAGACTTGGAATGTGGCGAACAGATGCAAAAGGATTAAAGGTCCTGGGTCCAAACATTTAACCAAGTAAGGCTTACAGGAAAAGCGAGCCATGACATGCGGTGGTTGCATGCAAGACAACACAACGATGGAGCAGCGGGGGCTGTTTCGCCTGAGTTCATTGCGCGAGACTTGGGCCATGCACAAGGCGTGCATACAAGACTTTGACGCGGGTCCAAAGAAACGGAGCAGCAGGGGTTGTTTAGCCTAAGTTCATTGCGTGAGATTTTGGCCATGCACAAGGAGTGCATACAAGACTTGGTGCGGGGCCAAAGCAACGGAGCCATGGGCATGCATATGGACTTTAGTGTGGTGCCAACGAAGCAGAGCCATGGATCAAACACCTGGCGTGCGGACAAACTTTGGTGTGGTGCCAAAGCAGTGGATCGTGGTCAAGCACAAGGAGTGCGAGCTGACATTTGGCGTGGGACCAATGCAGCAGAATCATGGGCAAAGCACAAGAGGTGAAGATTGCCGTTTGGCGTGGTGCCAAAGCGGCAAATCCATGAGCCAAGCGGGTGGACATTTGGCCCGGTGCCAAATCAGCGAAGCCATTGGATCATGAAGTGCTGGCTGACACTTGGCATGGAGCCAATTCAGTCAAGACATGTGGACAAAATGATTTTGGAAGTTGAGTTAGTTTTGTACACATGACATTGGTAGTTGGGGCAACTATCTTGTAACTTCCATTGTAACTGCTGCCTATGCACTATAAATAGGCAGAGTTGTCATTGGAATGAAGCAGCCAAGGGGGTGCCAGGGGTGGTGGCCAAGGGGCTCCCAAGAGTGGAGGCTTTGACAAGAGGGAAATTCGTGCAAGAATTGTGAGCAAAGGGTGAGTGATCTGTATGGGCGGATCATGAGTGTTTTGTAAGTAATTTTGTAGATGTTCTTCTTGTATTCCTTTGTTATTCGGAATATAATAAAGGTTTGTAGTTTCTCCCATAATCGTTGGTGTGTTGCTTGCTGGTGGTATTTCTTTGGGAATCTTGCAAATTGCATTGGGCATTCTTTGTACTTGACGGTACATTTGTTGGAAGGCTGAGTTACGTGTGGAACTTGATTGCCGCGCAGAAAAATTTTGAAAGCTAAAATTTACCCCTGTGACACCACCCCACAAGTGTCAAAGAATGGTCCTCGTATGTGGTGATAGTCACACTCTAGTCTAAGGACTAGTTGCACCTGGAATGTACGAGATTTTATAGATGCTAAGCAAATACCATATGAATTCTCATGGAGAGTTACGTCTTATGGATTATTCACCAATCCATTTACATACTGTCTAAGCATTAACATGGCGTGAGAATACCTTACTGCTTTCCTACAGTAGAAGCATTATATGTATCGGTCTATCCTGTAATTGTCAGACTCGATAGTAACTTAACCAGGGACATATTAATAGTACCACTTACAATAGTGTGACTTACATGTATTACTATCATAACATCTTGTTGGACAATTCGCTAATACAATAGTATATATGGACTTTTATTACAACTATTTAAATGAACAAGAGAACTTGTAATAAGAATAATTCATTAACACTGCAATTACTTGTTGAGTGTCCATACTGCATATGCACGATATAGGACACCCTCACTAAGAGTCTCCTCATATTGAAACTAAGTAGTTTGATGCATCCTTTTTGGGTTGTAATTTTGATATCTATCAATCTATATGCAATTATACAATCAATCAAAGAGATGAAATTTATGCCCCTGGGGCAATGGTGCAATGGGATAACCAAGAGATCTAAGGTTTGAGTCTCAGCTGCGACATACTATAGGCGATTTTCCTTTCAGTGAGAAGCGGACTTAAGAATGTTGGCCATCTGGATGGGACTCCGTGAACGTTTCCTTGAGATATTAGATTTGAAAAAGGGTGCTTGATCCATTAGGGTGATACATTTGGCTCACTTGTGCTTGTGGCACATTGTTGAACCATTAGAAGTATCAACATATGAAAACTAGACCAACTATAGGGAAGGCAAGTGTTTAATCAATGGACACTTTGCCCAAAGATCATAGTTGGACATTTTAAACTTTTGAAAATTATTTTATGCTTTATATAATTTGTCATGCTTTTGAAAGTTATATGATTGCAAAATTAGATTGTAAGTTTGGTACAAAACTTAGTGGTTTTCAATGATTTTGGATTTTTATCAAAAGTCATGCATGTTTGAAATTTTATATGGACTAATATTTTTCCTTGATTGAGTATATCATTTCAAACATGTATGCAAGTTTTTAGAATTTTTGAAATTTTCTGGATTTTTCTGGAGGTTTCTGAATTTCTGTACAGAAGCTGAAATTTGCCACTGACAGAGTATCAGTCGACGGCCCCATTGGCAGTCGACTGGCACGTCTGGTTTCAGCTTCTGTGGGAATTTTCAGAAATCAAATTTTCTCTCATTTGATGCCATAGGATTGGGTTGCTTGAGACAATCCTTTTGATGGTGTCAAAGGGGGAGAATGGGTGGTTTAAGTTAGAATTTTAACTTGGAATGGATGGTTTAAGGTTTTCTTTCTCACTTAGACCTTGAATGATTAAAAATGGGGAGAAGACATGGATTAAGGGGGAAGTTACCTCTTAGGTTTTGATATGTCTTACATTTTTAATGTTGTTTAGTGTTAAGTGGAAACTTAACTTGGATTATGATTAGAATTGAAAATAGGAGAAGGTGGGAGACTTCCGTGGGATCGGGCGGTCATTCTTAGGATTAGTCGGTTCGAAGAACTGGATACCTAGTGTGAACTAAAATAAAGAAAAAAACGAGAGATGTAATTCACCATGCCTATTTAAAAGTGAGACCATATCAACCCACTCCAAATTCTTTGGAACATATAGATGAGAATGGTCATCACTTGTTTTTAAAGTATAAAGTATTCTCAAATTAGTTAAAGTTTTCATCAGAAAAGAATGTTGCTATTTGTATTCCATGTTTCATTTTATTCAGAGAATCACATGTCAATGATCCAATGCCTTTGTGGTAGATGAGTTTTGAAGGTGGAAGAAAGTCAATGGTTAGATTTGTGTTTTCCTGAAATACATAAGGAAGCTCTTAAGTCTTCTCAAAAGCAAGCTTTAACACATTTCCATTATCTCATGAATTCACTCTAACATATTCAGAAAATTTTTGGGAAGCAAATTTCTTAACTAATTGTGAGGATCCAATTGCAATTCAAGTCTCACTTTGATGTTGCTAAAGAACATGCTCTTCAAGCTTGCTCCCTTTATGCAAAGGCTAGGAATCTACCCCTAAAAAGATACATGCTGATGACAAACTCTTGATCTGAAACTGTCATCTCTATCCCTCTAAGCATCTGTCTTAAAACAAAACATACGGATTTTAAAGAAAAATCTAATAGAAAAGGTGGATCGCCTTTCTTCTTCAGTGCAAATGCCCTTCTAAAACAAGCCAGCATTGACTAAAGCTTCTCAATGCTAAATTGGGAGGAGGGATTGAGGAAATATTAAGATTCTATAAATTTCCAAACCTAAGAAGGGGTGGTGTAAAACTTCCAAATTGTGAGAGCAAGAACAGTCAATTTCTTTTTAAATATAGAGAAGATGACAAGAGAGACATCCATTTCTTTGGAAAAGTGAGAGAAAAGTAGAGAGTTTGATTTCTTTCCTAACTGAGAGATGTTGAGGGGAAAATTTTCTTTCAATTAAGAGAGAGAGAGATTGATGTCTTCCAAATTGAAAAACTGGGAGAGAATTTAAGTTATATCTAATTTTACTTAAAATGTGAAACTTTGTTATCAAAAGAATTGAAAAAGAAAGAGGAATTTTTTGGCAAACCAGGTATTTTGGGTATGTGAAAAGGAGGAATATGATTTGGATAAAAATAATGTGGTTGTAGTTTTGGAAGAGTGCTTGTTATGTAAAATGTGCATCTTATTTATTACAATAGATACTGGCTATGTAGGAGTCCTTGCTAAAAACCTGTTTGCGCAACACAGGTTTATTTTCTATATGACTATAGGTGATTTAGAAAACTATGTTTCATATAATTTTTGATGTGTTAACCACCTCTCTTTATTGAAAATTTCTTAATGTTCTTTCTCTTCAGTTCTTTTTGCAGGCAAAAAGGATATGCCCTTCTGATCCACTTGTATACAATGAACTTGGAGTTGTTGCTTATCATATGAGGGAGTAAGAAAAATTACCTTTCATTCTACTTTGACCAACCTTGCAGTTTGTACTTTGTACATTCTTTACATCATGAAATTATTCCGGTGTCATTCAATATACATTAATGTGGTTTTGTTGGTATACTTTTATGTTACTCAGATATGGGTATGAGTATCAGATATGAGTGTGAATTTTCAAGTGTCCCATATGGTTATTTTTATAAGTTTTTATACGCAATCAATTTAGGTGTCCAGTGTCAACGATTGATAGTGTTTTAGAAAGGGACAAAGTAAATGAAGAGTCCATGTTTGAGAGATTTTGGTGATTTAAGTTGTTTCTCAAATCAAATATGACCATAGCATAGGCTTCTTCAATATTTTTGGTGGATATATTGTTTATTGATCTTCAACGATCCAATTTCTTCTCTTGTTCCAGGTATCAGAAAGCAGTTCAATGGTTTGAGATGACTCTGGATTGTGTTCCATCTTCATTGAGTGAGATGTGGGAACCAACTTTGGTAAACCTCGCACATGCGTTAAGAAAACTAAAGTACTATTTCTCAACAACATCCTTACTGATGCACTTGTATCTTCAGGAACTACTTTCTTGATTCTTGATTTATATCAAAGTGCATATATCATTGTTATGCATTTTTAATTAACTGAGGTCATACCAAACAGGTTTTAATTTAAGTTATGTACAACTATATGATTATATCTTGGAATGATTTTAATAGGACAAATTGTTGTGTGCATAACCAAATTGTGTTAATTCCAACTATTTGGAATTGGCTACATGATCATTGAACTTTATGCTAAATATTATCACTCATGATATTCATAGTTTTATCTCGTACTTTGTCAGGTGAAACAGTCAAAACATATTGTTTTGATAAATTACCAAAAATCAACATTACTTGGCACCGAGACAATGTCTCCTGTTAATTATGCCAGCGAGTATCATTAAATATCAACTCTTGACACCCCTTTACATGCTAAAATTGAGATCATGTAGTTATTTTTTGTATTTTGTAGTTTGTCTCCGTACAAGATAATATGAAAATCATATCATTCTATATAGAAAACAAATATTGAACTTAACTATACAGGTTACTTTTTTCTTCTTCTTCATCTTTCCTCCTTCCACCTCTAATGTATCACTAGCACCATACGTCGGGATGTTGGCATGATGCCGAAATAGTATCATTCCCGAAACATTGGCACGACTTGAGATTTCAAATCTTGCTATTGAAGATGTATCCTCTTGCAATGCCATGATCCATAATCTACAATTTCATTAGAAATTTTTTAGACCGCTTTTAAATTATTTGTAGTTCGTTCCGGAGCACTCATGAAAATGACTGCATCTCCATAGGTCTTTGAGCACGCATGACACTGACTGCATCTCCATAGGTCTCTAAATGTTTTCGTGGTTAAACTAAGTTAATTATATAACAATTTTTTGAAGAAGTGGCTATATAAGTTTATATCAACTTTGTCAAGCCTTTATCTGTTGATGGATTTTCTCCTGTGGCGGAGAATACTTTGAAATTGAAAAACATGATGGTCTTAAATCATATAATAATCTCGTGTAATTTTGTTCCATGAATATTTTCAGGAGGTTCTACAAGGCTATCTCTTGTTATGAAAAGGCTCTTGCTCTTTCTACTCGCAATTTTGACACATTTGCTGGTCTGGCATATACTTTTCATCTGCAGGTATCGTTTTACATTTTTTGTTAACTTAGTAGCCTTTTCATTCTAATTCCATCACAGAGTTGTTGCTAAAAGAGTTATATTCACCAACTAGTCATAAATAGGTTAATGCTCATAAATCATAATTTGCTTTGGGACATGTATTCCAAAGGAAACTAAATATCTGAGCAAAAAGGATGGTAAAGAAGATAACTGCTTCTTCCCTTATTTTTCTTAACATTTAGGTATCAAAATGTTATGTTTTCTATCAGTAATTGATTTCCAGACATAATTGGGTTACCTGGACACTTGGTTTTCTACACAGCTTGGCTGTAATATTTTTTTAACATGTTTAAATTGCGTCTTTGATTAATAATGTCCATGTATTCCATAGAAAATGCACGCTAAAGGAATTAAAAAGGAGAGAATTCAAAAAAAAAAAAAAAAAATCAATTTTCAAGTGCTACTTTATTTGCTTAATTGAAGGGGACCTTGGCGCTATGATAAAGTTGCCATCTTGTGATCTAAAAGGTCACGGATTCGAGTCCTGGAAACAACCTCTTACAAAGTAAGGTAAGATTGCGTACAATAGATCCTTCCCTGAGACCCCGCATGGCGGGAGCTTCATGCACCAGGTTTCCCTTTCTTTTACTTTATTTGCTTAACTACTTTTATCTTGGAATATAACTACTAGCTTCATGTAGATTTATGGTAACAAGCAAGGTTGTCAAATCAAGGTTCATTCGTAAATCATTTTAGTGAATCCAATTCAAATTGTTTCATCATAAGGTTCAAATAGAAAATTCTAAAATATGTTAAAAACGAATTCTGATTTAGAATAATTGTAGTACCCAAAAAATATGTAAAATAATGTAATACTCCATTTGATAACATAAAAGATTAGATGAAGTACCAAAGCATAAACAAGAACTAAAGCCTCACAAGGACATAAAGAATTGCAAGTGAAAATTCTTATTAACTGGTCGTTGTGAATCACATGGAGGCTGTGATTTATAGATTCATCCCTAACAAAAATTAGAAAACAAATAAACAAATCAGAAAATAAAATCATCTCCATTAATTGACTACCTAAATTGAAATATTACAAATCAAAATAAATTAATTGCCTAGCAACTTAAATTGGAATTCAAATTTAAAATTCAAATATTCTCAGATTAGCTCCCTTTTCTGTATATTCCTTATCTGTATTGTTCTCTCCCACAAAGAACACGACATTGTTGAGTGGGGAGATGGGATTTTCTAAATCCTGATCCTCTCTACCCTTTTGTTTAATCCACCATTTCTCTTCATTAACTTTTTGTCTCCACGTGATAATTTTCTTCTTCTATGTCTTTGCCTACATTTTGAGATTGTACTTCTCCATTATATTTGTGTTGGATTATATAATGTCCATATTTTTTTAATAGTGATTGCAGTTTAATTTATAATATATTGAATTTAAATTAATTTTTCAAAGCTTTTAGATTTACTTTTAAAGGGTTAAATTTAACTGTTACTGTTTTTCTTGCTGTTTTTAGAATTATATAAAATACTATTTGTATCGAATTATATTGAATTGAACTGCCACAATATCTTGTCATTTTTGGTTCACATGTGAGAGTTGCATTATTTTGTATGTGAATAAGACACAAACTAGTAAGACAATACTGGAATTCAATTCCCCTTAGAAACATTTTATATTTAATGATTAACGAGATATTTGTTTTTGACCAACTTAGCTACAGTAAATGTCTCACAGGTCAATTGCTTCTTGGATGCTTGCTTCTGATGACTTCTTCTCTTTACTTTCTTCTTAGAAGACTAGTGCTAGCTTCATACAGATTGACAATAAGTAAATGATGAAACTTAGTTAGGGCCTAGGGGTGGTTCGGTAAGGTATACTGGAATTTAAATCCTATATCAGATACTGTAACGAAAAACTTGGTATAACAAAAATCCATACTAATATGGTACTGAATTTACTGAAAATTTTGATATCGGTATGGTATGCAGAAAATTTCGATATAAATCTTATACCGATACCAATATTGAAAATTACCGTACCGAATTTTTGGTATGATTCGTATATTTTGGTATGGTACGTGCCTTGTAACGGAATTTTGGTATTTTCCCCCACCTGTAAGCTTAGTTTCTTGCATACACAATAATTTTTTTAGTATTCATCAATTAGATGCTTGTATAAATTAAAAACTTAGCTACTCCAAAATACTCCAGTGGTTCAATTGCCTAATATATGCATGTTTCTGACTATTTGTGTTACTTTGCACAGGACAATTATGATGCTGCAATAACCTACTACCATAAAGTGAGTTCACATAGTAATTCAAATTGACAGTCTTCATTAACTTGGTTTATCAGTATTCTAAATTCAACTTTTATTAGTCTTTCCAGTTCGTGTACTACTAACCTACTAGCATAATGCGAGTCCTTTAGGATATTTTTGTCTATTTAACTTGTTACTTTAGTTACTAAAAACTGATTGATAGTTGGTACTTATCCATTTCTGTGGCATTTGTGGGGAAATGTCAATATACTACTTGGTACAGTGGTACTATAGTGATCTAAAGACTTGATAGGTTTTTTTTTGATGAGTAAAATCTCTTGCAATAAGGGCTATCTTTCTTTATAGTAAATAGAAGGGAGGGTGAAAGTGGGGAATAAGGAAAGGGGTAGACTGTAGACAGAGTTCCCCTCTTTCTTTGAAAAGAAGGGTAGAATTTTTCTCTCTCTAATTGCATAGCCACTTGATGATTTTATGAATTTTGTCTACCATATTCTTTTATTCTTTTGATTTTTGCATGGTGCACAATCACAATACATTTATCTTTCATTCAACAGGCTCTCTGGCTTGACCCAAACGATCAGTTCTGTACAGAAATGCTGGCTCTTGCTCTTGAGGATGATATCAGAAATACAGATCATCGTAAATAACTTATTTGTATGTATCTTGTGCCTGTGTATGATGCTCATCTGTTAAGATTATATGCTCCGGGAAAGCTTTCAAGATTAGTTAACAATGGTTCAAGGGTGGGAAATAATATTTGCAGGTATATATGTTTTCTTTTGCTTGTTATTTGGTTTGTCATTTTCACATTTAGATTTACGAGTATCTGCATGTTTCAAGAACTTCAAATACTTTCTATGTCGTTGTCATCATCTAACCATACTTGTCTCAACTGTTTGGGTTGCCTTGATGAATCTCTATCCCTCTATTGAGTTTTATACGGCCAGGAATATTCAAATTAATGAAATTAACTAGTAATATTAAAATTACTGAAATTATTGTTTATATTGCTAACTAATCTTTTCTTTGCTTCCCTTTATCCTACATGTTCTAATATATTTCAATCTTCTAACTATATTTAAAGATGCCCATGCTACCTTATTTCATTTTTTGATCAAACATTAGACTACTTAATTACTCTTATATATTAGTGTTGTCTTTTATTTTGTTCTTACCAGTAATTCCATAAGTTCGTTTTACCATTCTCATCCCTCCACTTGTGATATCTTGATTTCTAAACCTCAATGTTGAATGTGACAAATCATTAGGATTGGATGTAAATGTGTATAGTCAACTTCTCATTTCAAGTATGTGTTAATTACTATCAGATTGAACTATTTGCTATTGACATCTTGTAGTAGGTCAGACAGCAAAGGAAGAGGAAAGAGCTTTACAGTGTTTGACCAAACTTTTTTTTTTTTGTTCATCTTTGATCTGTCTCAGAATTGTAATCCACTTAACTTTTAAATAGTAACTCTTATACAAGAAGTGAAGACAAACCTAAATTGAATAGCGTTTTCTAATTCTAACTAATTATATAGGTTCAGGAAGATGAGAAAGAGAAGTTGGAAGACACCTCGATTCATTGAGTGAAAGCTAGTAATCCAGATGTCTCAGATCTTGTAACAAGTAATAACTTTGTGTAAAAATTCATTGATGATATTTTTGCCTCCCTAAAATCCGACACATTAATGATTCTTAGGTTTTATTCTCGAATATATCTCTATTGTAAATTTTTATGGCACATATGTTTCAGGTGTCTAATTTTTTGTTGAGATCCTCAGAATCTGAAAGCCGTTAGCCTCTGCTTAGTGCCGCTTTTCTTTCTCAACACCTTTGAGAAGATGGAATTTGAGATTTTTGATTAAATTTGTTGCAATGTTTCTGTGTTGAAATTATAATTAGCAATTTGTTCTTTCATCTTAACAAAATGACGTAGAAGCCTTAAACAAAGCTTAGGTAAGTTATTATTTTTATCAGTTATGCCTAATCATGAGATTGGCTAGTTCTCATGGATTGCTTTTGTGGTTCATGATATGAGCATCTGAATGTGATTCATTTGGGCTGAATTCTAGCAACCCTAAACCCTAAACACAAGCAGACAGAGGTCCTCACGGGATGGAGGGCGTGGATACTGTCACCTTGAGGTTTGAGGGTCAAAACTTGGCAAAGCTAGTGTGTCTGTCCTCTCCATGCGTTAGCCACAACACCCGGGCTAGTAGCTCCTGTGATTTACCTCCTCCGTGTTGATCCTAGGATGGGTTAGCAGGGACACTGAGTGAGCGAATCACTTTTTTACCACAAGCAGCTGAGAGAGAGAGAAAATGTGTTTTGCTTATGTTTCTAAACAAGATTGATGCTCAAAAAGCTTGAGCATTAATGTTTGTGTTTTTCTACCCACTATGCAAAAGTTCTTTTGCACCAGGTGGATCATTCTGGGCATCAGTTTGACGTTGAATATGCCATCTTGAATTAATGTATATACACCAGTTTTTCCCCTTATCTATTACGACATGATTGACGGATAATTTATTTATTTTATTAATCCAAGTATCCAGTTGTGGATAAATTTCAGCTATACAAATTCTTGTTCATTATGTTCTTCATTGTGGCCATTAGTGAATCTCTCTTTTCAATCATTTTTTTAATGATATACCTTGCTGTCGGTTCCCCTATATTTGGATTTGCTGATCTATCATCATTTGGATGCATAACTAATTTTGAGCTTCCAATGAATTTGGGCATATTAATATAATAATTAAATTTTATCTCACGATGTCAAGGTCGATTATATGAATTCTTCGTGTACTTATTATGCTCAATTTTTTATATGTATTTAAATATATTTTAGTTTATTAATCATTATTAAATATTGTTTTAGTTTTTTTTATTAATGTGTGCTTATATTATTTTAAATGTATTTTTAATCACATATTCTTAGTCAATATTCTCCAAAATGTGACATAACATATAAGATAAGGTTGCACATCAGTGATCGTGTATCTAGATTTCTTCTCACGAGGATTCTTAAGAATAAGCTAAGGGGCGTTTGGTTTGTGTCATTTTTCATTTTTATTTTTCAGAAAATCATATTTTTTAATTTTTTGGAAAATAATTTTTTTTCATTCTCCAGTTTTTCAAAAACGTTATATTTTTTTCTGGAAAATGAAGCTGGAAAATGCAAACCAAACATGTTTTTCAGAAAATCGTATTTTTTACAGAAAATGAAAATGAAAAACATACTGAAAAATACAAATCAAACGCCCCCTAATTTTGTTGCCATAAAACCAAGTATAGGTGGATAAGTATTTTTAAAAAGCAACTTAGGCTCTGTTTATTTAACGAGAAATGACTAAATTTTTTAAAAACATTTTTTTAGTACATTATGGGCAATAGAAAATTAATCGTCTTAAGCAACTTGGTCTCTGTTAATTTTGTCGCTGAAATTAACGTCGTAAATAAGTCGTGTCAACCTTTGTTTAAGTTTATTTGATAAATTAATTAACTCGAGTTTAAAATAAATCAAAATTTTAGAATAATTATTTAAGCTTATTTTGGGATCCATTAACTATTATGTTAATGTTAGGATATTTTTCGGAAGGAACGCGTTACAGGATCTGACTGTAACGTTTCGGCAATATCTGTTATATCTTTAAAACTCGGATGCAGTGTTAAATATGTAAGGGTTTGCGTTGCAGGATCCGACTGTAATGTCACAGCAAGGATTGTTATATTTTCACGAGAACTTGGGTGAAGTGTTGAATATCATAGGTGAAATAAGAATAAATATTATAAGAAAAGTAATAGTATGAGATTTAGAACATTGAATATAGAAACTCTCACTAGTAAAACAATGGAGGTAGTAGATACGAAGATTAGGAGAAAATTAGTATTATGTGTGTGTAAGAGACAAAATTGGTAGGCGAGAAGGTAAAAATAGAGAATTCAGGTTTTAAGTTATGGTATACAGGAAAGAGTAAAACAAGAAATGGATTGAATATTTTTATAGATAGTTCTTTAAAAGATGAAGTTGTTAGAGTAGTTAGAAAGAGAGCTAGAATTATAACTCTCAAGATAGTAGTGGCGAAAGAAGTAGTGAACATAATTAGCATATATGTACCTCAAATAGAATTAGAGGAAGAAATCAAATCAAGATTTTGGGGCAATTAGATGAGGTATGATAAATCATTTCGTCAAATAAAATGATTTTAATAGGAGACGATTTAAATGGACATGTTGGACTGAAAAATAAAGAATATTAGAGGGTACATGTGAGTTATGAGTTTCGAACAAGAAATGAAGAAGAAAAACTATATTAAATTTTGCGATAGCATACGACCTTATACTAGCTAATATTTTTTAAGAAAAAAGAAAAATACTTTGTCATATTCAAAAGTAGGAATAATAAATCGCAAATTTACTTTTTTTTTTATGGTTAGGAAGAAAGATAGAAAGATTTGTAAAGATTGTAAAGTCATCTTTGGAGAAAGCTTAATTACCCAACATATATTAGTAGTGTTGAATATACACCTTAATCATAATATCAATAGAGAAAATATATACACGATTTCTAGGATTAAGTAGTGAAAGTTAAAGGATGGGAAGCAAAACATATTGATGGAGAAGGTAGAAATACAAGCATTAGATGAAATATACAGTGACTATGATACGACATGGAATAAGATGATATCAAAGTTGAAAATAGTAGTTAAGGGTGTACTTGGTGACTCAAAAAGGTATGCACCACCAAGTAAGGAATTTTGATGGTGTAATGAGAAAGTATAAAAGAAAGTGAAGAAAAAACGAAAAACCTATAAGGAATTATATAATCGTAAGAACGAGGAAAACTTAAAAAAATATACAATAGTCAAGAAAGAGGCTAAGAAAGTAGTGAATGAAGCAAAAAATAAAACTTTTGAACGATTATAACAAAACTTGACTACAAAAGAAAGGAAAAGAGATTTATAAAATAGCTAAAGCGAGAAAGAGAAAAATAAAAAAGCTTATCCAAATAAGATGTATTAAAGATGAAAGTAATAATAAAGTACTAGTAAATGATAGCAAAATAAAAAAGGGTAGAGAATTTACTTTCATCAACATTTTAATGAAGGTTTAGAGGACCAACTTAACTTAGGCAATTTTAGTAGTTCAAATGAGTATAGGGATTTTAATTTTTATCATAGAATTCAAACTTCAGAAGTAGAATAATCTTTGAAAGGGATGCAAAATAGAAAATCTGTGGGACCACATGATATCTCAATAGAGGTATGGAAGTGTTTAGGGAAATACTAGAAGTGAAAGGTTTTAAGTTTAGTAGAGTAAAGACAGAATATATGAAATTTAAGTTTAACAATATTAGACTTAATTAGAGAATTGTTAAGATAGGAGATGACGAGTTGTCTAAAACTGAAAGCTTTAAGTATTTAAGATTATTTTTGCAAAATGATAAAGGGACTGAGAAAGATGTCTTACATAGAATACAAACAGGATAGTTGAAATGGAGGTTAGCGTCGAGTGTTTTATGTGATCGTAAAGTATCTCTAAAATTTAAAAGGAAGTTCTATAAAACGACAGTTAGACCTGCTATGTTATATGATATTGAATGTTGGGCTATGACTCGGGCACATGAGCAAAAGATAAAAGTTGTAGAGATGAGGATGTTAAAGTGGATGTGTGGTCATACGAGGATGGGCAAAATAAGGAATGAGAGTATTAGAGAGAGTCGGAGTTGTATCTTTTGAGGAAAAACCTTGAGAGACACATTTGAGATGGTATGAACATGTACTTAGACGACCAATAAATGTCCCTGTTAGGTAATATGAAATTATGATAAATACACATTAAATGAGGGAGAGGAAGACCAAAAAAGACTAACAACAATAAAATAAGTTACATTTTATTTAAATATAGATGATGATATAATAGGGGGCAGAGTTTAATGGCGTAGAAGGATCCATATAACTGACCCCTATCTAGTTGGATAAGGTTTGGTTGTTGTTATTGTTTGGTTTCGTTTTTATAAGTTTGGTCTTGATTTGAGCTTGGTTCGTTTAGATGTTATTGAATTTTCAATTCAAGCTTATTTGATTGTTTGAAATTTTTATATTTTAAGATAATTAATGAGTTTGATAATATAAATTTATTTATTTAATTTAAATTTTTTATGTATTTAGTAAGTTGTCAGAAGTTATGTTAATGAATATAAATAATAAATATTATTTATGAGCGTTGCTTAGGAATTATTCATGAATATTATTCATCAATCATATTGTTTATGAAAATTTTCATGAATATTAACGAATAGATAAGATATGTATTCACGTTTTTTCGTTTAAGTTAAACAAATTACTTAAACTTATTTGTTGAATGAAATAAATAAATTTTTATTAATTAAATATTAAATTTATTCATAAATATTTGGTGAAAATTATTTTACACAAACATTTAATTTTTAAGGGGATTTTTTAATTATTTTTTTCTCCAATGCATTTATGCGTGGGTCCGCACCAATTAAATATAGAATAATGATTAAGAGAATGAAAATGGGAAAGTGAAAATATAGTGAATCACGTGACACTTTGTATGCACGATTTTTGATGAGTTCATCGTGCCCTCCAGGGTATAATTTAATTCGGAACGACGGTCGAAGGCCGTCGATGATATCCAAGGAATAATCGGACATGTGTATGTAAAGTGCTACATTACTCCCTATCATGGCTCTTACTTAAGTATAATTTAAACAATTTTTTCAATGACGTGGCCAGAGACTATAGATAGCAAGGCCCCACCGCACGTGCGACGTCTTTCCTTTTTTACCGTTTCTCCCGAGGCAGAGTCCGTCTGGTCGCGGGAGCTCATCATCCTCTGTCTCCGGCCATCTGCTCGACGGAGTTCCCCGGAGGCAGCGATGGTATCATTCCTGAAGGCGCTAGTGTACGGTGTGGGCGGCGTTGTGGTCGTCGGGATGGCGGCGCTGGTAGCTTTACAGGAACGACTGGTTTACGTTCCGGTGCTCCCCGGGCTCGCCCGCGCCTACCCCATCACGCCTGCGCGGCTTCGACTCGACTACGAGGACGTTTTCTTTCGTGCTTCGGATGGTGTCCGCCTCCACGCCTGGTTCGTCAAGCAGTCTCCTTGGAAGCCAGGTGGATATGGAACCTTTTTTATCCCCGTTATTCATTCTAGGGATTCTTCTCTTTATTTATTGAGACAGATGTTGATCTCCCTATGAATTTCCTGCCCCCTGAAATAATGGTGAACTATATTTTTCGTTTGGGGAAAAGATTAGGGTTTTAAGATCCTATTTGGGTAGATCTACAGCTTAATTTAGTCTTTTAGATTCTGGCAGCCTATTTCTGGGATCTCCCAAGTTTTTATTGTTATGCTTACCTTACGCAAGGAAACAGACATTTTTGAGTCGACAGTGTATGGACCCTGCACGATTAAGTCCTCCCATCGCCCTTTTTTACTTCTGAATTCTATAATTTTGGATCAGGCATTTTTCACGGTAAACTTGTGTCATCTTCCACATAAGAATCCAGTGGCAAACTGTTTCAAATTTCATTGTTAAAATGGGCCTCTTGATTTCTTTAGTTTCCCCTTGCTTGAATTATCTTTCTGAAATCAGTTTGATTTGAGGAAAAAAAATGTCTGAAAAGTTGCATCTGGAATAGCATAAAAATGCAGCATTGCGGACCTACTCATGGGTTTTTCAATTACCTTTTTTTTTATGTCTTCAATTTAGAAGAGAAGTTTGATTAGAAGTAATTGACGAACGAATGAGTGTTATAAGGTAGTACTAGACATAAGTATGACTACGATGGGGTTTGATTGGGCCTGGTTTCTACCTATATGTTATGGGGCTGGCCATGTTGGCCATTTGAAAAAAGGTAACATCAAGGCAGAATGAGCAATATGTTCAAATGTTCACCTGTCAGAGTGCAAGGTTGGGCTTGGAGAATCCCCTTCTATGTACGGGTGATATGTCAAAGTATCCAATCCTATGAGCACGAGGTGGGACTCATAGAAGTCTGAAGTTTGATTGAGCGTGGACGATTAGTTGAAAGATTCACTTGTTTGAGTGTGAGTCACACTTAAAGAATTCTTGTTACTATATGGGCGAAACCTTTAAATGCCCACTTTCTCTAGAGCGATATTAGATTTGGAACCGCCTAGAAGTGCGGATGACATGTGCACCTATGTGTGTGATCCAAAGACTCCCCATCTGTGCATAGGTGATACGTTGAACATTCACCCACCTAAATGCAAGTATAAAAGACAATCCTTGTTTGAGCACTGACAATATGTCAAAAACGTCCACTCATTTAATTGCAAGGTTGGGCTCGAAGAATCCATTGAAATGTCCACCCCTTTAAGTGCAAGGTTGAACTTCAAGAATCCTTGTTTAAGCAAGGGCGATATCTCAAAAGGTTCACTTGTCTAAGCATGAGGTCGAACTTGGATAATCTCCATCTGAGCATGGACAATATGTTGACACGTCTACCGAACTGAGTATAAGGATGACTCAAAGAATCCTCTACTGAGCAATGCTAATATGTTGAAACATCCTCTCGTTTGAATATTTACTTGCTTAATGAGGGATTGGATTTGGAAGATCCTATCTGAAATAAATGTAGTTGAGATGTAAAATGTCGACATACTTATTTTAGGATCAGACTCAGAAGACTCCTTGTTTAAGCGTGAATGCGATTGACTAGTTAACAGAATGTGTCACGCCAAAGAGATGGCAAAAGCCAAGCATGGAGGAAAGAGAATACCTTATTGGTTCAATAAGAAGTTTACATCTCCAAGCTCGGCTAGACAAGATAAAATTGTCTTCATCCTCAAAGTAACCAACAATTGCGAAAGCAACAAAGTAGAAACTATGACTAGAAGTTTGAGAGTGTTGAATACAAACAATGAAAAGAAGGTTCAAATGACAGATGATGCTAGGGTTTAGCCAAGTGGCAAGGTCGCCTGAGAGTTGCCATAAGAGGAATGTTTGGATAGTCAAGCACCTCCTGAAACATCTCTCATTATTCTTATCAAAGGGAATAAGTTACCCATGGACAAAACATGTTTCTAAAGCATAGACATAGACTTGACACATTTAATGCAAATGTGCACAAAACACATTTCAGCGCAATTGACTCCCTAGTTAATAGTAACTAGGAAAACATAATAATAACGTATAGCAAAGTCATAAAGAAAAATTATGACCTAAAACTGTATTGCTGTAGGTGCATATGGATGTGTAAAGTTATTCATTTCATATCAGAAATGATGCTTTATTTATCTTTCATTAATTAATCTTTTACTAGTTATAGTTATCATTTTCATAATTAATTTTCCATTAGTTATCCAATTATTTGTGGCCGTCCTGATATCACTGTTCAACAGGCCCAACTGTTCTTTTCTTCCAAGAAAATGCTGGCAGTATCCTGAACATCTCAAATTGTCTGTATCTTACAGTACATCTATAGTAGATGAATATTTGTCAGAGGCCTTGACTAAGCTGCTTAGATATTGCTCACCGGCTTGAATTTGTACAGATAATGATGCAGAAACTTCACTGCAATGTGTTCATGCTTTCTTATAGAGGGTATTCTTTTCCCATAAGATTTTTCTCCTTTTTTCATTTTTTTAGTTTTCTAGATTTTGTGCTAATATGGAACTAAAAACAGCTCATTAGATTGACCTGTCTAATATACTTGCGCCGATATGTATGCATGATTGAACAGGTATGGGGAAAGTGATGGTTACCCATCACAACATGGCATTATAATGGATGCCCAGGTTTGTTGTTGATCTTTTTATTTCCCCCCTTTCATGATTTCATGTTATAAAACTGTTAATTATGACTAGAAATATTTTTCTTTCATAATTAGGCAGCATTAGATCATCTAAGACAAAGAACTGATATTGACACATCAAGAATAGTGGTCTTTGGGAGATCTTTAGGAGGTGCAGTTGGAGCTATGCTTGCAAGGAATAATCCTGATAAGGTATTGTTGCCCTCTGCGTGTATTATGCTAATTGCGATCCTAATTATTCTTTTTTCTCTCAATTTTATTTATTTTTTAATATTTTTTTGAATTATATATCTTTTCTCTATTTACTTTTTAACAATTACATTTGAACTTATATGTTATTTCTCTTAGTTGGTATTGCAGAAAATGTTCCTTCTCTATTTTGCTTGTGTAATTTTAGACAGGATAATGTGGAAGATTGGAGACTACTTGGCAATGTGCCATAAGTTTTGTTCAGAGTATCTGACTTAGACCTCGAATTTTAGCATCCAGGTCTCTCTAATTTGGCATTCAGTGCTGATTTTTCTTTTTCTTTTGTTCCAAAAACACAGTGGTTTTTCTTTTGCTCTTGATCCAAAAACACAGTAGGCCCAACTATTTTTTATATCTAGCAGTTGCATGATTTTTATCTGAAATAACAAAGGAGACTCTTCCCTGGTTTAAGAATATAATTATCAAAGAGGAAATTATATAATTTACTAGTTTGTTGCTTTTCTGCAATCTCTTGACCTTGATTATTTAACATCTGTATGGCTTTTGATTATTCATAGGTCCTAAGTCAGTTCTGGATTAGCATGCCTCTGGAATTTTGTAATCATCTTCTGTTGATTTTCATCTCCTGAAGGTTATCTGAAGTTCCTGAGTCATTATTATCATTTATATTTCCAGGTTTCTGCTATCATATTAGAGAATACATTCACCTCCATCTTGGACATGACTGCTATCATGTTTCCTTTCCTGAAATGGTTCATTGGTAGCAATGGGTCTAAAGGCCCTAAGATTCTTAATTATTTTGTTCGCTCACCATGGAGCACCATAGATATCATCGATAAGGTCAGTACACCTATCACTGGGATATTGCACTTGGTTAGTTCATTGATTTATTTTTTGTTCTTTTAAACTTCATTTTGAAAGTTTATAGCATGCGATACATTCAGAAATTTTATGTGCCAGAATAGTTGATATCTTATATTGGTTCAATTGGATTGCCTTTATATATCAGTGTTAATTTCTTGGTAATTAGTTGACATTATTAGCCATTTTGTTGCAAGTTGTCTTTCAAAGTATTTAGTACAATGTTCACCCTTCCACCCTTCTCTTCATACACCTTAGCTATATTTTTTAAGATTATACAAATTATTTGGCATCACTAGCTGTCAGCTTGCTGAAATGGTTCTCCACATGTGAGAATTAGACATACCTTCTTGCAGGAATAATTGATATATGCCCTTAAGAAGTGGTTTTCAATTATTGCTTGAATGCCTTGTTTGCAAATTAGGATGTCCATCACTTGGAAGTGACAGGAGTACATTTACCACCATGGTGCCTTGAGATGGAAAGGACTCCACATGTGAGAATTAAACGCATACATTCTTGCAGGAATAATTGATATATGTCCTTAAGAAATGGTTTTCAATTATTGCTTGAATGCCTCGTTCTCAAATTAGGATGTCCATCACTTGGTAGTGACAGGAATACATTTACCACCATGGTGCCTTGAGACGGAAAGGATCGACTCCGAGACTGGAGTAAACCACCATATCATTTCCTGATGCAATATAGAATAGGGAAAGATTCTGCATTTATTGTGTGAAGACAAATGTCACTGGATCACCATCACAGGGGTTTCTAGAAGTGTTGATTTCTGTCATGTCCATCACTTGGTAGTGGTTGTGTTCATGTCTTCATGAGACATTTTCTGGCCGGTTGTCCCCAGCCATTTCAGTGATCAAATTGTGAGCAGAGTTATGCTATCCTCTAGCTGGTTCCTTCATTGCGTTGCAGCACTTATGATGATCAGATTGTGGGTAGAGTCGTGCTCCCCTCTGTTGGGTTTTGACATTATGTTGCAGCGGTTTTAGCAGTCAAGTTGTGAGCAGAGTTACATTCTCCTATCTAGTTCCAACATTTAATATCATAGCAGTTTTGGAAGTAGGGTTGTGAACATAGTTTTGCACACCACTTCGCTTGATTTTGGAGTTATGCCACTGTGATTTTGGTGGCCTGGGGTTGTGACGAAAGTTGTTTCCCCCTTTGTTTGGTTCCGGCATTATGTCAAGTTATATAAGGCCATCAATTGCTTCACTGAAATTGCATATAAACTCATGTCATAATTTGAAAAAGAGGAGATAGAAAGCAAGAGAAGAATGACTGCAGAACCTAAAGCAAGCTGCCCTGCTGATGATAGAAATTGCTGGTCTGGATCCAGAAATTGCACAACAGCTGGATGCATTCCAAAGCCCTACAGCAAAGGTCTATTTTACAGATCATCTTGCGTTTGATTGGAGTTCCATAGTCTGAAATCTCATACCTTTTAGGTCCTAAATCTCATACCATACCGGGCGAAACATGAAAACTTATCCTAAATGTTGATACCTTCTACTTCTTGCTAGCAAAAATTGTACTTGATCCCATTTTTCCTGCCATCTACACTAGCATTTGACTCAGCTCTCAAGCAGCTTAATCTCCTCTGCACCATCTCTTGTTGCTCACCACCCTTGTTGTCATTCATTTCATCTTTAACGCCTTATGTCAACTATGGAAGAAGCTCACATCATGGGTAGCGAAATCAAGGAGGAATGAAAAATGAAGAGAATAATCTTGGCCAATTGTTCCCATGGGACAGGTGAAGAAGATTGTAAAGCTGGATCAAGAGATTGTAAGGTGAACTAGCAGGCCCTCTTCCTCATCTCCCTCTCCACTGGCCTCTTTGACTCCCTTGTCATCGATACTGACATTGAAACCTTGCAGAAGTGTCACATCATCAAGCTAAAAGAAAAGGACATTTTTTTTATTTTCTTTGATTTTTTTTTGTTTGAACCGAATTATTGACACTTACCTTCTCAATATTCAAGTGCTGTGTGTCTCACTTGCATGACTTAATTAAAAATGCCAATGGCATGATCATGATGCTAGGTAGGGTTCATGGAGCTAGAGGGTTTTCTTGATTGGTCATGGTTGTGCAGGGGAATCCTCACAAGTCCATTCATGTTTTAGTTTGGTGGGGCAGGATAGCAACACTTTTTGTTGGTTGTTCACTGGGGCTCACCCCTGACATTATACCAGCAAAATGACTGTTGTTTTCCTCTTACATATCAAGAATATGCCTCCCAAAGAGATGATTTGTCATAAAACTAAATGCAAATCAAAATTGGAAAGAACATATAGTCCACTGCAAAAGAATTTGATTAATGGATATAACATGATTGTAGGGTGTAGATTTTTCACAGAGGCGACTAGCAAAACCCACTACAGATCATTATTCAATTTGGTATTTGACCGGATGTGGGTCAATGTAGTTACATTAGTTAAATTGCCCAACTAGTATCGACACTTATGGATATGTAAACACACTTTAAAATTAACCTACATTAATCATATATTGTTGTAGTCTACTAACTGTTTACTCGTTAATAAAAGGAACTGGCATGAAATTAGCAACAGTTAGTTTGAACCAATAGAATCTATCTTCAGTTATTTCAATAGATTTCATCCATTCTCAAGTTTTAAGGTGTTGGATCCTAGGGCTGACTTAGTTCAATGTTGATTGCCAAATTTTGTAGGGCAGTTCTTACATGTCTTGAAGTTTCTCAGAGATGACGTAGCACCATTACAGCAAGTTCTCTTGCATGTCTTTATGTCTGGTTGGCATGAATCTAATAGTTGACCATCATGATGATAATAATAAGCATACCTTAATTCCAATAAATATTTGCTTACATATTTTGGTATTTCTATCTAATTAAATATTTGTAAGATTACCCTCACTGGTAGTTATAATTTCAACATCAACTTAGTGTCTTGTTGAAGATTCATTTTGACCAGGCTTCATGTTCATTTCCTGCTTCAATAGGATGAGTTCAGCATTAAGGATTCTTAGTGCATAAGGCTTGCAGTGCAGTTTTTATGATTCCCATTTTTGTGAGCACAAAATATATTCCCATGCTTTGCACCTTTGTTACCCATGTTGAAGAAGAGGAAGCTTATCTGTGCACGAGCTTGGTTTTTTTTTCCTGGTATGTGGTTGATGTGTTTTATCATATGGAAGGTGCCTCTAGTAGAGGGATTGATTATTTGATGATTCTAGCTAGAGATGACTTCTTCTTGATAAAAAGCTTGTAACTACTGGTTACCCTCATGTGATTAACTTTGGCCAATATTCATTATGGATTAGTACTCTTTTGAGAATTTTTAGAAATTAGATTTTGTCTCTATTTATTGTAGATACACTAATGTTGCAAATTAATAGTAGGGTTGGCATCGATTTGGTTATGGACTATTTCATAGAATGAGGTTCCTTAAGTAGGACCATGGTATCGGTTGACAAGATTGAATCATATCATTCTAGTCATTGACTAATATTGATATTGTGTCATCGTACGTAAATGTCACTATGCTGACTTGATTTTGGTGGTATTAACCAAGATTGGGTCTGTGTTCGCCTCTATCATAGATATTACATCTGGTGACCAAAAAAAAAAAAAAACTAAAAACAGAGGGAGGAGAAGAGGAGATGCACCAATCAATGATATTGGGCAAGACAGGAAGGTTCTCTTTGGATGACTCATCCTTTGATTTCTACAGGTCACAGTGAGGAGATAAAACACATTAGAGAACAACATAGAGAGGGAGGGGATAAGATGTACTTGAGCATTAGCAGCAAGTAAAGAGGAGTGATGACAAATTCAGAGAAATAAAACGTTTCCATTTTTTGTACCTATACTTTATCAAATTTCCAATGTGCTAGTTTAAGTACAACTTTTACTGGTTAGCCGAAAATGTATTTATGGATATGTGATGAAATCAATGTGATCACATATTGAATTGGAACATGTGTAGGTACCAGTTTGTTTGCATATACAGTAGAAGTTTGTTATCAACTGTAAGAATATTGTTTCTACGTGCATTTTCTTTTTGTTATTCATGATAGGGGTAAATTATTTTTATTTATAATCTATGTTACGTTCTCAATAATCTTACTTAAGTCATATATTTATGAATACAAGTTATTATATATATAATCACATACAATATTTGCATTATGTACTATGCAGCAGTTCTATGGGGTGTCATCCCTATATGCTTTTCAAAGGTTCGGTTCCATGGATTTGTGTTTTAGGGAAAGTAGGGTACCCTCTGAACAATCTCATGTGTTTGCTATCACTCTGGCCGTCAACAAAAAGTTCATAGTCAAAACAATGATATCCATCGAAAGGGGTGAAGTCCAGATAAATAATTATTGTCAGCCTACGGTACTATAACACGACTAAATCATATTAGAAACCTCTGCCACATTAACCATCTAATCTGAGAGGGAATATGGTACTGATCTAAAGTCTCCACATTGATTACCATCACTCTAGAAAATGTTTACTTTTGATGTTTAAACTTCATCATCTCATGCTGTGGGACTATTTATGAGCCTTCAAGGATACTATCCCTGCATTAGCATGCCAGCCTGCATTAGCATGCCATACTTGATATATAAACTTTTTTCAAATTCCAATTTTTCTGATCTGTATGCTTGTTAAGCTAGTAGCTATGGATGAAGTTCATTACAGTGCTACTTTGTCATGCAGATTGAACAGCCTATTCTGTTTCTATCTGGTTTACGAGATGAGTTAGTCCCCCCTTCACACATGCAGATGCTGCGCTCTAAAGCTATAGAACATAACCGGGATTGCAGATTTGTAGATTTTCCCAATGGCATGCACATGGATACATGGTACTCTGGCGGTGATCGATATTGGAGAGCAATCCAGTTGTTCTTAGATCAGTATGTTCCAGAGATCAAAGAATGCAACATCAGTTGCAAAGTAAGTGAAGACAAAGGTTTGTTGCCTCATTAGATCTTCCCAATCAGTGAAATCTCCGTGTGCTCATAAATCTGCCTCCACCAGAAGTTGATAAAATTCTAATTTGCTAACTTAGCATTATTTGTCTAATGTGTATCTCTACATCTATATACCCTGATTGGCGACTTTTAGTGAGACCGTTAGATGTAACATGTTATGCATGTGCTTGCAGATGAGGCAGCAGAGTGATCTTTAATGCTATAGACCAGCACCAATCTAGCATGAAAACCAAACACCAAAGATGCTGCAGCAATTCGTCTGGTTGTGCTGTTTATCCAGTCGGTTTAGCTAGTTTTTTGAGCATGTCCAGAAGATGTGGAAGTTGTGGCTATGATTGTCAGCTCTCCAAAAACTCAATATCGACACATTTGTTTGCATGAAATAAGCCTGAGGGATGGAGTTTAACTGAGACAAGCATCATACTTGTAATTCTTGTCATTAAATATTGGCGAACAATCCAGTTCTTGGATCGGTATGTTTCCAAGATCAAAGAATGCAAACAGTAGATAAACAAGGGTAAGTTAATGCAATGTGTTCATGAGTCTGGCTGCACCAGAAGCTTTCGAATAGAAAGTCACTACCGTATGGATAGTTGCACTATTGTGCTCTTGCTCTTATTCTAGTTCGTCTTTTTTTGTTCGATCGACACATAAATCATGGATTATGAGGATATTTTTTGTTATTTTACATGTCCTGAAATGTTTTTTTCTCATGGATACGGTGACAAGTTAGTTTATTGAGATCGAAGCCTATAAGCTACTATTGTGTTGAGAGTCTCTACTTGATTCATTAGTTAAGTAGCAACACACCTTAAAGATCTACAAGAGGAAGACAATAGGCTTTAACTCCCATGAAATGATGATATTGAAGATCATGCCAAGTTTAGCCAATGCATAAGTTCTTATTCTGTTTTATAATAGGTTGTTATTGAAATTCGAATATGTGATCTCTAGGTCACGTTAATAATTTTATTGTTATATCAAGACTCCTCCCTCAAAGTTAGTTATTGCATATAATTTTTTTTTTACTTTTCATATTTTTATAATATTCATTTAAAATTTGACAAAATTAACGCATCTATAATTCATAGTAATACAAACAACATATCAAGAGCATTAAAAACATTTATTCTACTTTATGAAAAAAGTTATTACATCTATATTTTTAAAACAGTTCACCAATATTAATTGAGGCGTGAAGAAATACGTGAAGTGAGAATATAAATAAGAAAAAATTTTCATTTATTATAAAATAAAAAAGTTTTAAAAGGTTGCATGAGTTCTCGTGCATTAATCAGTTTGTATATGTATAAGAAACAAAAAAATTACCAAACACAATGTGATATATTATATATATAAGAAATATCACAATAATAATAATTAAAGGAGTATCAACTCTTCTTCTCGTATATATTTAGACTTTACACAAGACTATACAACCCCAAAGAATAGAATAGAATAGAATAGAATAACCAGACATCTACACCAACCAACAGTTGTCTACGAACAATTTACAAAGCAAAATCTTCATCCACCACAAATTCTAGCTTTCTCATCCACAAGCCGATCGATCTTGGCTTGAATGTTCTCCGCTTCTGCTGCAGTTCCAGGCCGCAGCTCTTTCTGCAAGTTCAAGATCTCCCTTTCCAGGCTCCTCACCTAAACACCAGGCATCGCCATCAAACTGGTCATACAGATCATCTTCTTCCTCAATCAAACTCTGTGTGAATTGAGAAAGACAGACAGAGAGAGAGAGTATAATGAGACCTTACGGAAAGGCCAGCGTGACAATCCGTGCCGCCGGCAGACTTTCTTGAGGGCCGTAGGGCAAATCCGAAGCTCCTTGGCCGCCTCCGTTATCGGCAGATGGACGTAGTTGGCCACCTCCTTCAAATCCAGCCTCCTCGTCCTCTCCCTCTGCCGGAGCACACATCAATACAAAAAACTCAAAATCGAATCTTCTACCAACCAACCGAACTGCGCGCGCCTACCTGCGTGGCGATGTCCAGGTCGGGCCTCCTCGTGCCGGAGCCGCCGGTGCCCTGTTCAGGCGGCGCCGTTCTCAGCGGATCCTCTGTTTCCGAACGCAGAACCGAAGCGATGAAGAAACTAAACCCACAGAGAAGGAAAAAAGACTTTGCAAAAAACTAACTCACGCTGGACGCCCGCCGTGCACGGCGGTCGGCTCATGTCGCCGGCGCTCCCCGCGTCGCTCAATCTCACACACAGGGCGTCGCAGAATTCTGAGAGCGAGTCCTGCAGCATCACACAGCTTTCACGCAATCGTTCTATGTCATAGTTAACTAAGAACTGCTTCACCCATTCCAGTGATTGGGTACTCAAGCTGTTCTCCATCAAGTAATCCAATCGATCAACATTAACATTTAGATTTTTCTTCGCGTGTTTGGAATTGTACAAAAGACAAGGAAAGAGATGTTGAAATTAATCTAATTACTCTAGGTAAGAAGATGGCTCCATGAGCAAGCTGTATCCGTCGCCGTCGTCGTGGTAAACATGAAGAACTGCGTGGTAGAAGAAGCCGATGCCTCCGTGCAGCGAAAGCTTCGTGGTTTTTCCTCCTGCGATCGATCGATTCAGCATTTGCTAGGTTTCCGATTAAGATGGAGATAAAACGACATGAATAATTAAGACCGTCGCTGTGAATCAGTTCTCTCATGACGAGGCAGCCGCTGCAATCCAAGTCCTTCACCGGAATCCAGAAAGGCGCCAAAGCCATTTGCTCCGCCTTCCCGCGCTCCTCTGCTTGTGGTGGCGCCGGCAGAGTCAGGGCGGCCCCGGCGTCGATTTCCCAGAACAGAGTGGTGTCTATGCTGTCTAGGATGGCCATGTCGAAGTCGTCGACGGGGGACGGCGGCAGAGGCGTTAGCGGCGCCACCTGCGGCGGCGGCGGGGGAGAGGACCAATCAGAGTCGGGGAGGTTGAGGTACTTGTGGACGACGTCGCCGTTGTCGTCTCCGGGGTCTAAGGCGCCAAGGAACTGGTCGTCCATGCTTAAGCGTCGCGGCGACAGCGCTGGGGGTGCTCGCCCTGGCGCGCGAACAGGGCGAGCGGTTCACGGGAGGAAGAGACGGAGGAGAAGCCACGGCGAGGCTTTGCGCCGGCGCTCGAGGGAGATTAAAAGGAAGGGAGTCGAAAAGAGAAGCAACCGGAAAGAAGAGAAAAAAGTGTAGAGAATTATGCGTCCAAGTGGCGGGAAGGACGAACGGTTGCCTTGGCGGTTACTTACCGTTGAATCGCTGCCATTTGAATTAGTTTGAAGACCTTTCTTAAGGTCAAACACTCAGATATCATATCTATATTTTCATTTCATTTCTTTTTTATTTTATTTTATTTCACGTACACCTAATGCACTCCTTAACACAAGTAACGAAATTGAGGAAGTAATTAGAGATAAATTTAATACTAACAACTTAGACTATGTTTCATTGAAACATAAATTTTTTATGGATGATACTTTTTTTGAAACCCTAAAATACTTCGCTTAGATAATAAACTTAAGATAAGAACTGCATTTTATTCAAGAAAATAAGAAATAGTTTGCTTGTGTTTCAAAAAAACATAAGAATCAATGTGGAATACTAGGTTAATACTTAAACTTATAAATATTGAGAGGAAATGACTTGGGCTTATTCATAACTAAAAGTGGTGTTGGGAATATAATTAAAGTCTTGTATTAGAAAAATATGAAAAAAATTATGGGTTTAAAAGGATAAAAGATATCTCTATTGACATGAGATCTTTTGAGAAAAACTCAAGAATAAAATAATGAGAGCTTAGGTTCAAAGTAGATAATATCATACTATTATGGATATATATAAATCCTTCGATAATAACAAATGGTATTAGAGCCAGATTAATTCGACTCTGTTTGTACAAGCAGTGTCTCCTCTCTCTATCTCTCCTTGTCACCTCCCCTTCTCTCTCAGAGAGAGATAGAGAGGTGAGGACACAACCTGTACAGGCAAGGATCGAATTAACCTCAAAGTCATGGTTCAAACTGGATGTGAGATGCCCTTGAACGAAGTTGAAAGGAGATCCAAAATAGATCAAGAGTGACTAGAAGCTGATGTTTGTGGGGTCCGGTGACTGATCATAATATATATATATATATATATATATATATTATATATATATATATATATATTAGAAATGATTTTTTCCCCCAAAAAGTAAGAAAATACGCATTTAATGAGTATAATAATCTAAATACTCCATGAGTAAGGTCCTGCTGCAGGGATTCCATTTCCTAGCTTCTCACATAACAAGCAAACATCACTTTGCATGGACATTGTGCACTGCAGTTTACTGAGGGTGATTTAATCTCTTCATTCTCATGCAAAATGAATATTTTTAATGTATTCGTCAGAGAAGGAAGAATCACAAAGTTAATCAGAGTTGCCTTTGCAGCAGTAAAATTGGCTTTGACTCCCTTCTCTGAACAAGAGGTCAGAGGAAAGAAAGCTCTGTTTCTTGCATGAAGGCCACTGTGTACTTGGAATTAATTCTGAAGTCGCTTGCATTTAATGACATTTTAGGTTTGACTGTTGTATCCGGAAACTACTGTAACTCAGTATTAGGAAAAAGATATTTTAGTAAATTATCTGATGACTTAGGAAAGAAAATTCATAAAGTATAGACTGACGAAAAAAAGATGGAACTGTCATCTTAGTGGCCTCCTGGTCCCGGCCCCATAGGTTTCCAGAGGGAGGCAAACCACGGTTATCACTGGTGTGGTGAGGCGCCTAAGGTCGAGGGAATTAATGCCAGCAGACCAGGGTTTTATCCCCGTACGCAACTAGCGACCCTCAAACCTGTGACCTCGACGAAATCGGCCAGACACCTTACCATCCGATCTAACCCGTGGGGGCCATAAAATATGGACTGAGATACATGAACCGAGTTATATGTCCCGGTAGTATATGATAATATAGGCGTAAGGATACAACATATCCTTACTACTCTAAAAGGAAAATGTACTTATATCTATATTCAAAAACAACTAAAAAATTAGCAATATATATTTTATAATCAAATTTATACACCACAACAATACGACACTATTAGACCTACTCCTTTTAGAAGAAGAATAGGAGGACCTCCAATGAAACCAAAACCAAAATATAAACCTAAGAGAACGTATTATGTCTGAAAAAGTAAAGAGAAAAACCCTACTTAAATAAGGAAAAACGTGTAAGGAAATTTAAATCTAAAATACTTATGCTAATACTATCATTTGCTTTGCTTGTAATGAATCAGGACACTTATCTTCAGCTTGTCCAAACAGGAAGAATTTATATAGTCGTGAGGCACACTTATAGGATGCACTAATTTAGATCTAATTGAAATACATTTAGAAATGTCAGATACTTCTTTTATCTATTCTATCGTCTCTGTCGAAGATTTAGAAGAAGTTAGCTCTACAACTGATTATACTTTAGTAAATTCCTTTTTACAACCAACCAGCTTTCCCTACTTAGCTCCATAAGATCAGGACACATATGAAGAAACTTTAACTCAACTTCAAAATTTTGAGTTAATGTTTTATATCTTAATCTCTCAAACCTTAGCAGAGTTAAGAGTAGACCAAAAAGTTTGCACACATGAGTGGAACTTAAAAAAAGGAACTGATAATATATCTAATGGGGTTGAGCACCCCGTGACTGACACGTGGACTGAAGAAGCTATGTGGCAAAATCCACTGAGTTTGAACCTCTCTCTCTCTCTCTTTCTCTGACTCCCGAGACCCCCTCGGGAAGGTAGACTCCCGAGACCACCTTGGGCAGGCCTACTCTTGAGATTACCCCTGGAAGACATATGCCCGAGGTGATCTCGGGGATCACCTTGGGCATATGTCTCGAGAGATCATCTCGGGAGGTCAGGTCCCCGAGATCACCTTGAGAAGACAGATGCCCGGGACCCTCCCGGGCCAAAGGACCTCGAGACCACCTCGGGGTAGCGGAGCCCAAGGATCATCCTATTCGGTAGACCGACCTCAAGTAACCGTCTCCTTTTTTGCGAATCTGCGGATAATTACCACCAATAATTATGGGATAATCATGACCCATAATATACGACCATTAAAGTCTTAATTATCACAGTGACTTGGATTTAATTGTTGCAAGGACCATTACAAGGATTATCCAGTAACCGACAATTGAGGAGACGTGGAGAAGAACATGGGGACACGTGTGACTGCTGCCTCAGGTATAAAAGGTACTCCAACCTCCCAGGTAAAGGGGTTACGCTCATCTTACTCATACTTCTTCTTAGATCTTTCTCTCTCAGAGACTCTCGTACTGACTTGAGCGTCAAAGTGGGCTCCGCGGGACAATCTCTGGCGTGTTCCCATTAACGCTCGTGTTAATTTCGCAGGGTAAGAGCTATTCCCCTCTCGTCATCATCCTCGGGGGATGGACTCTGGTGACTGGTCGCCTGCGTCGATTCCTTCCTGAACAAGTTTGGCGCCGTGTGTGGGAATCTAAATCAAAGCACCAGGAGGAACACAATGATGACAAAACCAGAAGGACAACCCATCACGTTGACTAAGGAGGAGCTAGATCGGTTGATCGCCAACGCCGTTAAGGGTGCGCTCGAACAACACCAGATCGAGCAAGCCGTATCGCGTCGAGTGGCTTCGGGGCAAGTAGAGATCCCTAGAATCTCCACTTCACACCACTACCACTGAAGATCTATCTCACCACCAGTGGGGCATGTGGTGGTACCTCCAGCGCACCGGCGAGAGTCCCTAGGAGATTTGGAGAAAATTAACTCCACCGCCTCCAATGTTCTATGACATGAAGAAGGAGGGGAGAAGGGGGAAGGACATAAGAACTTCCAGAAGACACCTTCCACCCCTTTCTCGCTTGCCATTGTAGAGGATCCCATGCCGAAGCAGTTTCGGGGTCCTGGGATTGTCAACTACGATGGAAAGACAAATCCAGAGGATCATGTCTGCAAGTTCTAGAACGCGACACTCCTACACCAATACACTGATGGTGTCAAGTGCCAGGTGTTCTTGAACACCCTATCAGGGGCCGCCCAACGATGGTTCTAGAGGCTGCCCCAGGGTTCTATCAACTCCTTCTTAGAGTTTAGGACCACCTTCCTCCACCATTTTGCCAACAGTCGTCGCTATCAGAAGACGACATTAAATTTATTCACCCTCAAGCAGAAGACGAAAGAACTGCTCAAGGATTACATCTAGCGGTTCAACCGAATGGCGCAGGATGTGCCAACCACGACATCAGAGATCCTAGGCAGCGCCTGCACCCAGGGGCTCTCTGAAGGGAATTTCTTCTGATCTTTGGTAAAGAAGCCACCTACCAACTTCGATGATTTGTTGGGGCATTCGATCAAGCACGTCAACGTTAAAGAAGTACAACACGCTCGCCGCAAGGAACCAGCCAGGGTCCCTGCTCAGGCCATCGTACGGTCAGAGAGGAGGGAACCTCCGGCTCCAGCCCAGGAAAAAGATCTTCGCCCAGGGAAAGACCAGTGGGCTGGTAAGCAAAAGATGGTAGAGACAGTTGACACCCAACAACCAGAGCTGCTAATGAGGTATTGCGACTTCCATGGCAGTACGACGCACTCCACTGACGAATGCCATTCCCTGAAGAAAAAATTGAATGAGGAGGCATACCCTAAACTTCAGAGGAAGTGGAAGAAGACGGGGTATCGCCGGAGGTCCCCTCGGCGGAGCTTATCTCCTCGTAAATGGCCGTCGGGAGAGAACGAAGCCCGACATCGATCTCGGTCATGTTCGAGGGGGAGGAGTCGGGAGGTTGCACCTCGTCGATCTCCCTCATTGGAACGAGACCCCAAGAAGGGCAAGGCCCCTGAACATGGTCCGCCTTCCGGCCACATGGGAGTGATCTCGAGAGGACCTACCGGAGGAGATTCCCACTGGGTGAGGAAGGTTCACACCCGTTGGCTGGAGAACTACGCTATCGGGATGAGCCGGAGCCATCATCATGGCCCTACAATCTCCTTCAGCCCTGAGGACCTGGAGGACGTAAAAGCTCCCCACTAAGACGCCCTAGTAATTCTTGCACGCATTGCAAATTATGAGGTTAAGTGTATCTTCGTGGATATAGGTAGTTCCGTGAACATCCTGTACAAGGCTGCCCTAGATTAAATGTAGATTGACAAGGATGAACTGCATCCGGTTTTGACTCCGCTCTTCGGCTTCATCGGGTATCGAGTACAACCGATAGGGCAAATTACCCTATCGCTGTCGTTGGGTGGTGACACGCTGGAGAGGATGAGGAGGACCCCCTTCTTGGTCGTCAATTATCCCTCATCCTACAATACCATCTTGGGGCACCCGACACTCAACATATTCTAGGCGGTGGTCTTGGTCTACCACCAGAAGATCAAGTTTCCAGTAGGTGATCAGGTGGCTGATGAGCCCAAAATGAGTGTCACGAATGTGGGTCTCAAATTTAGAATATTTGTAAATGCTGGAAATCCTTTTTGCAATCAAAGAAGAAAGGCGTAGTAAAGGGGCCACAGGTCGTATTTTTCCAAGGGCTAGTTCAAGTTGTTCGATTCGTGCTCGAGTTTATGTGTCGTTAATGTTTTTGGGTTTCAAATAAAATCTGGTGTTTGGTTTCGAATAGACAAGAAAATGCAATAAAAAGAAATGGAAACTTGATACGCAATGTGAAACAACCTAGAAACGAACTAATCACATCACTTGGAAGACAAGGCTATTAATGAAGTGATATGCATGAATGAAGAAATGAAATTCAAGATTGAGTGCAGTAGTATAAGAATGAGCTGAATACCGAATTGAAATGCATGAATTCGAACACTAAACTTGATACCAAGAAAAGGAAAACCTTGTGCCGGAAGCTAAATCTAAATGCAGAATGGAATTGCAACTTGGTACAAGTAGAGCAGCACTACACTACTGTAAAACTACTGATGTAACAATCGAATTTGAAACAGATTGATTGAATGCAAAATTCAGAAACAAACTATTGCAGAGATGAAATGCAGAAATTCAGAATGGGATTGCAGAAATGTAAAACAATTCAAACACATAACAAACAAACAAAGCAATTAAGAACTAATGCTCGAAATCAACTGCAAGGGTGATACACTGAAACTGCAGAAAGAAATCTGGCCAATTCAGAAACAACTAGGTGAAGTCATGAATTCAGAAATGCAGTAGTGTAGAGGGGCAGCAGAAATTCAAATTCGGAAACAAACAATTACAAGCTGGATTCGAGTTCACTATTCTAAGTTCAGAGAAACTTAAGAAATACTGATGTTTACTTGACACAAATGCAAAAACTACCAGCTGAAATTTACTGAAATAAACTGATACATATGGAAGAGAACTAAAGCACAAGACAGGACTGAACAGAATTACAGAAATGGCTGATACTCAGCTATAGAACTGATATGCAAGCACTGAAATGGAACTAAATGCAAAGTAACTGGAATTCAGAAGCAAGTTTAACATAAAGTATCTGAAATTCTAGAATGGAGAACAAGCTGAAATCAGGAAAAGGAAACTGCAACAAAATTTCAGAGACAATAGCTAAAGATTGCATTGAGAAATCGAATGCAGATATGGACATGAAGAACTTAATAAATCTGATGCGGTGATGCAATGGCAAAATGAGTGCTGAAACTGACAAATGCAATTAAACTTGAATTACTAATCGAAATTCAGGAAAGCTTAAGGAAAGCTTATGGGTTCTGGGCACAATTCCAGATTTAATGAGCTGAACATGTTGAAATAAAATGGATCTGCAAGCTGACATCAAATGCAAAAGTTGATACAAAGTACTATGAAAATGGAGCAAGCTACTATAGAAATTAATAGATGAACTAAAACTTGCTGGAATCAAAATTCAGAAATCGAAACAGGGACTGATACGCAACAGTTAAAACAGAGCTGCAGAAACGAATCTAAATTCAGAAATGATTTGAAGCTAACAATCTGATTTAAATGCAATTGCTCATTTCACAAACAACTTAGCTAACTAGATTGCAGATTTGAAAAGCTATCAACTACAAGAAACGATCCAATAAACTGGTACAGAATTCAGAAACTACAGCAGATACGAAAAACAGAATTTAAATGGAAACTGAAACTATAGCTACTGAACATAAATTAACTAAGGAAATTAATCCTCAATCACTCTCTTGTCTCGAGACCACCTTGTTCGTCACGCAAGGGCAAGTCAAGAACCCCTTCAACTCGCAAATCAATGGAAAAATGGTTCAAACTTCAGATCTGCTCACAGATTTCAATCGGCTGGAAAAACCAATCTGATCTCCTTGATTTCGCAATGAACAAATGCGATTGAGCTTTGGTGATGATCAGAGTATATCAGAAAACCCTTCAGATAGCTCCGATTGAGAAGATTGGCACGAAATCGCAATCAAGTTGATCAAATTACAGAAACTGATGAAACCCTCACTCAGCCCCTATTCCGATGCAAATCTGTGATTGAATCTCCATTGAAGCCTCTTCCAAGGATCCAGATCTCGCTCCAAGGTGCTGATCGAGTTGGCCACGCCTTCAGATGGAAGAAATCGTAAAAAAATCGAAGAACAAATGAAGAAACGGGAAGCTGAGCTGTGAAGACGCGACGCTGAGATCTGAACAGGGGATCGGTTTTTATAGTTAAAATAGTGGACGGCTCAGATTAATCCCACTCCATCCAACGGTTGATCTTCGTCCGATTTGACTCAAATTTTTCAGATCTTGATCAGAGGTCAGGATCATCCTCGGGGTAGCTCGGATCTGCCAGATCTCCAATGGATGGTTTAGATCACCTTGATCTTTGAATGGATGGTCTAGATCCCTCTGATCGTGATCCAACGGCCAGATGATCTCCGATTGAGCTGAAACCTTCAGATCTTGATCTGATCGCTCGATTAGACTTAATCCCAGCTCAGATTGATCAGAAGTTCTCAGATGGTCTAGATCTAACCGTTCTTGCATCGGACGGTCCATATTAGTTAACGCTTGATTACTTGATCCAGTCCACTTTGACTCAACTTTGACCCAACATGACCTAGGTCCATGATCCTTCCAAGCCTATAAAAGTAGATCAAAAATTTAGTGACAAAACAACTCAAATATATCAAGATTTTCAATTAGGTCCAAAAAGAGTATAAATCCTAGAACCTAGGGTAAATCCACAATTACACAAGTAAAATATGGGTCAAACATGGATTTATGCATATAAAATAATCAATAAAATGATACTTATCAACTCCCCCACACTTAAGCTTGAGCGTCTCGCGAAAAGTACTAAATATGTATCTCCTAGCTTTTTCTCAAACATAAGTAGAAGCAATTGAAAAGAAATTACCTAGGGTTGTTAATTCTCAAAAATCTAAGCTCTATGGATTAGTATCCTATCCTTAAATCAACAACTTAGCAATTTCAACCTTCATGATTCATTGAGATGAATTTCACTCACTAGCCTTTCAAGGGAAGTTTTTGGTGGCTCTCTTCCTAAGTTCTAAATACATGATGAAAATGGAGCTCACTCATACACACATGCTTTTTGCACTACCATAGGCTTGCTTATTATCTACTCTTTACCATTATTCATGATTATAATCAACATCTAAAGAAATTCATCCAACAAGAGAAAGATATATAAAATGATAAAAATGAGGTAAAAGCTAAGAAAATAGCAAATTTGAATGAGTGGAAGACTTGAATGCTCAAGGATATTTTTGATGCACTTTGCCCTCTCGTCAATCATCATAATGAAGTCAAAGTGTGGTAGAGGAAGGCTTTGGTATTGCCCTTCAAAATTTTGATGAAAAAGCCTCATCAACTCCTTTGTGCCAACTTTCCATCTTGTGTGCCAACTTGTTTCCTTCTTTTTCCTTTTCTGAATTTTTTTTTCTTCCTTTCTCTCTAATGAAATCAGAATGATGATGGAACAAATCTTCAACGTGGATAAGATTATCTTCACTAGTGTCATAATGCCAACGACTCATTGTGTGCCCACTTTGTTCTTTTTTTTTTTTTTCAAATTGCTTTTCTTTTTTTTTTTCTATTTTTTTTTCAGATTCAAGTCAGCTGCTGGCTTCAGATCTGATTGCAGCTGAGTATCTACTCATTCTTTCCTTCATTCTTCTTAGTTATATGGTGCCTACCTCTTTTTCTTCTCATAACTATTTTTTCTTAGCTTACAAGCTTTTTTTTTTCTCTATTTTTTTCTGTTCTGTTTTCTTTTGTTTTTGTTTTTGTCTCAGCTTCCCAATAACTTCAGCACTTTACATCTTGCTTCCAGGTTCAGCTTGTATCATTCCACAACCCTCAGATTCAGCACAACTCAGCTCAATTCAAATCTGCACAAAATTTTTTTTCCTATTTTGGCACAACATTTCTGCATTTGTTCTTTTCAGCATTTTATTTCTGCTTCCATTCAGACTTTCAACAAAGTGTTGCTGCTTTTAAACTCCATGATTCCAACTTCCCACTTCTTAATCCACATCATCTCTAATCCAAGTTAGTCTCACAGAATTTTTTTCCTTTTGCACAGTTTTTTTTTTCCATGTGCCATTTTTTTTTTGTGTGTCCGAATGGAACTTGCAAAGAATAGCTTGAATCCCCAAATTAACAACAGAAATCTAGATGTTCCAATGGCTTTTCTTCCTTAACACTTAATTCTTGTTTATCCTTGATAACAAACTCACTCACTTGGCACCTTTTGGCTTCAACTTGAAATGAAATGACTCTTTTTGATACAAAATGTCTCCAACACACTAGACATCTCCCCCACACTTAATCTTTTGTCCGTCTCGGGCAAAATAACATCAAAGAACATCCCCAAACAACAAATCCCTAGAAAGTATGGTTAGGAGTAGGAAGTAAGGAAAGAAAAATAGAATGAACATGATTATTGCCAAAAATTGACATGGAAAGGTAAACAAATTTATTAGCCTCTATAGATGTGATCCAATCGTTGAAATATGGTTTTGAAAGAACCAAAGCAAGTTCTAGAGTACAATCACATGTATGTGTCACAAAAAATAAGGCTAATCCTCACTAGGTAAAAATAATTCATCTCAAGTCCTCAATCAAGAATCGATGACCAAGTAGTACTCAAGCATCCAAGATTTCATCCATGAGTTCAAATCTAAAGTTTTAACAACCAAATTTAATTTGTTTTCAAGAGACTCTAAAATGTTATCAAGATAACCTAGAGGGATACATTTATTCCTACTCATGAAGAAAAAGTGCCAAAAGACATAAAATGGTATTTACAATGTCTCCTATTTATTCTTCTACTCTACTCACACATTTATTAGCAAGAACTCTTTTTAAAAGAAAATTCTACTTCTAAAGAACATAAAAATGAAGCATGCAATGAAAGAAAATGCAAGAAGGAACAAACTCTCCTTTATTTCTGGCGGTCGGAGTCTATCAAAAAATAATCTCCATCGTGGTAGTGGAGGGGTATGAATAATTGGGAGAGTTCCCTTCCTTTGTTCAGTTTGATGATGCATACCTCCCCCACACTTAGACTTTGCAATAAACTGTTTGGGTGGCCGAAGGTGATTTAGGTCCAAGAGCCATTTAAGAGGTAGAGTGCTTCGAATTAAAGTAGGATCATCTCCTCCCTCTTTATTCTTTTTGGAAAACCATCCAGGAGGTTGAAGACTATCTAAATGGAGTAACCACTCAAGAAATCTCTTAGACCCTGCAAAAATATGTAAAACCTTTCTCAAGTATGTAGGGTAAGAAAGAAGTGCAATATCATCAATCTCTATATAAAATGTATCTAAAAATGCATCACATCCAATAAAATCAATTTTTGGTACCTCAGTAAATTTTTCACAAGCATATTCTACATGAGGTATATCAAGAAATATTTCACAGTCAATAAAGTCAATCTCAGGTATCTCCAGAAGTTTTTACATTCAATTTCAGCATAAGAAATAACAAGAGATTCTTCACAAAAAACAACTTCAATTTCAGGCTCTTCTAAAAATTTTTCACAATCAATTCTAGCATAATCTGTCTCAAGAATATCATAGCAATGCATAAAATCAAGCCTGGGTGCCTCTAAAGAATTTTCAAAATTATTTTTCACAAATGATGTATCAAGACATTCTTCACATGCAAATCTAGACATCTCCTTGAAATTTTCTAAAGGAAAAGAAGCAATACTTACCTGATCGTGCTGAAAAATGTCTGTTGGTTCTACAAGAAATACCTCCATCTCAGGTTCAAATTCTGGTGGACATTCAACTGGAATAGGTGATCTTTGGGTACTTGCTCCCATCCTGCAAGTCCCTACACTTTCTGGAAATGGTGGTGGTCCCTGGGGCTCTGTGCAATCCCCTACACCTGTAGAATAATCTCCTGTGCATGCCTCCTTAGTAATACCTGCAACAACCTTATTAAAAAGATTAGGACTATCAATAACAGTATCATCACAAAATAAAAAACAAGAAAACTCCGGTAAAGCTTCAGTTTTGAAATCAATGTTGTCACATGCTTTTCCATCCATCTTCTCAGCTTCCTTTGAAATCAAAGCTCCTCCCACTATGTCAAATGTACCATCATCAGCAATGAATTGTGCCTCAACAGTCTCCTCTGCGGTGTCTATGCTCATAATAGAACGATCTCCCCTAGGGTCCTTCATTGCATCGAAAATACTAAACTGGACTATTGTGTCTCCCACCTCCATCGAAAGGGTGCCAGCATATACATCAATTTTTGTTCTAGCAGTCTTCAGGAAAGGCCTTCCAAGGATAAGTGGGGATCTACGTGCAAGATACTCTCCCTCCATGTCTAGAATGTAGAAGTCTGCAGGGAAAATCAACTCCTTCACTTTAACCAAAACATCTTCAATAACTCCTGCCGGGCGGGTCTGGCTTCTATCTGCTAGCTGAATCACAACTCTAGTGGGCTGTAGAGGACCAATGCCAAGCATCTAGAAGACTGTCCTGGGCATGACATTAATAGAAGCTCCTAAATCCAACATGGCATCATGTAGCGTGGTGCTCCCTATCTCACAAGATACAGTAAACATCCCAGGGTCTTCACATTTCTGAGGTATGGCATGGATGAGTGATGAAACATTTTTCCCCATGCTGACCAACTCATTTTCCTTAAGCTTCTTCTTGTGAACACAAAGATCTTTCAGAAATTTTGCATACTTAGGAACCTGTTTAACCATCGTCAGCAAGGGTACATTAATCTCTACTTTGCTAAACAATTTAACCAACTCATTGTACTCTTTGGCTTTCTCCTCCTCCACTTGACGTTTAGCTTGAGTTCTCCGCTGAGGAAAGGGTAAAGGAACAGAAATTTCATCCTCTTGAACCGAAATGGGAGGGGCTGATTTTTGAGCTGCTGTCCCACTTTTTGGAGCTGCTGTAAAATCTGTTTCGCCACTGATTTGTGCTTCGTTTTCCACCAAAATTTCAAGATTGCTTGATGAGGGAGTTGGGCACAGACTAGGGGTGGAATCAACTGAATTTGGAATGGTTTCGGGGCTGTTTTGGGCTGGAAATGAAGATGCTACCCTGTTTTCAGAAAATTCAGCTCTTGGATCATTTTGAGTTGATGCAACCTTCCCACTCCTCAAATAAATTGCGCTAACGTTTCCCTTAGGGTTAGGAACAACTTGAGAAGGTAGTTGACCTGATCCTTGAGCTTTATTTTGATTTATTCATTAGCCATTTGCCCAATTTGCCTCTCGAGATTTTGTATGGCGGCAAAAAGATTTCCTTGTTGTGTTTGTTGTATTTGGGACTGTTGGGGTTGATAGGAGGGCTGAAATTGTTGTTGGAAGTGCTGATAAGTAAGCTGGAATGTTGGGGAATTTTGTTGAGAATTACACCCTTGAAAATTCTGATTTTGAAAAGGAACTTGTTGTGGTGAGGGTTGAAATTGATTGGGCTGAAATCCTTGATTTTGGGGCTGAAAACTTTGGTTCCAAGGCTGTAAATTGTGCTGTGTTTGTTGAACTTGCTGCTGTGAAAATTGATTTTGTTGTGGATAATTCAGATTCCCTTGAAACCCTTGTTGAATCCCTTGAAATGGCTGCTGAAATGGTTGTTGGAAGTGCTGATTTAGGGGCTGAAAACTTTGATTTTGGTGCTGTGATTGTGGTTGTTGTTGCTGAACTTGCTGGAAAATTTGTTGGGGTTGCTGAGATTGTTGTTGTTGTGGGCCTTGTTGGTAGAAAGAATTTCCATACCTCAGATTTGGATGATCCCTCCACCCAAGGTTGTAAGTAGGAGAGTATGGGTTATTCCTAGCTTGAAATTGTCCCCTAACCAAAGCTGCTATTGACTCATCTTGTTGTAGGTTGGGGCATGAATCTGAATTGTGTTCTTGACTAGAGCAAATGCCACATACTCTCACCACTTGGCTTGATTGTGGAGGCACCGAAATATTGGAATTTTGATTTGCATTATTAACACTCAATTGCATAATAAATGATGCAATCTCTGCCAATGAATTCTTTATCTCTTTCTGATCATTAGAACCCATCTGAACTTCATTAACCCCTCTAGTAGATAATGCTCTGCTTCCAAATTGTTGTGAGTTCTCAGCCATATTTGAAATTAGCTCCCTAGCTTAATGTGGTGTTTTGTTGACTAAGGCCCCTTCAGCTGCAGCATCAATCATAATCCTATCCATCTGTAATAGTCCCTCATAAAAGTACTGGATGAGGAGCTGCTCACTAATCTGATGCTGGGGGCAACTGGAGCAAAGCTTGTTGAATCTCTCCCAGTAGTCATAAAGTGTCTCTCCCACCACTTGCTGAATGCCACAGATACTTTTTCTGATAATAGCAGTTCTGGAGGCTGGGAAATATTTTTCTAAGAAAGCCTTCTTCATGGAAATCCAGTTAGACACGTGCCTAGTAGGTAAATAGTAAAACCAGTCCTTAGCTGCTCCAGTCAAAGAAAAGGGAAAAGCTCTCAATTTGATATCTTCTTCTGAAATACCTTGAGGCTTCATAGTGGAGCATACAACATGAAGCTCATGCAGGTGTCTATTTGGATCTTCTCTAGATAAACCTTGAAACTTAGGCAAAAGATGGATGAGTCTAGATCTGAGCTCAAAATCTCCACCCAGCTCTGGATAGGCAATACTGGAATACTGAAATGAAGCATCTGGTGCTGCGAGTTCTTTCATGGTCTTCTGGTGGTCTGCCATCTGATCAACTGAATAGGCTGAAATAGACTGAGTAGGAATAATGCCAAAAGCCTCTGAAACACTGAGCTGGCTCCTCCTAGCTCTGAAAGTCCTCTCAATCTCAGAGTCAAAATCCTCTAGATCACCACCTGTACACCTGGTCATAAAATCAAGACAAATCGCAGTAAAAGTATATAGAAAGATGAAACAAATAAAATCAGATCACAAGATATAGCAGTAAATGCAAATATGGATCAGGAAAAATATGAAATGAGTACACAAGCAAAAATCAAACAACTCAACTAGTGTGTTCCCCGGCAACGTCGTCAAAAATTTGATGAGCCCAAAATGAGTGTCACGAATGTGGGTCTCAAATTTAGAATATTTGTAAATGTTGGAAACCCTTTTTGCAATCAAAGAAGAAAGGCGTAGTAAAGGAGCCACATGTCATATTTTTCCAAGGGCTAGTTCAAGTTGTTCGATTCGTGCTCGAGTTTATGTGTCGTTAATGTTTTTGGGTTTCAAATAAAATCTGGTGTTTGGTTTGAAATAGACAAGAAAATGCAATAAAAAGAAATAGAAACTTGATACGCAATGTGAAACAACCTAGAAACGAACTAATCACATCACTTGGAAGACAAGGCTATTAATGAAGTGATATGCATGAATGAAGAAATGAAATTCAAGGTTGAATGCAGCAGTATAAGAATGAGCTGAATACCGAATTGAAATGTATGAATTCAAACACTAAACTTGATACCAAGAAAAGGAAAACCTTGTGCCGGAAGCTAAATCTAAATGCAGAATGGAATTGCAACTTGGTACAAGTAGAGCAGCACTACACTACTGCAAAACTACTGATGTAACAATCGAATTTGAAACAGACAGATTGAATGCAAAATTCAGAAACAAACTATTGCAGAGATGAAATGCAGAAATTCAGAATGGGATTGCAGAAATGTAAAATAATTCAAACGCATAACAAACAAACAAAGCAAGTAAGAACTAATGCTCGAAATCAACTGCAAGGGTGATACACTGAAACTGCAGAAAGAAATCTGGCCATTCAGAAACAACTAGGTGAAGTCATGAATTCAGAAATGCAGTAGTGTAGAGGGGCAGTAGAAATTCGAATTCGGAAACAAACAATTACAAGCTGGATTCGAGTTCACTATTCTAAGTTCAGAGAAACTTAAGAAATACTGATGTTTACTTGACACAAATGCAAAAACTACCAGCTGAAATTTACTGAAATAAACTGATACATATGGAAGAGAACTAAAGCACAAGACAGGACTGAACAAAATTACAGAAATGGCTGATACTCAACTATAGAACTGATATGCAAGCACTGAAATGGAACTAAATGCAAAGTAACTGGAATTCAGAAGCAAGTTTAACATAAAGTATCTGAAATTCTAGAATGGAGAACAAGCTGAAATCAGGAAAAGGAAACTGCAACAAAATTTCAGAGACAATAGCTAAAGATTGCATTGAGAAATCGAATGCAGATATGGACATGAAGAACATAATAAATCTGATGCGGTGATGCAATGGCAAAATGAGTGCTGAAACTGACAAATGCAATTAAACTTGAATTACTAATCGAAATTCAGGAAAGCTTAAGGAAAGCTTATGGGTTCTGGGCACAATTCCAAATTTAATGAGCTGAACATGCTGAAATAAAATGGATCTGCAAGCTGACATCAGATGCAAAAGTTGATACAAAGTACTATGAAAATGGAGCAAGCTACCATAGAAATTAAGAGATGAACTAAAACTTGCTGGAATCAAAATTCAAAAATCGAAACAGGGACTGATACGCAACAGTTAAAACAGAGCTGCAGAAACGAATCTAAATTCAGAAATGATTTGAAGCTAACAAGCTGATTTAAATGCAATTGCTCATTTCACAAACAACTTAGCTAACTAGATTGCAGATTTGAAAAGCTATCAACTACAAGAAACGATCCAATAAACTGGTACAGAATTCAGAAACTACAACAGATACGAAAAATAGAATTTAAATGGCAACTGAAACTGAAATTACATCTACTGAACAGAAATTAACTAAGGAAATTAATCCTCAATCACTCTCTTGTCTCGAGACCACCTTGTTCGTCACGCAAGGGCAAGTCAAGAACCCCTTCAACTCACAAATCAATGGAAAAATGGCTCAAACTTCAGATCTGCTCACAGATTTCAATCGGCTGGAAAAACCAATCTGATCTCCTTGATTTCGCAATGAACAAATGCGATTGAGCTTTGGTGATGATCAGAGTGTATCAGAAAACCCTTCAGATAGCTCCGATTGAGAAGATTGGCACGAAATCGCAATCAAGTTGATCAAATTACAGAAACTGATGAAACCCTCACTCAGCCCCTGTTCCGATACAAATCTGTGATTGAATCTCCATTGAAGCCTCTTCCAAGGATCCAGATCTCGCTCCAAGGTGCTGATCGAGTTGGCCACGCCTTCAGATGGAAGAAATCGCAACAAAATCGAAGAACAAATGAAGAAACGGGAAGCTGAGGTGTGAAGATGCGACGCTGAGATCTGAACAGGGGATCAATTTTTATAGTTAAAATAGTGGACGACTCAGATTAATCCCACTCCATCCAACGGTTGATCTTCGCCCGATTTGACTCAAATTTTCCAGATCTTGATCAAAGGTCAGGATCATCCTCGGGGTAGCTCGGATCTGCCAAATCTCCAACGGATGGTTCAGATCACCTTGGTCTTTGAATGGATGGTCTAGATCCCTCTGATCATGATCCAACGGCCAGATGATCTCCGATTGAGCTGAAACCTTCAGATCTTGATCTGATCGCTCGATTAGACTTAATCTCAGCTCAGATTGATCAGAAGTTCTCAGATGGTCTAGATCTAACCGTTCTTGCATCGGACGGTCCATATTAGTTAACGCTTGATTACTTGATCCAGTCCACTTTGACTCAACTTTGACCCAACATGACCTAGGTCCATGATCTTTCCAAGCCTATAAAAGTAGATCAAAAATTTAGTGACAAAACAACTCAAATATATCAAGATTTGTAATTAGGTCCAAAAAGAGTATAAATCCTAGAACCTAGGGTAAATTCACAATTACACAAGTAAAATATGGGTCAAATATGGATTTAAGCATATAAAATAATCAATAAAATGATACTTATCAGTGGCCGAGGTTAAGGGAGACCAGCTAGCGTCGCGGCAATGCTACCGTGGGGAAGTCCGATCCCAGTCTCGCAAGAATTCGAAGTCTCACTAAGCTTTGCAAATTGATCTCGCTGACCCACGAGAGGAGGAAGGACCCAAAGAAGAACGAAGGGAGGTCGGGAGCGAGGAGGTCCAGATCCACCCTCAATAGATGGGGAGAGTTATGAGGATTGCCACTAACCTTGCACCAAAGCCGAGAAGGTGTCTAATTGACTGCCTGCAAAGCCATCGAGATGTGTTCGCTTGGGCTACGAGGAAATCAAAGGAGTCACCCCAGCTCTAGCCATGTATCACCTGCATGTAATCCCTGGAACTCGGCCAGTGAAATATAGGCGAAGGCATCTTGCACTCGAGCAGGACAAGGCTATCAGAGAAGAAATCAACAAGCTGTTAAGAGCCGGGCACATAAGAGAAGTTCAATGCTCGGTCTGGTTAGCTAATGTAGTCCTTGTCCCTAAGCAAAGGGGTAAATTGCTGGTCTGTATTGATTTTCGAGATTTGAATAAAGCCTGTCCTAAGGATTGTTATCTCTTGCCTCGAATAGACTGGTTAGTAGATTCTACAGTCGGTTGTGATTTCATTTCGATGTTGGATGCTTATCAAGGCTACCATCAAGTTCCTCTCGCTCCCGAAGACTAGGAGAAAGTCAGCTTTGTGACAACATATGACACATATTGTCATGCCTTTTGGATTGCACAACGCTGGGGCAACCTACCAGCGGATGATGGACAAGGTTCAGGCATTAGATTGGGAGGAACATCGAAGTGTACGTGAACGATATCCTGGTTAAGACCGACAAGGGAAAGGATATGATAGCCGACTTAGAAGAAAAGTTCGCCACCCTGAGGGCCAACAAGCTGAAGTTGAACCCTGCTAAGTGCCTGTTCGGGGTAAAGAGTGGCCGGTTCTTGGGATACATGGTGATAGAGAGGGGAATCGAGGATACTTCAAAAAAAGTAAGGGCTATTCTGGATATGCCATCCCCTCGCAACTTCAAGGAAGTACAGCGGTTGAACGGTTAAATTATGACTTTGTCCAGGTTCATCTCCAAGTCTGCAGACAGGACCCTACCATTCTTCAAGATTCTGAGAAAGACAGTCAAGTTTGACTGAGATGACCAGTGTGAGAAGGTATTTGTTGATCTGAAGGTCTATCTTGCCGAACTCCCCATCCTCTACAAGCTAGTGGAGGAGGTGACATTATTTGTCTACCTATCTGCAGCAAAACAAACAGTGGGCTCTACGCTCGTCTGAGAAGAAGGCTTGGAGCAATGTCCCATCTACTTCTTCGAACATCTCTTGAAGGATGCCGAGACGCGATACACTATGATGGAGAAGTTGACCTATGCTCTGGTCTTAATGGCCTGAAGGCTAAGGCCATACTTCTTAGCACATCCTGTAGTGGTTCTCACCAACAGCCCGCTTGGATGGGTCCTTACCAATCCTGAAGCTTCAGGTCAACTGATCAAATGGACGGCAGAGCTAAGCAAGTACGGGATTGAGTACTAGCCTCGTACCACTATTAAGGCACAAGCTCTCTCGGATTTCATGCTCGAGATCGTCCCAGGACCCGAGTCTGAGGGAGTCTGGAAGATTTATGTAGACGGGTCTTCCAACAGCAGGCATAGCGGAGTCGGAGTGTTAATGGTCTCCCCTCGAGGGGATACATTACACTTATCTATTCGGCTTCACTTCAAAGCAACCAATAATGAAGCTGAATACGAGGCGATCCTAGCAGGCCTGCAAGCAGCCAAGCATGTGGGAGCTACTCGGGTCGTTGTACATTCGGACTCTCAGCTTGTGGCACAATAAATAAAGGGCGACTTTGAAGTAAGATGTGAACGCCTGCAGAGGTATGTGACCCTCTATGAGCAGCTAAAAGCTTCTTTCACAGAGATTATCCTGCAGAAGATCTCCCAGGCAGACAATGTCAAGGCAGATGAGCTAGCTAGGTTGGCTAGCTCCATCTCAGCCTGGCAGCTAGACGAACCCAGAAGAGACTGTAGCTCAGATTGGAGAAGAGGCGGAAGACAACACTCTAGCTGATTGGAGAGATCCATATGTGGAGTTCCTACGCAGCGGGAACGCTCCAAGCATGGATCAAGGAATTCGATTATTCCACCGCCGGGCTGCCAGATTCACATTGGTCAGAGATCAACTATACAGGTGGACCTTTGCTTGACCACTCCTCAAATGTGTCAGGCCAGAGGAAGCCGACTATGTGATGTGAGAAGTACATGAAGGCATTTGCGGAAGCCACATTGGGGGAAAGTCTCTGTCTAGGAAGATTATCCTAGCAGGGTACTTTTGGCCCACTTTGCAGGCCGACGCTCTTAAGTTCGTGGCCGGATGCGAGGTCTGCTAGAGACATCAGCGTGTAACTCATCGACCAACCGAGCCCCTGCAAGTCTCCATAGTGCCCTGCCCATTCGATCAGTGGGGAATGGATATTGTGGGCCCATTTCTCATCGGACCTCAGTAAAAGAAGTTCCTGCTAGTTCTCGTGAACTATTTTTCCAAATGGGTGAAAACTGAGCCTCTAGTACACATCACGGAGGCCACAGTGATGAAGATCCTATGGAGGGATATTGTATGCAGATACGACATCTCTCACAAGCTGGTATCAGATAATGGAAGGTAGTTTGCCGGGCGTAAACTCAAAGAATGGTGTGAGGGGCTAGGCATTTGCCAAGCCTTCACGTCGGTCACGTACCCTCAGGGCAATGGACAAGCTGAGGTCGTTAACTGGGAAATCCTAAGAGGACTCAAGATAAAACTGGATCATGTTGGAGGCAGCTGGGTCGAGGAGCTCCCCAGCATCTTATGGTCCTACCGTACCACTCCATGAGAAGGGACTGGCCAGAGTCCTTTTCAGCTAGTCACGGATCTAAGGCCGTGATTCTGGTGGAGGTAGGCGAGGAATCCGTCCGGCGGTAGTACTATAACAAAGAGGACAATGACCAAGAGTGGTTGATCGACCTCGATCACGTGTCAGAGGTCCGTGATAAAGCAGCCGCCCGGCTGGAAGCGTACCGACAACGTATGCAATAAGCCAACAATCACCGGGTACTTGCCCGCAACTTTGAAGTAGGAGACAAGGTTTGGAAGTGGATCAAACCAGTCGGCGACCCAAGGAAGCTGGAGCCTCAGTGGTGCGGACCCTACATCATCACCAGAAAGCTCACAGGAGGCAACTACTATCTGGAGGATGATAAAGGCAAGGGGCTGGAGAGGCCATGACACGCCAATTATCTTCGACCTTATTGTACTCAGTGAGATTTTAAAGAGTTCATATAAAACTTGTATTCTTTTGGCACTGCCTTACAGTTCAATAAACAAATAAGCAAATGAAATATTACTTGAAGAACACTGATTACTTTCCTGCTTAAAATCCTACTATCTCGCGGTGCTGTGAATGCCCGAGGTGAGTAGGCTTGGTCCGGGTGCTGCGGATGCCCGACCAAGAGCTGATAAAACCCTATTACCTCACGGTGCTGCGAATGCCCGAGATGAGTAGTCTTGGTCTGGGTGCTGTGGATGCCTGATAAGTACCATTTTGTTGATTATTTTAATTGCTAAAATCCATGTTTGACCCATGTTTTGTTTGCTTAATTGTGAATTTACCCTAGGTTTTAGGATTTCCTCTTATTTTGGACTTAATTGCAAATTTGTACATATTTGAATTATTTGGCCACTAATTTTTTGATCTATTTTTGTAGGCATGAAAGGATCCTGGACGTAGGGCATACTGGGTCAAACTTGAGTCGGAAGTGGACCCGGATCGAGTTATCAAGCTTCGGATTAATCCGGGCTGTCCGATTCAAAAGCGGCTAGATCTGAGCCATCCGGGACCATCTGAAGTAATCCGAGCTAGGGTTAGGGTTGATCAAGCACTCTAATCAAGATATGAAGGTTTCATCCCAATCAGAGCTCATTCAACCGTTGGATCAAGCTCGGAGGGCTCTAGATCGCCCATTCAAAGATTAGGTTGATCTGGACCATCCATTGCAAATCTGGAGGATCTGAGCTACCACGAGGCAGATCCTGACCCTTGATCAACATCTGGAAAGTTTGGGTCAGATCAGAGCAAGATCAGCCGTTGGATTCATCCAAATCAATCTGGACCGTCCATTCCTATGTATTTAATCAGAAACTCCACAGTCTTCAGCTTCGTCGCGTCTTCGCCGCACAGTTCTTCATCTTCGATTTTTCTTCACATTTTCTTCAAGTTTTCTTCAATCCAAGGGGTGCGACCTATCAATTCCGATCTTAGAGCAAGTTCCAGATCTTTGGGAAGCTGATGCCGTGAAGTTTCCAGCCCTAAATTGCCCAAGAACAGAGCATGATTGAGGTCTCATCAACTCTGCCATCGATTGCCTTGAATCTGGTTTTGTTCCATTCTTAATCAATCTGAGCTATCTGGAGGGGTTCTCGGGTAAGCTCGGATCATTCCCAAGCCATCAGAACAATTGGACAAAGCTAGATTGAGGAGATCGAAGGGGTTTTCAGATTTGAGCAGAGCTGAGTTGGTTGACTCGCAGATTCAGTTTTCCCATCGGTTTGTTGAGCTTAGGGATTCGAGGCTCTTCCTTGCGTGACGAACAAGGTGTTCTTGAGCTGAGAGAAGGGGTTGATGATAGTTTCTTTAGTTAATTTTCAGTTATTAGGATGTAATTTCATTTCTGCTGTTTATTTTTCAGTTCAGAATTTCTGTATCAGTTTGTTTGGATCTTTTCTGCATTCATTAGTGTTTTTATTCTGAATTGTCATTGGCTAGTTTGGTTGTTAGTTAACAATTGTAGTTGAATTCAGTTTGGTTTCTTAATTTAGCTCATGCGTATCAAATTCCAGTTCATTTCCTTGCGTATCAGTGTTGTAGCCGCGTGCCAGTTTTTGTCATTCCTCTAGTGTATCAGTTTTCTCCTTGAGTTCTTGAATTGTTAACTAAGATAGATTTAGTTTTATCTTCTGAAGTCAGATTGTAGCTTGTCTCATTTACCAGGTACTCGAATTCAATTCCTGCACTTGATTCAATTCATGCGTATTAGTTCAATACCTGCAAGTTTCAGAATTCAATTCTGAATTTCTCATCAGTAAACCTAGCTTCTCTGAACCATTTCTGAACTCTAGATGTGTGTACTTGATCTTAGTTGTGTGTTTGTCCCTGAATTCAATCAGTTTCTGCATTTTTGAATACAGTTCTGAAATTCCGCAATCAATTCTGCACTTACTGCGATTTTAAATTCGTGTCAATGCAAATTTTAGTTTTTCTAAGGCTTTTCTGAACCCTAGATTAGAGAATCGATTTCAGCTTGTTTACTGCCCTACATCCCATATGATGCTGAAATTCTGCACTTTTGTTCTACATTCCAGCATTCATTTCTGCTCCAGATTGTTTCAGAGTCGATCTGTACTTGGATGCCGAACTTCTTCCCTCAACTCTTGCAACTTATTTACTGCTAGCTTTGTTTTCTAAGGCTGCATAGATCAGTTTCAAGTCTCAATTGCTAGATAACAGTCCTGCATCAGTATCATTTCCGGCACATTCAGTTTTTCTTGTCTGTGTGCCAAGTTTGCTGAATTTTCTACCTGTTGTATCAAGATAAGTTTCAACATTGATTTGTAACAGGATTCAATCTGTCTTTTAGTGAATTGTTGAGTTCGAATCTAGTTTACTTTGCAGCTGGTTTGTTTCTGAACCGTAGCCTCATCTCTGCTGCATGATCTGAATTTCTGCATCCGAATTATGCAATCAGTCCAATTCTGAATTGCTGCATTCAACTCTAAATTTCTTCCTTAATTCATGTACAACACTTCACTAGGAGCTTGATTTCCAAGCTAAATCGATTAGCTTCACTTGGGAATGGTCAGTTTAAAGTTCTGCGTTTAGCTTTGCACTTCACTATTAGCTTTTGGCACATAACCACCTCTTTTGCGTATCAAGCTTGTCTTATTCTTGGAGTTAAATGAAATTTGTAGTGAACACTTGCACTTGAGTTAAAATTATTTATTCCTTGCATTCGGTTAAGCTCCTTGGCTTGATTAGGTTTCTTATTGGTTGAGTCCATTGAATTGCCATTACTTGAGTTAAATTTGCTTGGTTAAGTTTCTTCCTTGTCTTTGTGCTTTCATTCATTTTTAATTGCAAACCAAACTCCGACTTAATTTGAAACCCAAAAATATCAACGACAAATAAACACAAGCGCGAATCAAACAAACTCTCAACTAGTCCCTAGGAAAAATACGACCTGTGGCCCCTTTACTACATTTTCATATTTTGATTGCAAAAAGGGTTTCCAGCATTTTATTAATATTTTAAATTTGAGGTCCCACACATTTCGTGACAACTTAACCTAGCTCATTTTGGGTCCATCAAATTTTTGGCGCCGTTGCCGGGGAAGCAACTAGTTGATTTGTTTGATTTTTATTTGTGTGCTTATGGGTATATCATTCTATTTTCTGTTGTTTTATCTTTTGTATACGGTTGCTGCCATTTTTCTTGTTTGTTTTGTGACAGGGCTGTAAGATCAAAATGTTTTCACCAGAGGACTATACAGAGCTCAAAGATGCACTGGTGGGTTTAAAAAATATGTTTAAGCACTGGAATTCCCAACTAAGACCCAATAGTGATTCATCTACTTACCAGCAGCCATGCCAACAATTTCAACAGCCCGATTCAAACTTTCAGCAGAACCAACCTTTCAATCAGCCACGACAGTAATTTCAACCATAATTCCAGAATTTTCAACAGCCCTATTCGAATTTTCAGCCGGATCATCAGTTTTTTCAGCCTAATTGTCAGCCAAGTCAGCCTTTCCAAAATTTTCAGCCAAATCAACCAAATTTCCAGCAAACTCAGATTGGGCAGCCACAATTCCAGAGTTTTCAGCCCCAATTTCAGCAATTCCAACCTCAATTCCAGCCATATCAACAAGGGCAGCAAGGTTGTCAATCGTTTCAAACATTTCCACCTCAAAACCAACCATTTTTCCAGCCCTCACAGCCCTTTAATCAGAATTTCCAGCAACAAAACCAGAATTTCCAGCCCACGCAATTTCAGTTTTCACCACCACAATTTCAACCTCAGATCCAAGATTTCCAGGGCTACAATTCTCAGCAATTTCCACCATCATTCCAGCCAAATTTTCAGCAGTTTAATCAGCCTATTCAACCATTTGATCAGCCCCCACAGTCTCCATTTCAGAATGCACAGTCTACTCTTGGTCTTCAGCAGCCTTATGTTACATTTCAAGACCAACAAGAGTTCCATACTAACCAAGGAGGCTTTGAGAATCATGATTGGAGTGAGGCTCAACAACAAAGGCTGGAGGAGATGTTTCAACAAGTCCTACAACAACAGCAAAGTTTTCAAGAACAACAACAGCAAATTTTTCAAGAACAACAACAAAGGCTTCAAAACATGCAAGATCAATTGAAACAAAGTCAAGCCCAAGAATCAGGACAATTATCTTCTCATGCTACTCTTAATTCTGAGGGCCCCGGAGTTAATTTTTATCAGTTCAAGGTGACCCTAGTGCATGGCCAAGTCCTTCTTCAAGTGATCTTGCAAATTTGGTGGAAGAAGAAGAAGAAATCATTAAAATCAGGGCACCTACAACATGCATTCCTCCAGAGATTCCCACTAAAAATCCATTTCCAAAATTTTCAGCTCAAGAAGAAGATTCTGAAGCTCCACAGGACCATTCTCATTTTTTATTTTGTGATGATAGTATTATTGATGGTCCTAATTTTTCTGATATTGTTGTTGCAGATATTACAGGAGAAGCATGCATAGGAGATGATTCCATAGGTGCAGGGGATTGCACTAAGCCCCAGGGACCACCACAATTGACTGATACATTAGAAGATCCAGAGGACAAGCCAGGAAGTGTAGGGACTTGCATGTTAGAAGCAAGAACCCAAGGATCACCTGTTTTAGTTGAGTGTCCACCAGAACCTGAACCTGAAGTGGAGCTTGAACATGATCAGGAGGAGAATACGGATACATCTACTCTTGTAGAACCTCTAGGTATTTTTCAGCACGATCAGGTAAATACTCCTCCTAATTTTTCTGAAAATTTCATAGAGGTACCTCAAACTGATTTTATTGTTTGTGATATACTTAGGGATGCATCATTTGTAGAATTTAATTGTGAAAAATCCCTAGAGGTACCTAGTGTTAAAGTTGCTGAATTTGAAGCATGTGGTGACACATATCATGAAAATGCTGAATGTGAAAAATTTTTAGAGGTGCCTAAAGTTGATGTTGATTGTTGTGATGAGTCTTTTGATATATCTTATGCTGAAAATAATTGTGAAAAATTCATTGAGGCACTTAAAGTTGATTTCATAGGTTGTGATACATTGCTTGATACATCTTTGATGAAAAATAATTGTGATATTTCTATTGAAGTGCCAAAAATTGATTTCTTTATTTGTGATGAGTTCCTGGATGCAAATTTTGTAGGAATAATTGTGAAAAATTTATTGAGGCACCAAGAATTGATTTTATTGGATATGATGCAGTTTTGGATACATTTATTGCAGAGACTGATATTATTTTATTTCCTTCTTACCCTGCACACTTGAGAGAGGTATTACATGGTTTTGCAGGTCCAGGAGACTATTGGAGTGGGTGCTCCATCTGAACAGACTTCAACCTCCTGGAAGAAATTTCAAAAGGCATCAAGAAGGAGGAGTTGATTTTACTTTAATTCGAAGCACTCCACCTCTTACCTGGGTCTTATACCTAAATCGCCTTCGGCCACCGGTGCAAATTTTTGTAAAGTTCAAGTGTGGGGGAGTCCTAATTCTCTCAGCCCCCCATGCTCCTCCACTACCACGATGGAGACTACTTCTTGATAGACTCCGTCCACCAGAAATAAAGGGGAGTTTGTTTCTTCTTGCATTTTCTTTCACTTTTCTGACTTCTAGAATTTTCCTTTAAATTGAGTCCTTGCTAATAAATGCATGAGTAGAGTAGAATGACTAAGAGTCATTGTAGATACCATTTTAGTTTTCTTGGAAATTTGTTTCTTGCATGAGTGAAAATAAATGTATCTCTCTAGGTTATCTCCATAGCATTTTAGAATCTCTTGGAAAATAAATTAAATTTGGTTGTCAAAACTTAGGGTTTGAGCTCATGGATAAATTCTTGGATGCTTGAGTACTACTTGGTTTTAGATTCTTAATTGAGGACTTGAGATGAATTATTTTTGCCTAGTGAGAATTAGCCTTATCTTTGTGACACACATATGTTATTGTGCTCTAGAACTTGCTTAGGTTCTTTCAAAACCATATTTCAATGATTGGATCACATCTATAGAGACTAATCAATTTGTTTACCCTTCCATGTCAATTTTTGGCACTAATCATGTCTACTTTATTTGTCTTTCCTTATTCCTATTCTTAACCCCATTTTTCTATGGATTTGTTTGCTTGGGATGTTTCTTAATGCTACTTTGCCCGAGACGGACAAAGATTTAAGTGTAGGGGAGTGACTAGTGTTTTGGAAAGATTGGTCTCAAAGAGGCATTTCAAGAATTTTTTTTTTTTTGCAATGGAAGGATGGAATTAATTACATTTTGAGTGAGTTGATGTCAAGAATGAGCAAGAAAGATGGAATCAATTGAAACATCAAGAGTTTTCATCATCAATTGAAGATCCAAGAAGCTATGCAAAGAAAAAAAAAAGCAGTGAGAAAAATTGTTTGTGCCAAAGTGAAGGAAAATTTTTGCAATGAAACTATTTTAGGGCAGAAATGTTTGGGACTTGCAGTTTTTCTTTGCTTGTAGTTTGTCTTTGCTTAAGAAATCCGAAACATCTTGATAAATGCTGAATTGGAGCTGGAAAAATCTGATCCAATGCAGAAAAATCTATGCCAAGTTAAATCCGGCTGAATCTCCATTAAAGCTGTGAGATTTGAAGTTGAAAAATTCTGAACTGAATTGCAAGGATGGCTGTTGGAAATTGAGAAGTAGATCTTCACCAGCTACAAGGAAGTCTGAAATGCAGCTATCCAACATTAGAATGTCAGAATTGAAGTTAAACAAGCTGAGATCAATGAAGAAATCTGTGCAAAACTAATTGGATTTGAAAATTCTGTTTGGATTAGAAATTGAAGTGAAGGAACTGATTTGAATACCGAAAATGAATTAAGATTGCAAGGGCTGCTTACAAGGATTGAGAACAGAACCAGATTGGAAAGGGGAGCTGAAGATGCAGCCGAAAAGAGAAAAATTCAGAATGGAATGTTTCCATTCAAAAAGTTTGTATCAACTTGGAATTGAAATTGGGTTTCCGAGGCTTGGAATCAGGGAATCAAGTATATGAATGTATCAAAAAAGTGTTGAATACATTAATGCCGATCAAAACAGGGAAGAAATATGGCTGCTGTATTTTCAGATCAGGAAAAAGAAAAGGAAGCAGTGTAGGGGCAGACAAATCAAAAATTCTCAAGTGGAGCACTCAATTCTCCACTATTATGTAATGTAAGGGCTGTGAAGGAGCAAAGAATTGCAAGGATGAAGAACCTAACTATCCTAGAGTCTGAAAAAGAAGCTGTGGAGCTAGAATCTGAAGCAGGAAAATACAGAAAATAAATTTTTGAGAACAAGTGCAGAAATAGGTGCCAAAAAGGGAAGGAAGAGGCCAAGTAGAGTATCAAGAAATGGAATTTCAAGAAGAGCATATTAATTCATTAGCACTAGTTTGCAATGGAGGTCTCCTGCCACTTATCGAATGTGAAAAAGAGAAAAAAATGAAGCTGGGCAGAAGTGGAACAAAAGCTGAAAACCAAGAAAAAATTCAATGCCAAAAAGAGAAAAAAAATGCTATGGAGAATTTGGCCACTCTGCTAGCACTGATCTTGCAGCTGTTTGTGCAAAAGGAGAAGATGAATTCTATTATGTGATGTAATTGCTTTGAGAAATTAGAGAATTACAAGGTCTGAAAATTAATTGCATTGAGCTGAATTGGAAAGTAAGGGATTAGTGGATGCATTTTCTTTAGCAAACTTATAAAAGTGTGAATCTTTTTCAAGTCAGCGATTGGAGCCAATTTCTGAACAAGGATTTGGGGAGCATGAGCACAACAAGATTGAGCAAAACGTGACCAAACCAGGAAGAAAGGTGGATGCTAGGAATTCTGATCAGAGCAGAATTTACAGTGCAGTGGCTGAAACTCTCCACTGTTATTTGATGCTAACTGTTGCTGAGCAATAGAAGAATGGCAAGTTCTGAAAGTAGCTGCATGGAGTGGAAATTGAAACATGAAACAGAAAAAAATGCAGCTAAAGATAAGAAGAAAAAAATTGGGAACTAAAAACAGCAAGTAGTATTCCTTGGAAGCTCACGACATTAGAAGGGGTTGGAGTTGATTTTGATATGGAGTTGGGCACAACATGACTGAACCGAATGAGAACAAAAGAGAAAGTTTGTAGCCGAACCTAAAGGAAGAGAAAGCAGAGAAAAACAAGAGGAAATGGTTTGAAAAATTGAGAAAAGAGAAGGAGGAAACAAGTTGGCACAGAAATTGAAATTTTGGGCACCACGAAATCAAGTGAAGTTTTTCTCATCCAAATTAAAGCCTTGCATCACTATCAATTTCAGCATCTGACCATGAAAAAAAAAAAGAGAAGAGACAAATTGGCACGTAAATGGGAAATTGGCACATTGAACCAAGGAAGGTTTCTTCATCCAAATCAAAGGAAATTATTCAAGTTTGACTTCACCACATTTTTGATATCATTAGAGGACTGTAAAGAGAAGCAAAGTACATTGGAAACATTCTTGAGCAACCAAGTCCTCCACTCTATCAAATTTTTTCCATTTTCTTGGTTTTTACTAAATTTCTTATCATTTTCCATGTTTTCATTTATTTTTGTAGATATTGATCCCAATCATGAATAATGGTGGAGACTAGACAATAAGCAAGCCTATGGTAGTGCAAGAAGCATGTGTGTTTGAGTGAGCTCCACTTCCATCATCAACTTAGAACTTAAGGAGAGAGCCACCAAAACTTTCCTTGAAAGGCTAGTGAGTTAAATTCATCTCAATGACTCATGAAGGATGAAAAGACTAAGTTGATGATTTAAGGACAAGATACTAATCCATAAAGCTTAGATTTATGAGAATTGACGACCCTAGGTAATTTCTTTTCAATTGCTTCTAATTATGCTTAAGAAATCTAGGGGATACTTATTTAGTAGTTTCGCGAGACACTCAAGCTTAAGTGTGGAGGAGTTGATAAGTACCATTTTGTTGATTATTTTAATTGCTAAAATTCATGTTTGACCCATGTTTTGCTTGCTTAATTGTGAATTTACCCTAGGATTTAGGATTTCCTCTTATTTTGGACTTAATTACAAATTTACACATATTTGAATTATTTGGCCACTAATTTTTTGATCTATTTTTGTAGGCATGAAAGGATCCTAGATGTAGGGCATACTGGGTCAAACTTGAGTCGGAAGTGGACCCGGATCGAGTTATCAAGCTTCGGATTAATCCGGGCTGTCCGATTCAAAAGCGGCTAGATCTGAGCCATCTGGGACCATCTGAAGCAATCCGAGCTAGGGTTAGGGTTGATCAAGCACTCTGATCAAGATCTGAAGGTTTCATCCCAATCAGAGCTCATTCAACCGTTGGATCAAGCTCGGAGGGCTCTAGATCGCCCATTCAAAGATTAGGTTGATCTGGACCATCCGTTGCAAATCTGGAGGATCCGAGCTACCACGAGGCAGATCCTGACCCTTGATCAACATCTGGAAAGTTTGGGTCAGATCAGAGCAAGATCAGCCGTTGGATTCATCCAAATCAATCTGGACCGTCCATTCCTATGTATTTAATCAGAAACTCCACAGTCTTCAGCTTCGTCGCGTCTTCGCCGCACAGTTCTTCATCTTCGATTTTTCTTCACATTTTCTTCAAGTTTTCTTCAATCCAAGGGGCGTGACCCATCAATTCCGATCTTAGAGCAAGTTCCAGATCTTTGGGAAGCTGATGCCGTGAAGTTTCCAGCCCTAAATTGCCCAAGAACAAAGCATGATTGAGGTCTCATCAACTCTGCCATCGATTGCCTTGAATCTGGTTTTGTTCCATTCTTAATCAATCTGAGCTATCTGGAGGGGTTCTCGGGTAAGCTCGGATCATTCCCAAGCCATCAGAACAATTGGACAAAGCTAGATTGAGGAGATCGAAGGGGTTTTCAGATTTGAGCAGAGCTGAGTTGGTTGACTCGCAGATTCAGTTTTCCCATCGGTTTGTTGAGCTTAGGGGTTCGAGGCTTTTCCTTGCGTGACGAACAAGGTGTTCTTGAGCTGAGAGAAGGGGTTGATGATAGTTTCTTTAGTTAATTTTCAGTTATTAGGATGTAATTTCATTTCTGCTGTTTATTTTTCAGTTCAGAATTTCTGTATCAGTTTGTTTGGATCTTTTCTGCATTCATTAGTGTTTTTATTCTGAATTGTCATTGGCTAGTTTGGTTGTTAGTTAACAATTGTAGTTGAATTCAGTTTGGTTTCTTAATTTAGATCATGCGTATCAAATTCCAGTTCATTTCCTTGCGTATCAGTGTTGTAGCCGCGTGCCAGTTTTTGTCATTCCTCTAGTGTATCAGTTTTCTCCTTGAGTTCTTGAATTGTTAACTAAGATAGATTTAGTTTTATCTTCTGAAGTCAGATTGTAGCTTGTCTCATTTACCAGGTACTCGAATTCAATTCCTGCACTTAATTCAATTCATGCGTATCAGTTCAATACCTGCAAGTTTCAGAATTCAATTCTGAATTTCTCATCAGTAAACCTAGCTTCTCTGAACCATTTCTGAACTCTAGATGTGTGTACTTGATCTTAGTTGTGTGTTTGTCCCTGAATTCAATCAGTTTCTGCATTTTTGAATACAGTTCTGAAATTCCGCAATCAATTCTGCACTTACTGCGATTTTAAATTCGTGTCAATGCAAATTTTAGTTTTTCTAAGGCTTTTCTGAACCCTAGATTAGAGAATCGATTTCAGCTTGTTTACTGCCCTACATCCCATATGATGCTGAAATTCTGCACTTTTGTTCTACATTCCAGCATTCATTTCTGCTCCAGATTGTTTCAGAGTCGATCTGTACTTGGATGCCAAACTTCTTCCCTCAACTCTTGCAACTTATTTACTGCTAGCTTTGTTTTCTAAGGCTGCATAGATCAGTTTCAAGTCTTAATTGCTAGATAACAGTCCTGCATCAGTATCATTTCCGACACATTCAGTTTTTCTTGTCTGTGTGCCAAGTTTGCTGAATTTTCTACCTGTTGTATCAAGATAAGTTTCAGCACTGATTTGTAACAGGATTCAATCTGTCTTTTAGTGAATTGTTGAGTTCGAATCTAGTTTACTTTGCAGCTGGTTTGTTTCTGAACCGTAGCCTCATCTCTGCTGCATGATCTGAATTTCTGCATCTGAATTATGCAATCAGTCCAATTCTGAATTGCTGCATTCAACTCTAAATTTCTTCCTTAATTCATGTACAGCACTTCACTAGGAGCTTGATTTCCAAGCTAAATCGATTAGCTTCACTTGGGAATGGTCAGTTTAAAGTTCTGCGTTTAGCTTTGCACTTCACTATTAGCTTTTGGCACATAACCACCTCTTTTGCGTATCAAGCTTGTCTCATTCTTGGAGTTAAATGAAATTTGTAGTGAACACTTGCACTTGAGTTAAAATTATTTATTCCTTGCATTCGGTTAAGCTCCTTGGCTTGATTAGGTTTCTTATTGGTTGAGTCCATTGAATTGCCATTACTTGAGTTAAATTTGCTTGGTTAAGTTTCTTCCTTATCTTTGTGCTTTCATTCATTTTTAATTGCAAACCAAACTCCGACTTAATTTGAAACCCAAAAATATCAACGACAAATAAACACAAGCGCGAATCAAACAAACTCTCAACTAGTCCCTAGGAAAAATACGACCTGTGGCTCCTTTACTACGTTTTCATATTTTGATTGCAAAAAGGGTTTCCAGTATTTTATTAATATTTTAAATTTGAGGTCCCATACATTTCGTCACAACTTAACCTAGCTCATTTTGGGTCCATCAATGCCTGACCAAGAGCTGATAAAACCCTATACCTCGCGGTGCTGCGGATGCCCGAGGTGAGTAGGCTTGGTCCGGGTGTTGCGAATGCTCAAGGTGAGTAGGCTTGGTCCGGGTGCTGCGGATGCCCGACCAAGAGCTGATAAAACCCTACTACCTCGCGGTACTGCGGATGCCCAAGGTGAGTAGGCTTGGTCCGGGTGCTGCGGATGCCCGACCAAGAGCTGTTAAAACCCTACTACCTCGCAGTGCTGCGGATTGATAAGCCCAAGATATGTGTCACGAATGTGGGTCTCAAATTTAGATATGAATAGAATGCTGGAAACCCTTTTTACAATCAAAAATATGAAAATGTAGCAAAGGGGCCACAGGTCGTATTTTTCCTCGGGGCTAGTTGATATAATTTGATTCTAACTTGGTTTATGTGTCGTTTGTGTTTTTGGGTTTCAAATAAGTAATTGGATTTGAGTTGTAATCGAATGTGATTGATGGGTTGGATTGCAAATGAAAATAAAAACGCAAGGAAAATAGAGGAAACTAAGCTAACAAGCTAAACAAATGATAGCAAGTGATGGAAACCAAATCAACCCAAAGGATTTAACTAAGATTGGAAAAACAAATTTGAATTCAAATTGCAATATAAATGCTGATGCAAGGAAATAGAGACAGTGATGGAATTTTGTAGAAAGCAAATCAACCTTAAAACAATTGCTAACTATGCAATTCGGGAATCTAACAAGCAACAAACATTAACACCAACTACAAGCTTAGGAAGCTAACAAATGCAATGAAAATTCAGGAATTCTAAAGGCGATAGCAATCGATTTCAAGCACTACCCTACTCCAAAAAAACTAGTGAAAATCTGATGCAAATCAGTGCCCAAAAACAGCTTGGCACGCAAGCTGTAACCTTTGTGCCAAACTGAATTTTTGTGCCAAAAACTGATTTTATCAGTCCAGAAATTCCCCTGACCGAATGCAGTTTGACAAGCAACCTATCAATGAAGGACTTTGCAATATGAATGAAGAATTTTGAGTCAAAAAAATGCTCAACCAAATCTGCCCTATTGCAGGAATAAAATGGACTCGAATTGCAGGGAATGCATGCAGGAATTCAGCATGCAGAAATTCAGATCAACTAAACGCAAATCATGCAAGCAGCTAAATTCAAATGCTGGAATCTAATTGCATTACTTTACTAGCACAACTCAGAAATTGTAGCTAACAATGTGCATAAGGTGATGAACTAGCGGATATAGACTTTCAGCTGCAGAAATGAAAATGGATGCAAACAAGCTGATTAAAAAATGCAGAAATACAACCGAATGGAAACAAACTCAGATCTCATGCACTCACATACTAAATGCTATCTTCCATTTCAGGGAATGAACTAAACACACATCCAATTGGAAATAAACTGAAAGTTTTTAAATTGAATACAAAATTGCAGAAATGGAAATGGCACGCTATCTAAATTTGGCACGCAGACAATTACAGTAGAAACTAGCTGAAATTTAATCTGAAAATTCACTACACAAGCTCCTAAACTACTTAGCTTGAAGATTTAAAACCTAATGAAGCTAAACAATTCCGAAAACAACTAAACAGCTGATAAAAGAAATTACAGAACAGGACAGATTACGGCAGAAGTTTAACTACAGCAAAAACTAAATTATAAACCAATTAAACTACTCCTCGATCCCTTTCCGAGCTCAAAATCTTCTTGGTCGTCAAGCAAGAGCTGGCTTCGAACCCCTAGGCTCAGCAAATCAGTGGAAAACAACTTCAATCCATCAATTCTGCTCAAACTGCTTCAACTGGGAAAATTTCGATCCGAGCCCTTCAATCTCGGCTTGTTGAGCTGCGATGAAGATTTGGAGACGACCTGCTCACCTGAGAACCCCTACAAGTGGCTCAGGTGATCTGAAATTGATTGTAACTAAGATTCAAGCTCCCGGACCACAGAGAATGCGAAACCCTCAACAACTCTGTCCGGATGAAATTTGAGATGAATTTTGGATCGAGACTGCCTTCCAAGGATTCAAATGATGAATTGCGGTTGGAATCGAGGTGGTCACGCCTTATTGGATGAAGAAATTGCTAAGAACAGGAAGAATTGTGGAAAACGGCGAAGAACAGCGAAGACGTGACAGGGAAGAACTGGGCAGCGTTTCTGATTAAATAGGAACCAATGGATGGCTCAGATTTAATTGAGAAAATCCAACGGCTGAACTTGCTCTGATTTGAGCCAAACTTTGATGATGATGATCTGGGGTCAGGATCTGCCTCGTGGTAGCTCGAATCCTCCAGATTTGCAATGGATGGTCCAGATCAACTTAGTCTTTGAATGGACGATCTAGAGCCCTCCGAGCTTGATCCAACGGTTGATTTAGCTCTGATTGGAATGAAACTTTCAGATCTTGATCAGGATGCTTGATCAACCCTAACCCTAGCTCGGATTGCTTCAGATGGTCCCGGATGGCTCAGATCTAGCCGCTCTTGAATCGGACGGCCCGGATTTAATTCTAATCTTGATAACTCGATCCGGGTCACTTCCGACTCGAGTTTGATCCAATATGCCCTATGTCCTTGAACCTTTGATGCCTACAAAAATAGATCCAAAATTTAGTGGCCAAATAATTCAAATATGTGTAAATTTGTAATTAAGTCCAAAATAAGAGTAAGTTCTAAAACCTAGGGCAATTTCACAATTAAGCAATAAAAACATAGGTCAAACATGGATTTTAACAATTAAAATAATCAACAAAATGATATCTATCACGGATGCCCAAGGTGAGTAGACTTGGCCCAGGTGCTGCGGATACCCGACCAAGAGTTGGCTAGAAGAGCATGACAGAGGTCATTTCTGTGTGGCTGTCCAACGAAGACTTGTATTGATGTGTAGCCGCCTGTCGGCTGCCGAGCTCTGGGGTCCAAGAGCTGACTAGAAGAACATGACAGAGGTCATTTCTTTGTGGCTACCCGGCAAAGACTTGTATTGATGTGTAGCCGCCTGTCGACCGCTGAGCTCTGGGGTTCTTGAGCTGAAGGTCATCCTTGCTGTGCTGGTGACCCCTTGGTCCGTGTCTAGAAACAAAACGATCTCACTTATGAAGGATTGTGTAAATTCACAAGGAGCCATAGATTAAAAGAAGAATGACTCTGAGCGCACAAAGGAAAGGGACAACAATGGTCCATTAAGAATTCCGGTTTACATTTGGTGGTTACACTCTCAAACAACAAAGCAAAGTAAGGAGATATAGCTACTATAGCTCCTCCATCTGGGTCGACGCTTGATTCAGCCGGACCCTCTAGGTCTGCTCGGCTTTACCTGGGGCCTCCCTCGGGGTCGCTTGCTCCTTGGACTGAAGGGTTGCTCTTCAACATCCTCGCTCCTCGAGTCAGGGAAGAACACTTGTTCTTCAATTCCCGTGCCCTCACTTCGAGGATAAATAATGCATAAGGAGCAAAAAAAAAGAAAAGATACTCAAGACAGGTGGCCAAGAAATGTTTTCATTATATTCAAGATGATTACATATCTGGAGCATTAGAAAAAATGAAAAAGTTACTAAAAACAAAAAGAAGGCAAGGCCCGGGTTGGGGAAGAGGTCTATATATCTTGTTCTTCGGGCGAAAGCTCATCCCAGACTTGGCCAATGCTTAGGGCACTCAGATCCGCGTCTAGTTTCAGCAGTTGGGCCTTTCTCAATTGGCTGATGGCACCATTGAAGCCCTGTTCTAGGCGCTTCAATACCTGCCTAGCCAAAAAGGTTGCCGAACTCGTCAGACTACAAAAATCAGACCTTGAACTCTGCCTCAGCCTTGGATAGTTGAGATGCTTGGTTGGTCTTGTACTTTTGTAGTTTAGCTTCAACCTCCTTCTTGGCAGATTTCAACTCGACCACCTCCCAAGACAACCGATCCTGAGCCCCTAGGGCTTCCTTGAGTCTCTGAGAGGTGGCCGAAGCCTTGTCCTTGGCTCAGGTGGCTTCCTCCTGGAGATCGGATACATATGCAGCTGCCAGCTCTATTTCAAATACTTTAGTGGCTAGCTGGCGCTCTTGTTCTTTGGTACGATCCTCCAGAGTCTTTGTCGAGGACTCCAGGAGCTGGACATTGGCAGACAACCCCTTCGTCTGGGTCTGGAGTTTCTCCCGCTCCTGGGTTAGCTTCTGCAGGTCATCGGAGAGGACCTGGTTCTTCTTCGACAGGGAGCGTTCCCGGAGGCTGTAACCGTGCAGAGTCTCCTCAGAGCCCAGCAGGGTGTTGAGGCAATGTTCTACCTTCACCCTTAGCGCCTTACTGACCTCCAGCTGCAGGAGGCCAGCCTCGTGGGCACGGCCAGCCTCCGCTTCTGATTCCGCCACTCGCCGGAGGAGGTCTTCGGTAACCCCTCGGGAGCACAACAAGCGGCTCATAGCAACGTAGTTAGAAGCGACTTGTAATATGGAAGAGTGACAGTTAGGGTGTGTAAAAAAAAGAAATAAGAGAGGGAGGAGAAAGTTAAAGGGCAACTACCATCAGCAGGGACTGGTGTAGCATGCCCAGAGACCTGGTTGACCCAGCCAACCTCCTCAGCTGAGCAGGAGGGGGGAGAAGTTCCTCTGCAGCCTGAGTTTACGAGCCAGAGACATTTTCGTCTTCCTCTGAGCTGGATGCCACCTGCTATCCGTGACTTTTGGAGGGAGTGGACTTTATTTGGATTGACTGGATATCTTTGGTCGTCGCTTCCTTCGCCACCGGGGCCTTCCTGTGGGAACGAGGCACACCGGGCTGCACCTCCTTGCCTCGTCGAGTAGCTGGGATATCGGCGGGGGCGACTGGATCAAGGGAGGCCAGATTGGTGGAGATCTCAGAAGGAGAGGAGGGCGTCCTCCGAATGCTCTTGGACAGAGGCACCACGTCCTCCTCATCAATAGCGGGCGGAAGCTCCGAGGATGTGATCTTCCTCAACCTCTTCTCTTTATGTGGGCCAGCTTCTGGGCGAGCCATTTTCGTCGTTTCTTCTCGGTTGCCTTGGGCACAGGTTGCTCGGCGGGAAGTGCAGGCGTGGTCTCCCCATCTCCTATTTTGACGGGGGAGGAAGGGGAACCCCCTTCAGGCGTGGTGAATAGCTCAACCGCCCCGCAACCTTTGGGTGGCTCTGGGGCTTCCTGGTCTTCTGACCGTTCGGACGCCTCCTCGAAGCCCTCGTCCAGGATGCCCACCAGGACGGAAGGAACTGGAGTGGAAACCAGAGCCTGCTCGTTGGCTTGCTCCCACTTCAGGAGTCAGTTAATAGCTTGGGAAAGCATTATGTCATCTGCAAAATAAAGATAAAAGGGTATCAGTTAGAATTAACAAAGATATTTGCAGAAAAGAAAACTTACAGAGGCTGGAGCTAAGGCTTGTGACTTTAGGGCTGAGGTCAACCCTGTAAAGAAGCTCCTCGCATTGTACCAGCTTGAGGCTGTGGAACTCCATCCCGGCCAGGATACCCCTAGCCCTTTGGTACCCTGCATCCTGCTGGAAGTCGCCGAGGTCCAGGATGGGCGGCAGGCTCTTACTCCAGCGATTGGGGCCGAAGCGGCGTTGAGGGAGTCAAATAAAGAAAAAACGCTCCTTCCATCCTTTGTGGGAGGAAGGAAGACTCCCTAAGAACCTATGACCGGTGCGAGCGGTAAAACTAAAAGCCCCCCTAGATGCTAAAGCAGGGACGAACAAGAAATGGAAGAAGCGGGGGGTCAAAGGGATATCAAAAAGTTTAAAAAGAAACAAACGCCTCGCCCATCTGAGCAAAGACGTTTGGAGCCAGTTGGTGTAGGGGAATGTCAAAGTAAGTGACGATACTCATGAAGAAGGGGGGAATAGGGAAACGAATCCCTAACTTTTACCTGCCCTAAGAAAAAAGTGAAGAAACCTAAGGGAGGTTCCACGGGTGACTGACCTAATACAGGGACTTCCACCTCCAAGTCCGCCGGGATACCATACTTCTCGCGGGCGGCCTGGAGGGCCACTAACCTAACCCTAGAAGAGATGGTCTCATACCACTCTGGGTGATAAGTCTGTTCCCCTGAGTGATCTTCACCCTCGCCTTGGGTCTTCTTGTTCCTCCCTACTAGACCCATGATGGTAAATGAAGGGAGAAGACGGCAGGAGAAGACTTACACTTGTAAGGGATGCAGCAGCAAGATGAACGGAGGGCGAGCCAGAACGTTGACAACAAGTAAGGCAAGAAGGCGGAAGGGCACTATTGCATCCGTTTTATAGAGGGGAGCCGCCCTCATGTGAGCAATAGGAGCGGGGCACGTCGACGGTGCTGGTTGCACATCTCGAGGCGCCACCCGACCGTCGTTTCATATGGCCCTGCGTCGCATAGTAGCGGGAGATCGCCGCACAGAGAATGGTGGAATACGTGGAGAGATTGCATTCGCTGGGCCACCTTGTCGCCATTAAGAAATCCCATGCGCCTTTAATGGGCCATGGATAGCTATCATGTGCTGCCTTGAAACTCACAGGGATTTTGGGACTAAGACAAGAAACCGCCTGGGGTCCAGGGGCGAATGTTTCGATTCCTCGGACTCGACAAGCCACCGGTAAGGCAGTAATGGGTATATGGACCCACCGCGGCATAGCTTTTTCGTCACACAACTAGTCTAATCAGTCAACCACACTTCCTTCGATTAGACTTGAAGGGAGGGACTTGTGATGGGGTTGAGCACCCCGTGGCTGACATGTGGACTGAAGAAGCTATGTGGCAAGATCTACCTAGTCTGAATGACTCTCTCTCTCTCTCTGTCTCTCTGACTCCCGAGACCCCCTCGGGAAGGTAGACTCCCGAGACCACCTCGGGCAGGCCTACTCTTGAGATCACCCCAGGAAGACATATGCCCGAGATCACCTCGGGAGGTGAGGTCCCCGAGATCACCTCGGGAAGACAGACGCCCGGGACCCTCCCAGGCCAAAGGACCTCGAGACCACCTCGGGGTAGCGGAGCCCAAGGATCATCCTATCCGATAGCCCGACCTCAAGTAACCGTCCCCTTTTTTGTGGATCTGCGGATAATTACCACCAATAATTATGGGATAATCATGACCCATAATATACGGCCATTAAAGTCTTAATTATCACAGCGACCTGGATTTAATTACTGCAATGGCCGTTACAAGGATTATCCAGTAACCGACAATTGAGGGGACGTAGAGAAGAACGTGGGGACACGTGTGACTGTCGCCTCAGGTATAAAAGGTACTCCAACCCCCCATGTAAAGGGATTACACTCATCTTACTCATACTTCTCCTTAGTTTTTTCTCTCTCAGAGACTCTCGTACTGACTTGAGCGTCGGAGTGGGCTCCACCGGGCAATCTCCAGCGTGTTCCCATTAACGCTCGTGTTAATCTCATAGGGTAGGAGCTCTTCCCCTCTCGTCATCATCCTCGGGGGCTGGACTCTGGTGACTGGCCGCCTGCGTCGATTCCTTCTAGAACAATACCTTATTTTAGATGTGGTTATTATCCATCTGTGTTCCAAAGATGAACTTGCAAACTTTGTAAACAACAATGTTGTAATCTTTGTTTAACTTCCCTGTTCAATATTTCCATTCCTCAAAAGAATACCTAATCGGGTCAAAATATCCGATCGGCTAGGTGTCATGTATAACTATCGGCTCATGTGGCTCAGCTAACTGCGGATGTCTAAAGGTTGAGAGAGGAATATTACTAGTAAGAGCGGGGGTTGTGGTTCTCAAAGTCTAGTTGGCGGGATTGTGAATTATGGTATATTCGGGATTTGGTAGAGGAAAGGAAAATCTATCCTCCTAGTAAAAGGGTAATGGTCTCTATTTCAAATAATCATCTTCATGGCCAAGAGAGCGTTGATGTCAATTTTAAAATTGCCATGAATGACGTCTAAACTAAACAATTCGCATTGCAGATGTTTAGCAATATGGGTTATAAACCCACCAAAAATATTATCCTCGACGACGCTCTAGTGGCTTTATATAAGTCTATAGGAAATGATATCCAGTATTGAACTCAACATTATGTAACATAGTCCAAAAGATGTAAAGCTCTATCTTTCTCACAACCCCATTACTCTCAGCTCGACCAAAGATGGTCTTGGACATTATCCTATGTAGGTAACAAAAGACAGAGTTTTGAAGAGATGAGCTTTAGAGTTAGAAGGTACATGGGGCTTATAAAGTCCCATGAGTTGGGTCTAAATTGCGTTACCATTAAAGCTAGTGTCATAAATCCTAGGTCCCCTTGCAGGTAATCTGAAACATTGATTGAAATCATATAAAGTCCATAAATGATCATGATTCATCAATCGGAAACTAATTTTGCCATCCTAATCATTATCGGAAGTAAAATTCAATTATAATGAGCTAAGGGATTCTAGGACTAAACGAGAATAGGTGGGGTGAGTGGAGTATATTAAATCATTCTAATCCATGACACTAATTATTAAATCTACATCTTCCTTAATCCCAAGAATATTCATAATATCCGGATCAAGATAACGTGTACAAATAAGTTTCCTAGCAACAAGGGATTAGAATCTAACTTTTTGATCATCATTACGAAAAATAATTCCATATGAGTTAGATCTATCGTTACCCTTATTGCATGCTGCCTGCTTTCCTTTGCCATTTGTTTTTAGCCTTTCTTTGATGATTTTCTTGCCTTTACCCATTTTTTTCTTCAGATCATCCCCTCCGCCACTCGAGGAGCCACTCTTCCTCAACCTCTTTATGATGTTGGACATTTTTGCCAAATTGGGGGGGGGGAGGCAAGAAAGGAAAAGAGAGAATAGTTGGATTGCAAGAAGGAGGACGAAGTGCTTTATGGAGAGGGGAAGGAGTGGAACTACCTCTAGATAGGGCAGATTTAACCTTCGAGGGAGGGGGTGGTTAAGGCTCTCTAGAGGAAGGAGGAGATGATTTGGGGAGATTAATGCTCTTGGAGGGAGAAGGAAGAAAGGGAAGGAGAAAAATATGGCTTGGAAGGTTGTAGAAGATGAAGTAAGAAGAGGGGTTGGGGGGGGGGGGGGGTGTTGTGCGCTCCTTTAAAGAGGCGCACACGGCTTAGTCATGGCCGCGCCGTGCAAGGTTTGGTGGACCTTGCACGACTTGGCTGTGTAGTCGTGTCTCATGGAACGACCACGCCGTGCATTGTGCAGTTGTGGCCACATGACCTGGTTAGGGTCATGCCATTTAGCCATGTGGAATTCAGAGGAATCCACACGACCTGGTTGGGGAGCAGGGACGACGGTGGGTGTTGGGGTCGTGTTTCCATACACGACTCGACCTTGTGATCTGCTCCGGGGCACAAGGCCTTTGTGCCGAGTTGTGCCAAATGGCATGGCCAGGCCGTGCACCATGCGACGGGGGTGCATGGTCGGTTGCATTGGCCATGTGGAGTCACACGACCTGGCTGTGCAGTATGCGAGAGACACACAGCCAGGGGCACATGGCTGTGCACTACACAGTCATGCCTCCCCACACGACTTCACCTTGTGAGCGTGCTGCCATGTTGTTTATTCGTCCAGAAGAGGGTCATTTATTATAGTTCATTCTGGATCTGCAAAAGAAAAGAAAAACAAACATTAGCTTCTACCGAAAGGTAAAAAACAAGCAAAGAAACGACAAGTAAGAAAAAGGATAAGTAACAAACATGAGTTGCCTCCCATGAAGCACTCAATTAAGGTCACGAGTTTGACTAATTGGCTCAATTGGGAGCCTTGGCCTTGTAGGGGAGGTCGTCCCCTATGTTCGGTCCGAAAGAGCCTGCCTCCTCCTTTCCCGGGCCCGTTGATAAGTCATCATTTGGTTTATTCTTTTGGGTTGATATTTAGCATATTTTGGCTAATTGCATATTTTACATTACATCTTTTATTATGTTTATGATTTAGGGTTTAATTTTAACTTGAGTGTGATTTTTCACAATTTACTACATTTTCCACTGATTTGAAATTGTTGTTGTATGGACAATTAAGTTGGGATCTCCTCCTCTTCTCCTTTTTTTCCATTTCCTCAAATGCTTTAATTTCTTGAATTCATCTTTTCTTGAGCATTTGGTGTGGTAATGTCCTAACTCACTATATGTGAAACATCTAATGTGCTTCTTCTCCATCTTAGTTCCATCCTACAACTCATGTTAGTTTTCAAATTAATTGAATTGAGTTTAAGGTTTACCTTCTTTTTCTTACCCTTTGGACACTTGTGCTTTTAGTGTCCCTTTTCATTACACCCAAAGTAAATAATGTGGTCCTTTGACTTTGCTTTAGTGGAGGTGGAAACTAGGTTGACTTGTTCTTCAACCTTTGATGAGGTGGATGCTTCTTCTTGCTCTGACATTGAAGATGGTCTTTCATCTTCTTGTGACTCTTCACTTGAGGAGGTGAATTGTTCTTCATCTTCTTTCTTCTCCTCCTTGGATGTTGAGCTCTTCTCTTCATCTGATTGGTCCCTCTCCTCCTCTTGGACCATTAAGCTGATCTCCTTAGGCTCTTCTTCTTCTAATTGTGTAGGGTTTTCATGAAGCGCTAACATCTTGCTTCATAGTTCATGCGCATTTTTATATTCACCTACACGGCTAATCATATCGTTAGGCAAAACATTAAGTAATATTGAGATTTTCTTCTCATTTGCCTTCGATTGTGCTTGTTGCTCCTTGGTCCAATATCTTGGTCAGAGCTTCTTCCTGTGCTTATCTTTCCGAGATTCAAATGGTTCTTCAATGGCGATCATTAGATCCCAATCCATGTTGAACCACGTCTTTGTTTGCAACCACCAATATTTGAAACTCTCGCGATCGTAGGGAGGTGGAACGTTGATATAGTCCCCTAAGCATTCTTCAAGCGCCATTTCCCCTAGCCTTTTGCTCTCCCAGCAGTTAGTCTGTAGACAAGCAACCCTGACTCTGATATCACTTGTTGGTGATCGATGCACCGGCTAGAGGGGGTGAATAGCCCGTTGCCTCTAATGCGTCGGTTTTCTTCCTACATGTTGCTAGTGCGCAAGCGGAATAACAAATAACTAAACTAACAACTAAGAAGACACAAACCGATTTAACGTGATTTAGAGATAAAGCTCCTATTCCATGATAGTCTGTAAGATGAACAATCTCGATCTGTCGGTGGATGAATCCCCGGAAAGCCTCTAGCTCATGTAGCTCCTTGTGGGTGGAGAAACCTCGCCACAACCCGCAACACACACCTGAGCACTTAGACTTCTAATTAGCTTTCAACCAAAGCCAATTTTGACAACCCTAGTCAGCCAAACCAAGCTCCCTTAAATAAATCTCGTAGTTGAACTAGCCGTTACCAGTCGACTAGTGCCAACACCAATCGACTGGTTCTAACCGAATCCGAACATTACAGCCCAACGTTCGAATTCCCAACCGACATCAGTCAACTGCATAGAAGATCAAATGACTGATCTTTCTATGCCAACTACCAGTCGATTGATCCAAGTATCAGTCGACTGCCCAAACCCTAAACCTAGGGTTTCCCTTTCCGAGTACAATTTGTTGATGCAGTCTGACCCTGATTTGTTTTGGTGTTGACACCAATTTTAGTTTAGGTTGATGAGATGATTATGATTGAGTCCTGGTCGTGGACTAAGAATACCTTGTGGGACTAGGTTTGATGAAAGCCTGGCTTGGAGGGTCAGGTCCTAGCTTGGAGGGCTAGGTGGATGAAACCCTGGTTTGGAGGGTCAGGTCCTAGCTTGAAGGAGTAGGTGGATAAATTCCTAATTTGGAGGGTTAGGTGTGGAAAAGTCCTAGCTTGGAGGGCTAGGTGGATGAAATCCTAACTTGGAGGGTTAGGCGTGGAAAAGTCCTAGCTTGGAGAGCTAGGTGGATGAAATCCTAACTTGGAGGGTTAGGTGTGGAAAAGTCCTAGCCTGGAGGGCTAGGTGTGGAAATTCCTAACTCGGAGGGTTAGGTGATTGGAAATCCCGGTGAGTGAAGCCGGGTCCTGGTGAGTGAAGCCAGGTTGACTGAAGTCCCGGTGAGTGAAGCTGGGCACGGAGTCTTGGTTCGAGGGACCAAGTACGAGTCAGGGAAGGGCTGGAGGCTTGTTCTCGTGACTTAAACTGGATTTGGCCTTGCCTGGATCGGTCCGGTGACCGATCAGGGAAGTTGGCACGGAGTTTCCTCGTGGATCGGTCTGGTGACCGATTCAGCTATGTCTGATCGGTCTGGTGACCAATCAGGGAGCATATAGTGAGTTTGGAATCTTACTGCTCGGCTCCTGATCGGTCTGGTGACCGATCAGGGAGCATACAGTGAGTTTGGGAACCTGACTGCTCGGCTCCTGATCGGTCTGGTGACCGATCAGGGATACTGTTCAAATCGTTCTAATGAACGATCAAATGTCGCGAGTTCCTGACTATGACCGATCAGGATACATCCTGATCGGTCTGAGCATGTCCTGATCGGTCTGGTGACCGATTGAGAGGGTTGGACTGCGAAGCTGAGAAATCACCCTGCAAAGGGGTGGATCGGTCTGGTGACCGATCCACGACTTGGGATCGGTCTGGTGATCGGTCCCGGAGAAGTCGCGATTTCTGATTACGCGTTGGGGACCGATCAGGATGGAGCCTGATCAGTCTGAACCCATCCTAATCGGTCTGGTGACTGATCAGGAGTCTCTCTGATTGGTCCGGTGACTGATCAGTAGCTGGCAGCTTTAATTCAAAAACGCTGTTAGAGCTCTGATTTCGTCTGTTTCTCTGCTGATTAGCTACTGATTTCTGCTCCTAACTACTGATTGTTGATACTCTATTGATTTGCTGAGCTAATGAGCTGCTAAGTGTGCAGGTAACTGATAGATGCAATTTTATTGATTATTTGAGTTGCTAAAATCCATGTTTGACCTATGTTTTTATTGCTAAAATTGTGAAATTGCCCTGGGTTTTAGAACTTACTCTTGTTTTGGACTTAATTGCAAATTTGCATAAAATTGGATTATTTGGCCACTAAATTCTTGATCTATTTTTGTAGGCATCAAGGTTCAAGGATCTAGGGCATATTGGGTCAAACTCGAGTCGGAAGTGACCCGGATCAAATTATCAAGATTACGATTAAATCTGGGTCGTTCGATTCAAAAGCGGCTAGATCTGAGCCATCCGGGATGATCTGAAGTAATCCGAGCTAGGGCTAGGGTTGATCAAACACCCTGATCAAGATCTGAAGGTTTCATCACAATCAGAGCTCAATCAACCGTTGGATCAAGCTTGGAGGGCTCTAGATCATCCATTCAAAGATTAGCTTGATCTGGACCATCCGTTGCAAATCTGGAGGATCCGAGCTACCACGAGGCAGATCCTGACCCCAGATCATCATCATCAAAGTTTGGCTCAAATCAGACCAAGATCAGCCATTGGATTGAAGCAAATCAATCTGGACCGTCCGTGCTTAATTACTTAAGGAAAAATTGCCGCAGCTCTTCCCTATCGCGTCTTCGCCGCTACAGTGTTTTCCTTCCACGTGTTCTTCGTGTTCTTGAGTTTTTTTCTTCATCCGAAGGCGTGATCACTCGATTCTTGATTCAGAGCTAGTGCTAGGTCGTTGGGAAAGCCATCAGAGGAGTATCCGGATCAGATTTGCTCAATAGACAGTGCTGTTGAGAGGTTTCCGCAGTTCTGGCCATTTGACATCTTTTGATCGGCTGTGCTCGATTTCATTCCAACTGAGCTATCTAGAGAGGTTCCCTAGAGAGTTTAGATCATCATCCATTCACCCTCGCACACAGACGCAGCTGAAATGAAGATTCCGAGTGGAAATTTCAGAAATAAGCAATCTGAACTGTATTCAATCGCAGATGGAGTTTTCCCCACGATTTGCTGAGCTTGCGGGTCCGAGGCTCTCCCTTGCTTGACAACCAAGGAGTACCTGAGCTGAAGAAGGGATCGAGGAGTAGTTTTCCTTAGTTTAAATCTTGTTTTAGCTGTAGATTTCATTTCTGTCGAACTCTGTCATGTTTTCTGAATTTGCAATTTTATCAGCTGTTTGGTTTGTTTTCTGCATTGTTTAGCGTAATTAGGTTTCAATTCTTAGATGCTTAGTAGTTTAAGAGCTTGTTTAAGTGACAATTAGATCCAATTTCAAGTAGTTTGCAATTTATTTCTTGCGTGCCGAGTGGAATTGCTGCGTGCCAAGTTGTTGGCTGCGTATCAACATTTTCAGTTTCCTTTCATTAGTTTCTGTTAAGAAGTTGCTAGCTAAGTTTCCTTGCACCTAGATTAGTTGCTTAAATTTGTTTTGCACTAGCTAGTTTAGCCCTTGATCTATTGCGAGAGAGAATTCTTTAGTTAAGCCCTTAATTTCTGCATCCTTAATTTCAGAAATTCGAATTCTGAATTTTTATTTCTCTAGCTCTGATTTCAGTTTCAATTCATCTCCTTAGTATTGCTTAGTTCTTTCTTAATCCTTTAGTTTCCCAATCGAACCAATCCGTTTTAAAAAGAAAAGAAGATTTGAGTTGGAAAATCACTCTCTTCGAATTTGGGGTTAGTTTTTGGCACAAGGGTTCTCTTTTGCGTGCCAACTGTTTTGGAACCATTTGCATTCGAATTTCAACTTGATTTTGTGGCATAAGATTGTGTTTGAATCAATAAGCTTGCACTTACTCAAATCTGAATTTTGTTGGCAGTAGTTGGGATCCAAAAACACTTTGGCTAGTTGAGTAGCAATTGTTTGGTTGAGTTCTAATTTCACATGCCATTAATTGTGTTAAGCTTGTTTATTTCTGAAAACTCCCATCACTGCCTTTACTTCATTGCATAGCAGTTTCTTTGTGTTTGAAATCAGAAAACAGTTTCCCATAAAAAATTTGGTAAGTGCTTAATTAGGTTTCCATTAGTTGAGTTTTCCCTTTAGTGCCAACTTCTTGTTTAGTTCATTAGCTTAAGATTCTTACTTCTCCTTTGCAATTTCATTTTCGATTATAACCCAAAACCAATTACTTATTTGAAACCCCAAAAACACAAACGACACATAAACCAAGCGTGAATCAAATTATATCAACTAGTCCCCGAGAAAAATACGACCTGTGGCCCCTATATTACATTTTCAGATTTTGATTGTAAAAGGGTTTTCAGCATTTATAAATTCTAAATTTGAGACCCACATTCGTGACACATAGTTTGGGCCTATCAAATTTTTGGCGCCGTTGCCGGGGAAGCAACTAGTTGATTTGTTTGATTTTTGCTTGTGTACTTATTTCATATCATTCTTGATTTATTTTTGTGGTTATTGTTATATCTTTTGATTTGATTCTATTTGTTTTATCCCTTTATCCACTTTTATTGCGATTTATTTTGTTTTATGACCAGGTCTTCAGGTGGTGATTTAGAAGAATTCGACCCTGAGATCGAGAGGACTTTTAGAGCTAGGAGGAGCCAGGGCATTCTTGCTGAGACTACAGATATCCCTCCTATTTAGACTATTTTCACTCACTCAGGGAGTGACATAGCAGACCACCAAAGAACCATGAAGGAGCTCGCAGCACCAGATGCTGCATTTCAGTACTCCAGTATAGCATATCCAGAGCTGGGGGGAAATTTTGAGTTAAGATCTGGACTTATTAATTTGCTGCCAAAGTTTCAGGGATTGACTGGAGAGGATCCTAACAAACACCTGCACGAATTCCATGTGGTATGCTCCACTATGAAGCCTCAGGGCATTTCTGAAGAAGACATCAAGCTGAGAGCTTTCCCCTTCACACTGACAGGAGCAGCCAAAGACTGGTTTTATTATCTGCCTACAGGACATGTGTCTAGTTGGATCTCTATGAAGAAGGCATTTTTGGAGAAGTATTTCCCAGCTTCCCGCACAGCTATAATCAGAAAAAGCATCTGTGGGATTCAACAAGTGGTGGGCGAAACACTATATGATTACTGGGAAAGATTTAACAAGTTGTGTTCAAGTTGCCCCCAGCATCAAATCAGCGAGCAATTATTGATTCAATATTTTTATGAGGGACTCTTACAGATGGATAGGATTTTGATTGATGCTGCATCTGGAGGGGCCCTAGTGAACAAGACGCCAATGCAAGCTAGGGAGCTAATTTCTAATATGGCTGAGAATTCCCAACAATTTGGGAGCAGAGCCTTGACCACCAGAGGAGTGGGTGAAGTTCAGGTAGTTCCATCTGATAAGATGCTTGAGAGATTGGAGGAGCTCACCTCGGCTTTTAAACAAATGGAATTAAGAATGGAAAGACAAAATTCAACTCCTTCAGTACCTCCACCCTCTAGTCAAGTGATAAGTGTGTGTGACATTTGCTCTAGTCTAGAGCACACTTCAGACTCATGCCCCACCCTCCAACAAGATGAAACAGTAGCAGCATTAGTAAGAGGATAATTTCCAGCAAGAAACAATCCGTATTCCTCTACTTATAACCCCGGTTGGAGGAATCATCCTAACTTGAGGTATGGGAATGCTTTCTGCCAACAAGAGCCTCAAAATCAACCCTCACAGCAGCCATTACCGAATTTCCAGCAGCCCCAACAAACTCAGAACAATCAGCAAACTTTTCAGCCATCAAACCAAAATTTTCAGCCTCCCTTTCAGCCTATTTTTCAGCAATCGCAGCAGCAATATCAGCCCCAATTCCAGCCATTCCGATAGCAATTTCAGCCTTATCAACAAGGTCAGCAAGTGTGTCTAACATTTCAGCAAGATCAGCCTCAAAACCAGCCATTTTTCCAACCCGCACAGCCCTTGAATCAAAATTTCCAGCCTTACAACCAAGGGTTTCAAAATCAGAATTTTCAGCCCTTGCCACAGAATTTTCCACACCAAAATCAGAACTTTCAAGGCTACAACTCCCAGCAAAGTTTCCAAGAATATCAGCCCTTAAATCAGCCTATCAACAGCCCATCATCCTTTATCAGCCCCAACAGCCAAGTTTTCAACAAAATCAGCAATCAAAATTTCAGCCTTCTACTTCATCGTTTCAGGGACCATCAAAACCCTATGTTAACCAAGGTGGCTATGGGGGATCAAATGGAGGAAATGATCAGCATCAACAAATGATGGAAATGTTTCAACAAATGTTCCAACAACAACAACAACAAAATCACAACATTGAAAGGCAATTGGGTCAATTGGCTAGTGGAATTAATCAAAATCAAGCTCAAGGATCAAGTCAACTCCTTCCCAAACGTTCCTAATCCTAAAGGAATGTGAGTGCTATAACTTTGAGAAGTGGGAAGGT
>JAGFNQ010005731.1:0-21801 GCA_024364735.1 Boesenbergia rotunda
GCCTTTCTGTCTAGACAAGAAACAGAAATTATGTTCTTAGTAAGTGCAGGTACATAACAACAATCATCTAGTTTCCAGTACAAGCCCAGAGGGCAGAGATAGAAAATAAGTTCCAACAGCAACAGCAGCAACTCGTGCTCCATTGCCTACTCGTAGGTCCACCTCGCCCTTTGCCAATGCCCTGCTATTTCTTAGCCCCTGCACATTGGTACAAATGTGAGAAGCACATCCAGTATCTAATACCCATGATGTAGAAATAGAAAGGTTGACTTCTATAACATATATAGCTGAAGTAGAAGGCTCGCTTCTCTTCTTCTTAAGATCCTCCAGGTATACCTTGCAGTTCCGCTTCCAATGCCCTGCCTGCCCTTGATATAATTGCTTGAGGTGGTCAATCATATCGTAAGCATTCATGTTCTCGTGTTGCTTCTGAAGCTCAGAGGACATGTAGCATAGCATTAGGCACGACACGTCTAACGCGTCGTCTTGATGCTTCTGATGAGCATCTCTAACGCTACGGATGGCTGAGGGTGGTGGTGCTTCAGGAACTGCTTGCTCTAGAACGTACCACTTACGTTCCTGTTTGAGGACTATCCTCAAGTTCCTGTACCAGTCCAGGAAATTAGCTCCAGTGAGCTTGTCCTTCTCAAGGACAGATCGCAGAGAGAGAGTGTTTGCGTTTAAAGATATGGCAATCTACAACAGATAAATGCAGAGAATAAATATCATATTCTAGTAATCATCTAATTAGACCTTTAATTAAATGATGCTCCCACTAAATTATAGGAATTTTGGTGGAATCAAGTCATTGGAGTGGTCAAACCACACTACTAGATTCGTACCAATTTACTATAATTTATGTGGGACAAGATCCACATCATACTATGCCTTGAGTTAGCTTTGGCTAAATCGCCCAAGACTTAGTATGATCGGTAGATAACTAATTTATCAATTACATCTCTATGCAACTCTTGTTTATAGGATCAAGAATTAACATTTATGAATAATCTTGAGTTAGCTTTGGCTAAATCGCCCAAGACTATTGATAAATGCGATCTTGTCCTACCTTTCCAACTATTGGAATACGCCTATAGCTTTACTCGATCCAATTGAGTTAACTAGTTACTCAATCTGATTGAGCTCGATCTAACTCGAGCCGTGATAGGCGGGACCAAGGTTGTCCCTCCGCATCCTACCAAGATTAAATGCGTTGCTCTGCTTTGGCAGAATCGACAAGCGCATATGATCGAGGTAGTGATGGGTATCAGGACCCAGTAGGCGTTTACGAGTCCATTCGATTTTAGATCTAATCTAATCAAGGATGTGCATCACATTTAGGCATTTATGAAATCTAATTTAATCCTAAATGTGTATTAAGTGCACATCAAAATGTGGTTCCCACATTACTTGTGCATCTCATACACTTAAGTTTATTTTTACTATTCTACATTATCATGCATCATATACATCACAAGCATAGCAATAATAAAATAAACTTAAGTGACTTGATCATGGCCCTACTAAGACCCTCTCAAGCCAATGAGAGGATCCGATGGTCAACCTAGGTCTAGCGGCTTCTCCAAGCGCTTCCTCTTGACCGTCTTGGTGTTGTCGGCTAGTTCTCCCGAGTCCAAGTTCTCCGGAATTTCTGTCGTCTTCACTTTTGTACATTACAAATTTTTATACTCGAGTTACATTCGAGTCTAAATACGAAATACAACAGAAATAAAATATTAAAAGCCGACACGCAGGTCGCAAACACAATACAACACGGACATGTACAAAAACGGCGCGCAGGCCGTATTATGAATTACAACACAATTTTAATCTCATTAAAAATTGGGTTTTGGGCCATGACCATCACACTACTGTACATAATTCAAAATTATGTAATTTTACAGATTTTATATAATTTTTCTACTGATTTTTAGAATTTTTCGAGTCACAACTCCGCGGCGGTCCCGGTAAGCGGGTTTCGGGCGTAATCGCGAGACAAGGCCCCTTGCGGGGTTAGGAGAAGCACCCCTACTCGTGAAATAACCTTCACGAGTGTCTTCTTGCGATTATACAGCGCCTTTACCCCCTGTTCCAAAATCCATTTGGGCGAAACTTGCCGTTTCGGAGAAGTTTTTCTCGGTGGCAAAGTCTACAAGTGCTTCGCACTCGTCGCTTTGCCTCTACGAGAAAAATACTCAAAAAAAACCTAAAATTTAGAAAAATTATAGAAGCATAAAATTATCTAAATTTTGTATCTAATACAAAAAAATAAAAACCAAAACGAGGACAAGCTTCGCTCGTGGCTCTGATACCACTGTAGGGTTTTTCGGGCCACGAAAACCGCTTTTTCGCGTCGCGGAAACCCCGAAAGCCCCAATAGAAAGGATCCGAGCGAAGAAAACCATTTCAAAAATTTACGAGTGCTCGTTTACATGCTTCAAAACCGATCTATAACCTAGATCTATTAGAGAAGAGAAAAACTACCTTCGATGCGTGCCCCGCAATTCCCGCTCGCTCCTCGGTTGGTGTCGGATCTCAAGGATGCAAAGTAGCAACCCTCTAGAAGTATCCACACAAGCAAGAGAGTGGAGAGGAGAGCCCAAAAGTGTGCTATCACTTGCTTGGGGTCTCGGCCACAAGAGAGGAGAGGGAGAGCCAAAAACCAAAAACCAAGTTGGGAGAGAAATCAAATCACCACAAAAACCTCATTTTGTGTGTATAAGTGGCCGGCCACCATCTTAGGTAACCCCTCATTTGAATTCAAAATTCAAATGGGGAGGTTACTTAGTCTTGATGATGATGCCAAGTCATCACTTGGTCAAGTCAAGGTGATGTGGCTTGAGTCAAGTCAAACTTGCCTCTTATGGACTTTCCATATTTAGCCAAAGTCAAACTTTGACTTCATTATTCTCCCATGATTAGATTCATCCAACACTTGGATCAAACTCGAGTCCAACTCAAGTTGTCTAATTTGAGTCAAGTCAAACTTGCCTTTTATGGACTTTCCATATTTAGCCAAAGTCAAACTTTGACTTCATTATTCTCCCATGATTAGATTCATCCAAAACTTGGATCAAACTCGAGTCCAACTCATGTTGTCTAATTTGAGTCAAGTCAAACTTGCCTTTTATGGACTTTCCATATTTAGCCAAAGTCAAACTTTGACTTCATTACTCTCGGTCCATCATATGGACTTATTCTCCATCTATTGCTTTATGTGTGTGACCCTATAGGTTCTTGTAACGTTGGCAATGCCCTTAAACCTATTTAAGGACATAAGCAATGAGAGGTATCTAGCAACACATCATTGCTACCCAAGTTACAAGAATGTCGAGATCCAACATCACCATTGTGACTAATAATTGTGACCATCACAATATGTGACAACGTCCTTCTATCCTCGATATCTAGATTGATCTTTCATGAGGCATATACCGTGTCATCCTCCAATCAATCTATGTGTCTTGAACTCCAAGTAGACTCACTATAATCAAATAAGCTCAATATCTCATATTGCCTTATTTGGGCATGGCCATGCACTTAGTGATCTCACTCTATCAAGACTATGATATCTCTCCCGTCATATAGGAGGGATAGATCCAATCTACATCACTCACATCCCTCCGCATAATTTGTTACATACCCAGTAATCGCCTTTATAGTCCACCCAGTTACGGGTGACGTTTGACGAAGCCAAAGTACGTAACTCCTTATGTAGAGAACTATGGTAACTTCAGGTCTAGGACTATAGTCATACTAATAGTCACATGAGAAAGTATATGACACTCATATAACGATCCATGATACTTTCTCATGGCGGGCCATTCAGTATACATTCTCTAATGTATACCCATGTGTCAACTTGATATCTCATATCCATGACTTGTGAGATCAAGTCATCATGTTGACCTACATGCTAGTCTCTATGCATTAACATTGTCCTTGAATGTTAATACTTGACTAGGAATAATTAAGAGTAGTGTTCTCTATACCATCTCACTATCGATTCAACTAATCGATTGATATAAATAAGAACCTTCTACTCAAGGACGTTATTATACTAAGTTATTTGGCACCAATACACATAAGTACAATAACCATAAGAAATGCCTTTATATATAAGAAATATATATACAAGAATATGATACAATGAGTCCAAAAAGTAATCATCATATGATTGGCTCTAGGGCTCTCACTAACAGGGTCACTGGTGAAGAAACTGCAAGGTTTATCTTGAGTCCTTGAAGAATAAGGCATCTGATGCCCCATCCTCTTCAGGTATCTTCGTTATTGAATGTCACTCTATTTCCTCTAATACCTGGGTACTTGATACTGGGTGTAGCTCACATATATGTAATGACATACAGGGGCTAAGGAATAGAAGAAGACTCGTCAAAGGAGAAGCGAATTTGCGAATTGGAAATGGAGCAAAGATTGCTGCTGTTGCCATCGGAACATATTTGCTAAAGCTCCCCACTGGACGTGTCTTAGAATTGGATAATTGTTATTTTGTTCCTTCATTAATAAAGAACATTGTATCTATTTCATGTTTGAATGAAAAGGGTTATCATTTAACTTTTAGTAACAATTGTTGTTACATAACTTTAAATGACGTTCTTTATGGGAATGGAACTTTGTGCAATGGTATCTACACGTTAGATTTATCCAGTGACGTTTTCAATATCGAAGTAAGCAACAAACGTGCTCGAATAGATAATCGAATAGACTCCTACACTTGGCATTGCCGTCTTGGCCATGTAAGTAAGAAACGCATGACCGAATTACACCGATGTGGAATTTTGGAATCATTTGAACCCGGTTCATTTGATACATGCGAATCATGCTTAAAAGGCAAGATGACCAAATTACCCTTTTCCGGAAAAGGTAATCTAGTGGGTGAATTGCTTAGTCTAATACATACTGATGTATATGGACCAATGTCAACTCTCGCACAAGGAGGCTATAGCTACTTCATCACCATTATCGATGATTACTCACGATTCGGGTATGTGTTCTTGATGAAACACAAATCTGAAGCCTTTGAGAAATTCAAAGAGTTCAGAAATGAAGTAGAGAAACAGCTTGGCAAAAGTATTAAAATACTTCGATCCGATCGGGGTGGTGAATACTTAAGTCAAGAGTTTCAAGATTATCTTAGGGACATTGGGATATTGTCCCAATGGACTCCGCCGTATACACCACAGCATAATGGTGTATCTGAGAGGCGCAATCGAACCTTGATGGACATGGTTAGGTCTATGATGAATCATGCAACTCTTCCAAAATCCTTTTGGGGCTATGCACTAAAGACAGCTGTTTACTTGCTAAACAGATTCCCGACCAAGGTAGTCTCAACTACTCTATATGAGATATGGAATAGTAAGAAACCTCACTTAACTCACCTTAAGATATGGGGTTGTCCGGCTTATGTGAAGCGGACTGTATCAGACAAATTGGATGCTAAGTCTGATAAATGTCTATTTATTGGATACCCTAAGGAAATGAAGGGTTACCAATTCTATCATCCCTTGGAACAAAAGGTGTTTGTTTCAAGGCATGCTGTATTTCTAGAAAAGGAATTTCTTTTACAAGAAAACAGTGGGAGTGGCATTGAACTTGATGAAGTTCAAGAAACTCCAATAGACATTACAGAGACACCTAGTCTAGACCCACAACCAATACCTCATAATGATGAGCTATCAGTTGAACCTAAAATAACACCACCTCTTCGTAGGTCTGATAGGACACGTAATATTCCAGAGAGATACGAATTTCTCATAAGTGAATCGAACGACGTGTTACTCATAAGCGATGACGAACCTATCAGTTATGAAGATGTTCTGAAAAGTTCAGAAAGGGACAAATGGCTTACAGCCATGAAGTCGGAAATGGATTCCTTGTACGAAAATCAAGTATGGGACTTGGTTAACCCACCTGAAGGGATTAAGCCCATAGGGTGCAAGTGGGTTTTCAAGAAGAAAACTGACATGGAAGGTAATGTTGTTACCTTTAAAGCTAGATTAGTGGCAAAAGGATATCGTCAAAAACAAGGAATTGATTATGACGAAACCTATTCGCCAGTAGCTATGCTTAAATCCATTCGGATGCTCCTAGCCATAGCAGCTCATTATGATTATGAGATATGGCAAATGGATGTGAAAACAGCTTTCCTTAACGGAAACCTGCTTGAGGATGTATACATGATACAACCTGAAGGTTTCGCATCGGTTGATAAAACCAAAGTATGCAAGCTTCGACGATCCATATATGGACTGAAGCAAGCATCTAGGAGCTGGAACATCCGTTTTGATGAGACAATCAAAGAGTTTGATTTCTCACAAAATCCTGACGAACCTTGTGTGTACAAGAAGGTTAGTGGGAGTGCAGTCGTATTCCTAGTATTATATGTCGACGACATCTTACTTATAGGAAACGATGTATCAGTCTTACAAACAGTTAAAATTTGGTTGTCCAAAACTTTCTCCATGAAAGACCTGGGAGAAGCAACCTATATCCTTGGGATTAGAATCTATAGAGATAGATCAAAACGGTTGCTTGGTCTTTCGCAGTCTACATATATAGACCGAGTGCTAAAAAGGTTTAGCATGTCGGAATCCAAGAAAGGTTACCTTCCCATTAGGCATGGGATCAACCTTTCAAAGTCTATGTGTCTGCGCGCAGAAGACGAGAGGATTTGCATGAATAAGATTCCCTATGCATCCGCGATAGGATCTATCATGTATGCTATGTTGTGTACTAGGCCCGATGTATCATATGCTCTGAGCGTCACGAGCAGATACCAGTCGGATCCAGGAATGGATCATTGGGCGGCTGTCAAGACAATCCTAAAGTACTTAAGAAGAACTAAGGATGTGTTCCTAATATATGGAGAAGGAGATATGGTAATATGTGGAAGTTAAAATAATCCATGAATTGGGTTTATTTTAATTTTATAAAATCAATTATGAATTGATTTTTCCATAATAAGAAAGTTTATAAATTTCTTATAAAATTTATTCCATAATTTAAAGAGAAGAAGAATTAGTTTTTATTATAAATTAGTTTATAATAAAGACTTGGTTTAAACGGAATTAATTCATAAGAATTTATAGGATAAATTTCTTATGATAAATAATTAGTTTTATTATAAAGTTAGTTATAATAAAATTCATAAGAGAATTTATAGGATAAATCTCTTATGATAACTAATTTGTTTTTATTATAAATTGTTTATAATAAGACTAGGCTTAAACGAAATAAGCAATAAGAAAATTTATAACATAAATTTCTTATAACTAATTCCGTTAATTCCGTTAATTCGGTTTAGAGGGAGACTTAGCAAAGGAGTTGCTACTATATAAAGGAACCAAAGGCTAGCCCTTATTCCACACAATTAAGAGATTAATTACTCCCTCTCTCTTTCTCTTAATCTCCTCTCCTCCACCTCTTCTTCCTCCCTTAGGGCCGGCGCACCCTAGCCTCTCTAGGGCCGGCGCCCAACCACAACACCAATAAGGGTGTTTGCCGTGAGGTTTCAAGAAGGAGAAGAACCCGAAGACGAAGAAGAAGAAGCGGATAGCGACTCCTCTCTTCTCGGAATTTGATTCCGTTATTTCATCGGTTAGTTTTTCCATTATTTCTCTTGTCCTTCTAGTTGTGCCTTCTGAGAATCTAGTAGTTCTCGTCGGCACAAAACTCGTGACTTTGTGAAGTCATCCCGAAGAGAACTCGACGTGGACGCGAATAGAGGCGGAGCTTCCAAGGGACGCTACGGTTGGATCTCGTCCCTTCCTTCGAGATACGCGAGGTATAAAAGTAAATTAGTTTACTTTTCCGCAAAATTTTATTGTATGATTATGTCAACACACCATAGGGATTGCATGCTAGATACGGAGTTAAAATAATTTAGGAAATTATTTTATGCAAACTCTTCCGCTGCACGTAAAAATTTTAAATTTTACGAACTCGTATCCTTGTCAACATGCACCCGGTCCCAACAGTTCCAACCATTGATGAAGCAATACCGGTTTACTGCGACAACAATGGAGCTATTGCACAAGTAAAGGAACCAAGGTCTCATCAGCGATCCAAACATGTGCTTCACCGCTATCATCTGATCAGAGAGATTATAAGTAGGAATGATATACAAATTGAGAAAATTCCCACTGAAAGGAATTTAGCAGATCCTTTAACTAAGGCCTTGCCTCAAAGCATGTTTGGGGTCATGTTAGAGCCTGTGGTATTGGGTACCGTAGCGATTGACATTAGGCCAAGTGGGAGTTTGTTAGTGATATGAGTGAAGTGTCCTAAGGCAATCCTAAGGCAATCGCCTTATGATTGTAATTATTTATTTTAATAAATGAATATTCACTATTTGAGTATACATGTTTGTGTATTTGATTGAGATCTTAAACTCATTTACTGAATGCCCGCAATACAATTCACAGCATGAGAGAATTTGTGATGAATTCACAACTAGTGATTATCTCTACATGTGCAATTGTGAAGTATTGAAATTGTTCCTAGTCGATGAATTGATAAATATGGACACTATCAATTCTGTTGAGACTAGCATGGGTTATTCTCTAATCAGCTGATTCTCACTGGCTGGTGACATTGAGATGTCCGGAGATAATCATGAATGCTAGTTAAGGGAACTAGTTCATTGGAGTGACTGGCTGTAAAACATCATATGGTAGTCTACATACAGATATGTCAGTGAAGTTCTTACTGCAGCTTAAGTGCGATGTTCCTTTGACTTGCGGTGTTCAAGTCATCTTGGTCATGGAGACTTATACTTTGACATCTTAAGCAAGCATCTCTAAGGAGGTGTAGACCCAGGATGATTGGGTATAAGTCGAAGTGCCCGAAGATGTTTGAACAACCTACAAAGGATTCACCACTCCTTGCGAGGAGATGTATACCCGAGGCCTATCGTCGTATTGTTACTCGAAGCCTCTGGCTAGAGCATGACATGTTCAGAGTATGAATCTCTTAAATACATGAGAGTAATTAGAATTCGTAGGATGAGAAAACGTTACTTGGGTTAGGTGTGACGTAGTCAGCCTAGTGGGGACTGACACATATAGACTATGTCCTGAACCAAGTGGGTATAAGATGGTGAAGGGAATGGGGCACAATTCATTATAGCTGCTGAAGGGTTTCAGAATTGTTTCTGAGGACAACTGTTGATCTTTCGATTAATTGGGGATCATGATGTACTACTAGGTGCCACTCATGATTGTTCTATAATTGATTAATTATAGACGGCCAACATAAATCGAAAGCCTATTTAGTCACACGCACTACGAGTTGAAAATTGGATTTTCCAATCAAGAGAGATTGGGTTTGGTTGAGCCAAACGATAAGTCGAATCTGAATTTTTCAGAGACGCATCGGAAGCGTAAAATGGCTAAGTCTTTTGAAGACTTAATAGATGAATTAAATAAGTTTAATTCATTTGGTCGTGGGTTGGATGGGCCGGCCAAAGAGGGCCTCCATCCTCTTTGCTTGGCTGGCCACAACAAAGGGAGAGAACCAAGTTTTTTGGATCAATTTATAAAATAAGTCAAGTGTGGTTTGTTTTATAATAAACCAAGGTTTGGTTTATTTCTTCATGGAAATTAAAATGAACCATGGATTGGTTTATTTTATAAAATCAACCATGGATTGATTTACTATGATAAGGAAATTTATTCCATAGGAGAGAAGAGACTTGATTAATTTTTATCATGAATTAAAATATGATTTTAACCATGATATAAAATCAAACTTGGCATGATGGAATAAGTTATTCCATATTTGAGAGGCTTGATGCTTGAGAGGCTACTATATAAAGGACCCAAGGCAAGGCTTGAAAAATAATCGAAGAGATGAAGGTTATAGGTTCTCTCCCTCTCTTTCTCTCCTTCTCTTCTCCCCTTCTTGCCATGCGCCAACCAGCCCCAAGAAGGAGCACCAGCCGACCGCCCCTGCCCTTTCCATGCCGACAACCACCTGCTGCCGAAAGAAGGTGCTGCCGGAATTAGAGTTTGCCACAAGGATCTTTTTGCCGCAAGCCTCTTCTTTTGCTTCGCCGGAATTTTGATTCCGGCCATCCTTTTGTGGTTAGTCTTCCGACTTCTCTCTTGGTTTTCTTGTCGCGTTCTCGGAGAATCAAGTAGTTCTCATGAACACGAAACTCGTGGCTTTACGAAGTCATCCCGAAGATACTCGGCATGGACGCGAATAAAGGCGGAGCTTCCAAGGGACGCTTAGATCTCGTCCCTTCTTTCGAGTTACGCTCGGTAATATGTAAATTAGTTTACGTTTCAGCAAAATTTTAAATATATGATCATGTCTACACAAGATACAATTGCATGCTTAGATGTGTGGTTAAATAATTTTAGAAATTATTTATGCTAAACCTTCCAATGCACGTAATTAATTTTAAAATTATGAACCTGCATCCATGTCAACATGCACCCGGTCCCAACACAGGCAGAACCTAAGTCGAACCTGGGTTTTGATAATGGCAAAGGGTTTAAAAGTTAAGATGTTAGTTTGGTCTAACGTGTTCACTGAGTGTGCAGAAAGAAGTCCTAGCGAAGGGCTACTAGGCACCTAGCGAAGGACTGCTAGGCATCGAAACCCTAACACCTGGCGAAGGGATGTTGGGAACCTGGCGAAGGGCTGCTAGGAGTCTAAGACCTGGCGAAGGACTACTAGGCACCTGGCGAAGGGCTGCTGGGAATCTAAGACCTGGCAAAGGGCAGCTAGGCACCTGGCGAAGGTCTGCTTGGTACCGAAGACCTGGCGAAGGACTGATGGACAAAAGTCCAACCGGAGTAGCCGGTTGGCAAAAGGTAAACTCTCCTGAGAGTAGTAGGTGAGGACGCGTTCCCCGTCGAGGGAACAGTAGGCGTCGGTTCACCCTAGGGTTCCATTTAGGAGACCCGAAGTCAGAACCAAGACAGCTACGACTGCAAAAACTTATCTAACACTCTTGCTTTGCTGTTTTGAGCTAACCTTGCATTTAGGACCGAAGGAATGAGTTTCTGCAGCTCAGAACACCCCAAAGGAGAGGGGCAGTGTAGCGACCCGCCTTCTTACTGCCTTAGACGGATCGTTACTTCTCTCTACTTCCCGGTTCTTTTGATACATGACTAAAAATGCGGAAATCTTTTTTTTTTTAAACTTTTAAATTCATCTAACAATTATATTCTAACTTAAGCAGTCATGCATGCTACCATATCACACTTTCTTTCTCAAAACTCGTAGTTGATACTTATTGAAACAAGCCTCACCCAACTCAAACTGCCCGTACCAGTCGACTGGTACGCCTGTAATCAGAATTACAGGTTTTCGACTCTTGCTTCTTAAGTCCACCATTCATTCAGTTTCGAGCCATATCAAACTACGACACAATTTCTATACTCTATGTCAGTTTCCTAAACAATTTAGCCAATCAAACGAATCCATAAACTTGAATTTAGGACTTTTATGGAAGAAAATAAACTAAACAAGTTTATATAAACTTTAACAATAGAGTTTGTACCAATCTTGACTCCTATGCATTCATAACGCCAAATACATGTTCTACAACCTTGCTAATGCATTATGAAATGTGATTGCAACTTTTCTAAACATTTTTAAGCAATAAAACTTGATTCAAAGGGAAAATTGATACTATCTTGGCACAAACACCTTTTTCTCTAACAAAGTATCAATATCTCTAACTACTTACACTTCTACTCATCCAATGCAATCATAAGGATATGTATGCTAAATGAAATGACATGGAATCTTTTCTCTAAGAAATTGAGCATGTAAAACTATCCAAAACTCAAATACTCTATAATCTCCATAAGCAAGAACTTGAAATTTGAATAAACTTAAACATTGCAATTCAAATAACTAAATTGTCTCGTCTCAAAGATCTCTCCATAATCAGCCACCACACACACTCTACTCAGCACCGCCTCGTCGTCTTCCTTCAGAATTGCTTGCCTTTACCTTTATCTGCAATAAGAGGAAATGCAACTAGTAAGCAAAAAGCTTAGTAAGTACTATCTAGCTCACAAAAACTCGAAATATGCAAACATGCTTCTAGATCAAACTGAACATCATATGAGATACTAATATGCTTGAAAGAAAAACTAAGGACATGTATAGCTCAAAACATGCATACTCAAGCAATAATAAATCTCATTTTACTTTTCTTGGCTCAACTTGAAACTTTAGCTATTCTTTAACTTTTTAAAAACTTTCTTAAACTTTAGAAACTTTGCTAAAGCATATACTTGAAAATAATAATCACTTGGATCCACTGAAGACGTAAGTACCATCTCATATGCGCGTTCCCTAAAAGGTTGGGGTAGCGAGCCACCAATCCTAATAGAGCAGACCTTGGTCTACCAGGGCCAAGACCTTGGAATTGGACACCTGGATTTCTTTAACGACGCCCTTGGACGCCGGGTACTGGCCTTAGAAAATAAAATACTTACTTTTTCTTATCTTGAATGCCTTGGCATTTTAACAAGCACCTTGTGTGCCCAAATCCATAAGTCTTGACATTTGGGGACTTCTTAAGGCCTTGGCCTTTTCTTTTCTTATCTTTATCTTCTCTTTTCTTTTCTCATAACTTTTCTTAGACCCTAACCTCATATAGGGTACTTAATTAAACTTATAGTAATACCCCAAAAAAATTTTCCATTTTAAGTCCTTAAAGTCCTTAGAACTATTTAAAAATGTTCTATAAATATTCTAGATATTTTTAGGAATTTTTAGAAATTTTTATGGAATTTTTCGAGTCCGTTTAGTATTTCTAGAAAAGGAAAAACTTTAAAGGGCAGCAGGGGGGTTCGAACTCGCGACCACAGGAGGAGCAAGCCCTTAAGGGCGTGCAAGTGACCGGCTAGGCTAGGGTATCAAGCACAACAAAAGGTGGAGAGAAATAATTTTATAGAGTAGTTACGTTTTTTTTTCATGAAGAGGTATTTAAACCCCGCTTAAGTCGCGTGAAACCCTTGGAGGAGAATTTTCGGCTACGTGCGAGAAGGGGGCGAGGGAGGGGCGGCGAAAACAAAAGGGAACCTAGGTTTTCTTTCCTCCTCTCCTCTCCTAAGGGGCGCCGGCTAAGGGAATCTCAAGGGGGTCGGAGCGTTTCGTTCGTCTCGACGAGAAGAACACGTAGGCGCGGACGGTTCGTAGAGATCTCAAGTTTCACCCGAGCCCTAGTCGTCTAATTTCGGTTGTAAGTCCAAGAAATCAAGGTAAGTACTACTCACCTGCAGTAAGAGGCGGTTTTCCGCAAGAATTTTCCCTTAAAAGTTTTAAAAGAGATATTTCTTTTTGTTAAGATTTTGCATGTGATCTTAGTTCATTATATGCTTATATATATTTGATAGAGTATCCTATGTGAGTTTAGGGTCTAGGAAATCTATAAGAAAAGAAAAGAAAGATAAAGAAAAAGAAAAGAGAAGGCCAAGGCCTTACGAAATCCCAAAAGTCAAGACTTAGGGATTTGGGCACACAAGGTGTTCGATAAAATGCCAAGGCATTTAAAGATAAGAAAGAAAAGAAAGAAAAGCTATTTTATTTTCTAAGGCCAGTACCCGGCGTCCAAGGGCGTCGTTAAAGAAATCCAGGTGTCCAATTCCAAGGTCTTGGCCCTGGTAGACCAAGGTCTGCTCTATTAGGATTGGCGGCTCGCTACCCCAACCTTTTAGGGAACGCGCATAAGATGGTACTTACGTCTTAAGTGGATCCAAGTGAGTTATTATTTTCAAGTATATGCTTTAGCAAAGTTTTCTAAAGTTTAAGGAAGTTTTCTAAAAGTTAAAGAAAGATTTAAAGTTAAAGAATTGCTAAAGTTTCAAGTTAAGCCAAGAAAAAGTGAGTTAAGACTTATTAATGCTTGAGTATGCATGTTTTGAGTTATACATGTTTTAGTGTTTCTTTTAAGCATAAAAGTATCTCATGTGATTTCACATTGTTTAAAAAGCATGCTTGCACATTTCGAGATTTTGTGAGCTAGATAGTACTTGCTAAGCTTTATGCTTATTAGTTGCATTTCCTCTTGCTGCAGGTAAAGATAAAGGTAAGCAATTCTGAAGGAAGGCGACAAGGCGGTGCTGAGTAACGTGTGTGTGGTGGCTGACCTTGGAGAGGTCCTTGGGACGAGACAGTTTAGCTTATTTGAAATGCAATGTTTAAGGTTTCCAAATTCCAAGTTATTGTGTTATGGAGTTTATTAAACATTTATGCTTCGGATAGTTTTACATGCTCAATTTTGTAGGATGCAGATTCCATGTCATTTCAATTAGTATGCATACTTTTGTGAATGCACTAGATGAGCAAGGGCATGAGTAGTTTAGCATGTTGATACATTGAATTTTAGACTTATTCTTGAGCTCATTATTCCCTTTTGGACTAAGTCCTAATTGTGCTTAAATTGCTTGTAAATTCGGTAGAAAAGTAAGATTTACATTCTATGAAGTTCTAGAAATGTTATAGAATCTGATAAGTGGAGTTTGGATAGGTAGAAATGCTTAGGAGTTATTTGATGCATGTGCCAAGATGTTGTTAGTCTCCTTTTGAATTAAGTTTTCATTGCTTTAAATATGCTTAGAAAAGATACATTCATATTCCATAATGCTTTAGTAATGTTATAGAGCCTTGTGTGATGAGTTTAAATGCATGACTATTAAAGTTAGAATATCATTCTTAGATAGATTTAAATACAAAAAAAAGGTAAGAAAGTTCCGCATTTTTAGTCGTGCATTAGAGTCAAGAAGTAGACAAGTAACGGTCCGTCCAAGGTAGAGAAGGCGGGTCGCTACAGTTGGTATCAGAGCAGTTCCTATTCTCCACCATCACACACACATCAGCATCAACCTTGCCGTCTTCAAGTAAGAAAGTTTTAAGTTTCAATTTTTCTATTGCTCCTTTACTTAACTGCAGTATAGAGAAATGCTTAAGTACTTACTCATATGTGCATAGAATAAGGAAGCATGTATAATACCTTAGTATCACGGAATCAGGTTTAATCCCTAGGATGGATATTAGGTTACTAAGTAAGAAGACAAGTTTATACCTAGAGATGTAGTAGTGATTTCTTGTTCCCTTATGCATTATTAGATGGCAAGAAGAGGCCGAGCTCCTAATGTGAGGAACAACACTCCAGTTCAAGATAACAATGAGCCTGGCACAGAACAGCCAAACCTGATGGCAGTCATTGCTCAAATGCAAGCTCAGATTTCAGAGCAACAGAAGACCATCGCCACACTGATGGCAAATCAGTACCCAGTGCCCCCTACACCACCCACAGCAGGGGTGGAAACTCCAGTGGTGGCTGAAGTCCCACCAGCCACACAGGAGACCCCTGCCGTGAACCGAAGACAAGAAGCATACCTCGTCCAGTGACAGAGGCTGAAACCTGAAAGCTTCTCAGGCACGACTGAGCCCTGGGATGCCCAGGCTTGGTTCAAGACTTTAAAGAGCACAATGGAGCTTCTTGACTGGCCAGAAGTCGAGAAGGTCAAATGTGCCTCCTTCTGCCTAACTGGAGATGCTCGTATGTGGTGGGAGCGGGTCAAGAGTAAGAGGATAGTCAACCAGATGAGCTGGGCAGATTTCGAGCAAGAGTTCTATGAGGAGTTCTTCCACATACGGGTTACCAACAAGCACTACGAGGACTTCATGGAGTTCAGACAAGGTAACCTACCAGTGGGAGAAGCAGTCGCGAAGTTCAACAGACTAGCTCGCCTCTGCCTAGAGCTAGTCAGCACAGAGAAGGAGCGAGTCAGACTGATGCTCCGCATGTTGAACCCTGAAATAGCACTCAACGTGAACAGCGGGACGCACCGACCCCAGACCAGCGAGGAGTTGGTCAGTAGTGCTCTAATCTCAGAGCACTATCTGAATAGCATCAAGGCACAACAAACACAGCAGAAGCCAGTCCTGATTGAGAACAAGATGACAGGAGGCCAGAAGCCTCAGCCAAATAACCAGAACTGGAGGAACAAGAACCATAAAAGGAAGCAGTGGCCTGGCAGCCAAAAAGGAAACCCAGAGAACAAGCAAGCTAGGTATCCACCTTGTCCTAAGTGTGGGAGGACCCATCCAGGAGCATGCCTTTTGGGTGTAACTGGATGCTACTCATGTGGACAAGAGGGACACAGATCCAAAGACTGCCCAAACAAGTTTAAGGTACTTCCTCAGCAGTCCGTACAGTATGGAGGCAAGCCTCAGTTACATTACATGCCTACTATACTAGAGGGACCTCAGATCAGTCAGGGAGGGTTGGAAGCAGCACCAGTTCCAACCAATGCCAGAGTCTTTTCCCTTACGAAGGAAGAAGCTGCCAGCGCCTCCACGGTCGTAACAGGTCAAATAGTTATTTTTCAGCATTTAGCTACTACACTGTTTGACACTGGGGTGACCCATTCTTTCGCATCAGTACCTTTTGCTAGTAAGTTACAGGCGCCTGCAGAGAGTTGGGAGTCCAGATTCCTGACAACTCTCCCTTCAGGGGAAATCATGGAATCCACCCAGCGGCTCCGGGCTATGCCAATCAAGATTTCAGACCGAGAGCTATATGTCGATCTGATAGTCCTTGCGATGCAAGACTTCGACATCATACTGGGCATGGATTTCCTCAGTAAGTACAGCGCTTCAGTGGACTGCCGTAGAAGGAAGGTGGTTTTCAGCCCAGAAGGGGAACCACCATTCGAGTTTCAAGGAGCCCCAAAGAGGAAGACTCAGAAATTCCTCTCAGCCTTGGCAGCCCACCAGATGCTAGAGCAAGGGTGTGCTGGTTTTCTTGCACACGTAGTGGACTCAGAAGCAAAGAAAGAACTCAAGCAGGAGGATGTACGGGTAGTCTGCGAATATCCAGAAGTGTTCCCAGAAGAACTACCTGGACTACCGCCCAACAGGGAGGTGGAATTTGAGATTGAGCTAGTGCTAGGTACCGGTCCGGTCTCAAAAGCCCCATATCGTATGTCTCCTGCAGAGTTGAAGGAATTACAAGAGCAACTCCAGGAGCTACTAGACAAGGGCTTCATCCGCCTGAGTCATTCACCCTGGGGAGCTCCTGTACTTTTCGTCAAGAAGAAGGATGGGTCTATGCGTCTGTGCATAGACTATAGAGCTCTAAACAAGGTAACCATCAAGAATAAGTACCCCCTTCCTAGAATAGATGATTTATTTGATCAACTCAAAGGGGCTACAGTGTTCTCGAAGATAGACCTGCGTTCTGGGTATCATCAGCTAAAGGTTAAAGAAAGTGACATCCCCAGGACGGCCTTCAGGACAAGATACGACCACTACGAATTTGTAGTGATGCCTTTTGGAGTAACCAATGCTCCAGCAGTCTTCATGGAGCTGATGAACCACATCTTTAGGGAGTATCTCGATAAATTCGTCATTGTATTTATTGATGATATTCTCATATACTCACAGACTCCAGAGGACCATGCTACACACTTGAGGATAGTGCTGCAGATCCTTCAGCAGGAGAAGCTCTATGTAAAGTTCTCAAAGTGTGAGTTTTGGCTAGATCAGGTGACCTTCCTAGGTCACATTGTATCCAAAGAAGGCATTCAAGTTGATCCAGCCAAGATAGAAGCAGTCAGCAACTGGTGTAGACCCAAGAATGCCAGTGAAATCAGGAGTTTCTTAGGCCTGGCAGGATATTACAGAAAATTTATGGAGGACTTTTCCAGAATAGCCTCTCCACTCACAGCCTTGACCAGAAAGAACAAGAAGTTTGAATGGTCAGATAAATGCGAGCACAGTTTTCTAGAGCTGAAGAAGAGACTGACCAGTGCTCCCATCCTGACGGTTCCAGAGGGTGACAAGGCCTTTGACATCTACAGTGATGCATCCAAGATGGGCCTTGGAGCTGTCCTCATGCAAGAAGGAAAGGTAATAGCGTATGCCTCCAGACAGCTCAAGGATTATGAGAAGAATTACCCTACTCATGACCTTGAGCTAGCAGCTGTGGTCTTCGCACTGAAATTCTGGCGACATTACCTGTATGGGGTGCAGTATAGAATCTTCACAGACCATCAGAGTTTGAAGTACTTCTTCACTCAGAAGGATCTGAATATGAGGCAGCGCAGGTGGCTAGAGTTGGTCAAGGATTATGACTGTGAAATCCTCTACCACCCAGGTAAAGCTAATAAAGTGGCAGATGCACTGAGCAAGAAATCCTGTGCAGCACTGATGTCCTTATCATCACTGTCTCCACCACTTCAGAAAGAAATAAAAGATTTTGGAGTCGAGGTTATGGTTGGGCAATTTTCTGCATTGACCCTAGAGTCAACCCTGCTTATAGATATACAAGAAAAGCAAGATCAAGACCCAGAGATCCAGAAGATCAAGCAGGGGATCCAAGAGGCAGAAAATTTAGAGTTTCGAGTATCAGACAGTGGCATCCTCTACCTTGGAGACCGCCTTTGCGTCCCCAATGACGAGGAACTGAGAAAGAGCATCTTGGAAGAAGCCCACAGTACTCCTTATTCGATGCATCCAGGTTCCATCAAGATGTATCAAGATCTAAGGAAAAGATTCTGGTGGTCTGGACTCAAGCGAGACGTGGCCAGATATATCAGTACCTGCTTGACCTGCCAGAGAGTCAAGGCAGAGCACCAGAGATCAGGAGGAGTTCTACAGCCACTTCCCATTCCAGAGTGGAAGTGGGAAGAAATATCCATGGACTTTATCACAGGTCTTCCAAGAACCACCCATGGACACGATGCAATTTGGGTGATAGTGGACAGATTGACCAAGTCTGCCCACTTTCTAGCCATCAAGGTGTCACACTCAGTAGAGCATTTGGCGCAGTTATATGTGAAGGAAGTGATCAGGCTTCATGGAGTTCCGAAGTCTATCATTTCTGACAGAGACGGGCGCTTTGTCTCTCACTTCTGGGAGTGCGTTCAGCACGCACTAGGCACCAGACTTAAATTCAGCACAGCCTTCCATCCCCAGACTAATGGACAGACAGAAAGAGTAAATCAAATTTTAGAAGATATGCTCAGGGCCTGTGCACTAGATTTTAAAGGCGGTTGGTGCAAGTACCTGTGTTTAGCTGAATTTGCCTACAACAATAGCTATCAGGCCACTATCAAAATGGCACCTTATGAAGCATTATATAGCAGGAAATGCAGATCACCCATATGTTGGCAAGAAGCTGGTGAGAAGAAAGAGATGGAGTCAGGACTAGGCAGCCAGACTGAGCTTATAGACGAGACCACTCAGGCTATCCAGATGATCCGCCAGAGGATTGAGACTGCCCAGAGTAGACAGAAAAGTTATGCTGACACACGCCGTAGGCCACTTGAATTCCAAGTTGGAGATTCAGTATTTCTCAAAGTCGCTCCTATGAAGGGAGTGATGAGATTTGGCAAAAAGGGCAAGCTGAGTCCTCGCTACATAGGACCCTACAAGATTATAAAGAGAGTTGGGAAGGTAGCCTATGAGCTAGACTTGCCAGAGGATATGTCCGCTATCCACAGTACCTTTTATGTCTCTATGCTAAAGAAGTGTATTCACGATCCCAATCAAGTGATTCAGCCTCAGTCAGTGCAGATCCAAGAAGATCTTAGCTATGAGAGCCGACCGACACAGATAGTGGACAAAGCAGTTAAAAGATTAAGAAATAAAGAAGTGCCACTAGTGAAGGTCACCTGGCAGAATCAACAGCATGAGGAAGCTACTTGGGAACGTGAAGACAGCATGAGAGAAAAATATCCAGAATTATTTTAAGTTCGAGGACGAACTTTTCATAAGGTATGGGGGATTGTAACGCCCCAAAAAAAATTTCCATTTTAAGTCCTTAAAGTCCTTAAAACTATTTAAAAATGTTCTAGAAATATTCTAGATATTTTTAGGAATTTTTAGAATATTTTTATGGAATTTTCCGAGTTCGTTTAGTATTTTTAAAAAAGGAAAAACTTTAAAGGGCAGCAGGGGGGTTCGAACTCGCGACCACAGGAGGAGCAAGCCCTTAAGGGCGTGCAAGTGACCGGCTAGGCTAGGGTATCAAGCACAACAAAAGGTGGAGAGAAATAATTTTATAGAGTAGTTACGTTTTTTTTTTCATGAAGAGGTATTTAAACCCCGCTTAAGTCGCGTGAAACCCTTGGAGGAGAATTTTCGGCTACGTGCGAGAAGGGGGCGAGGGAGGGGCGGCGAAAACAAAAGGGAACCTAGGTTTTCTTTCCTCCTCTCCTCTCCTAAGGGGCGCCGGCTAAGGGAGCAGTACTTACCTTGATTTCTTTGGACTTACAATCAAAATTGACGTCTAGGGCTCGGGAGAAACTTGAGATCTCGATGAACCGTTCGCGCCTACGCGTTCCTCTCGTCGAGACGAACGAAACGCTCCGCACTCCTTGATTCTCCCTTGGCCGGCGCCCCCTTAGAAGATGAGAGGGGGTCTTGGTGGTCGGCGTGCACACAAGAGAGGGGAAGAGGGGCGGCGTGCGTGTGGCTTGGGGAGGAAGGGGTTTTAGTTGAGGGAAAATATAAAATTTCTCTCTTTAATTATCTATTTATACTTAGGGTATTTAAGTCCAACTTATAACTTAACTTAATATCTCTCTATTTTCTTTCAGCACACCCTTGCTGGGGCTCCTGGTTAACCCGACCAACTTAAGTCGTTGGTTCCATGGGAGGTCTCGGGTTCAAAACTCGTCCAGGCAACTTTTTGCCGAAACTTTATTTCTTTTACTAAAAATACTAAACGGACTCAAAAAAATACAAATAAATACTCTAAAAATTTCTAAAAATATCTAGAATATTTCTAAAACATTTTTAAATAGTTCTAAGGACTTTAAGAACCTCAATATGGAAATTTTGGGGCGTTACAATCCCCCATACCTTATAAAAAGTTCGTCCTCGAACTTAAAATAATTCTGGATATTTTTCTCTCATGCTGTCTTCACGTTCCCAAGTAGCTTCCTCATGCTTTTGATTCTGCCAGATGACCTTCACTAGTGGCACTTCTTTATTTCTTAATCTTTTAACTGCTTTGTCCACTATCTGTGTCGGTCTGCTCTCATAGCTAAGATCTTCCTGGATCTGTACTGACTGAGGCTGAATCACTTGGCTAGGATCGTGAATACACTTCTTTAGCATAGAGACATGAAATGTACTGTGGATAGCTCACATATCCTCTGGTAAGTCCAGCTCATATGCTACCTTACCAACCCTCTTTATGATCTTGTAGGGTCCTATGTAGCGAGGACTTAGCTTACCCTTTTTGCCAAATCTCATCACTCCCTTCATAGGAGTGACCTTGAGGAATACTGAATCTCCAACTTGGAATTCCAGTGGCCTACGGCGTGTGTCAGTATAACTTTTCTGTCTACTCTGGGCAGTCTCAATCCTCTGGCGGATCGTCTGGATAGCCTGAGTGGTCTCATCTACAAGCTCAGTCTGGCTACCTATTTCTGACTTCGTCTCTTTCTTTTCACCAGCTTCTTGCCAACATATGGTGATCTGCATTTTCTGCCATACAATGCCTCATAAGGTGCCATCCTGATGGTGGCCTGATAGCTATTGTTGTAGGCAAACTCAGCTAAGCACAGAAATTTGCACCAACTACCTTTAAAGTCCAACGCACAAGCCCTGAGCATGTCTTCTAAAATCTGATTTACTCTCTCTGTTTGTCCATCTGTCTGGGGATGGAAAGCTGTGCTGAACCGAAGTCTGGTGCCTAGGGCGTCCTGAACACACCTCCAAAAATGGGAGATGAACCGCCCATCTCTGTCAGAAACGATCGACTTCGGAACTCCGTGAAGCCTGTTCACTTCT